>VZRO01008011.1:305509-363346 GCA_013397915.1 Daphoenositta chrysoptera | reverse complement strand
CGGAGCAGCGCGGGCGGAACCGCCCGGCCCCGCGGGGCAGCGCCCGCTCCGCGCCGGGACCCGCGGCCTCCCCCCGGCTCTGCCCGGGCGTTCGCGAGCAAAACCCAGTTCTGTCTGAAAGCGAGTGCGGAAGGCGGCAGCCCCGGAGCGCTCCCGAGCCGAGGCAGCCCTCAGCCTGCGCGCGTGGCTGCGAACCACCGCGTGCCCTCGCTCTGCCAAAAACCGGGATCCCGGGAGAAACCGCAGGACTAGAAAAGGAAAGTCTTTCCTCATGGCAAAACCCGCTTCGCTTAAAGGTCTGTGTGGTGTTTTGTGATCCCACAGCCCGGGGTGTTTTGCAACTTTACTGCACAAATATTTGCTTCTTGTTTTTAGGGCTTTGCTACATCTGTTCCTTCCTCATTTTCCTCCTTCTGGCCGATAACTAAATTTTTTGTTTCTCATTGCTAATGTCGAATAACACATGGTGACTTACTTGATTAACTGCCAATATTTATTTCAAATTGATAGACTGCAGTGAAAAGTGACTGCAATATTAACAGCTGTAACGGTATGAAAAAATTCATCACTGGGAAAACAGACTATCAGAAGATTTAAAGCATAAAATAAATCAACAAGCTAGTACTGCTCATCCTGGCCCAGAAAGTATGTGTGTATATTTTCTGAACTATTTGGTCTTGGAAATTCTTTGCAATAATTTTAAGTCAAGTTTCACTAAGGCTGATATTGTCATAATATAATTTGTTTGTACACAACCTGTTTTCTTGACACAGAGTGGTACTATGTATAAAATAATGTACCGGATATTTTTAGCTTATGCCTCTGGACTTTACCTAATTTTCCCCTCCATTTTTTTCCCATTGCACAAGGACAAAAGTGAAGACTGACGAGGAGAATCTTGCCTTAAAGAGACCTAAATATAATTTACACACTTAGACCAATGAAACAATTTAAACCCGATTTTCCTAGCTTACATTTTCTTGGGGAAGGAGACAAATTTGCTTTGTGCCAAAGATTTTTTGTGCTTTATGCCACTCCCACTTTACATGCAGTAACGTTATAGCTCCATCTCCAGGGAAAAGATCCTTTTTCCTGAGCCCACCTGTGCTGATCACTGAACTCGCTCAAGTGGTCCTGCCTTGTAGGGCCAGAGAGACCCCTGCTAGCAATTCCAGAACTGAACATTAAACCCAGATCCATCAGAGGTGCCCCACACTGCTACTCCTATTCCACGGGACTGATGTGTTTTATTTTTGAATTTGCAATTTCCTGAGTAGATAATTTACTGCTGAGGTTAGACAAAATGTCCCCAATGATCCTTTTTGGCCTTGAAATCTCTGTGGGTTTGATCTTCATCTTTCATTGGCCTTTAATTTTCCCATAGTTTCTGTTTATTTTTACAGATACCAGTATGATTTTAGTCAGGCAAATCTACACTTCTGGATATGTTGTTTATCTAGCTATTTTCATATTTTCTTTTTTTAGCTGATCGCATGTGAAAAGAGAGGCACGTAACTTCTGCAAAACTATAGGATGAATACTATGGCAGACTATGCAATAAACTTTAAAATCTGTACTTTAAAGTATTAGAAGTCACTTTATGAATATGTACGTTTGAGGACAGCTGGCTGAAGAAGCAAAATTGCTTCTGTTTTTGTTTTAAATTCATCTATTTTTCTCTTTTTTTTTTACATGCTGTTACAGTTCCTGGGTAATCGTTGCAGTTGGATTGCTGGTTCTGGTTCTTATTGCTCTGTCAGCTCGTGTTCTTGTCAAGAGAAAGCCACCCAAAGACCCACTGTTTTATGGTATGTCCTGGTAAAGCTGAGTGTCCTGGCTCACTTCTAGCTTTGCTCTAGGCTGCCATGGCTCGTGCACTCTGCCTTGCTCACCTGCAAAAATGGAAAGTCACATTTCCCTCTCCACCTCCTTGCTGTTGTCTTTTCTTCCTTCCAAGTGATGGCCACAGCCAAAGCTGTAAACTTCATGTGACCAAGATTTTTGGAAGGCTGCATAGTCCTTTCTGCAGACCCTGACCTTCCATGGGGGCTGTGCCTACAGCTCTACAGAATCTCACATTCCTCAGGAAAACTTCCTGAGAGCTCTGTTGACCAACCAGTAATTAAAAAATACTGAGCCATGTGGGAAAGTCCTATTGTTAAATATCTGTGACCCCAAAGCTGACACATCCAGTTCAATAGATCTCCGCCTGACTGAATTAATTGGACTGTGAAGCAACTGTATGATTCCAAGTACTTAGGAATTTTATTTTTTTCCCTTTATCTTGTTACAGTTTATGCTGTATTTGCCTTTACCAGTGTAGTGAATCTAATAATCGGACTGGAACAGGATGGAATTATTGATGGATTCATGACTCATTACTTGAGAGAGGTAAATAATAGCTTGGCTTACAAATGTAAATAAAATCTTCACTATAAATAACTTGGTGTAGTATTTGACACATAAAAATGGCCACTTACACATTCAAAAGGGTCTTCTTGAATTTTATAGTTGACCTATTTCATTGCTGTTATGGATAAAACCTTCACTGACTTGCAATCCACTGACTCATTTGGGAAAAATAATGTAGCTTTCAAGCTCCATTGTTGTTACATTTAACTTCAGTAGCACTGTTCCGTGTTAACTTCTGTGGGAACTGAATGGACTGCACATGATTGCAGAAAACCACAGACAGCACTCAGGAGTGGATGAGTACTGCTACACCAAAATGTGTTACCAGGAAGAAAACAAAATTGCTCCTTTATTTTTGCCTAATCACTTTACTAAAAGGAATTAAAGTAGAGTTAAAAAATGATGATGCCAGATACCTAGTCAGCAGAATCTCCTGGCTGCTGAATATCAGCATCCACCAAAAATAGCTCAGTAAGAGCTTGACAGGAAAGTCACTGAAGTCATTGAAAAGATTCCATGAACTTAAGCGTGAAACAAGTTGGACCCTACAAGGTTATACATTGACATCCATATATCCAGTACTGCTGCAGATCTCTAGGTTGCTAAATATATCTGAGTTTGTTCTATGCTAAATCTATATTTATTTTGTAGTTTTTAATCACTGAAGTATGGAAAAGCCATATTTCCATACTGTGGCAGAGTAATGCTGGCAGTCACACGCAGGAGTTTCCCCTTTACTGCAAATCCAGAACTCATGCAATTTTCCTGATCCTGCCTCGCTCAGGCCTGTGCTTGGAAACGTGCATAGCCAGTCAAGAACCATATCACTGCTTGAAAGAAGGCCAGTTTCTTTTCTGAGCTGGTTTCTGGCCGTTCTGAGCCGCTGTTGTTGCCTGTCCTCTCCCCGCAGGGCGAGCCCTACCTGAACACGGCCTACGGCCACGTCATCTGCTACTGGGACGGCTCCGCGCACTACCTGATGTACCTGCTGATGGTGGCAGCCATCGCCTGGGAGTGAGTGCCTCTGATTCCTGCACTTCGTTACTTTGCCTTCCAAGGCCTTTCTCTTGGGTTCCGCCATGGGTGTTATAGGAGAGCAGGCCTGAAGGCCTACAAAAGCCTCTTCCCTAGGCCCGGTGGTAACCATGGAAACACTTCCAGGGCACCTGAGATGGGCTGGAAAAGAGGACTGGGTCAGTGACCTTCTTGAGCAATGATTGTGGTCAGTGGCCTTATATGGCATTATTTACACCTTCCCATAACAGATGATGTCTAGGGAATACTCCAGGTGAGTGGGTGAAATCCTGGGGTTTGATCTTCCTGTTTCTATGAGGTTCTATCCTGTTTGTGCACTGGTATTTAGGTACCCTGAGCTGTGCAATGAACGTCTTTGCACTTCTCCATCTGCCATGCACAGTCCTTGCCCAGCCTGAATGCTGCACCTTTCTTTTCTGTTCAGATTTTTCTTTCGGGGTGGTTTCATATTGTAGGCCAAAGCAGTGCTGTTAAAATTTCATTGCTTCCAGGAGTTCTAGCCTTGCCGAGTTGCCCTTTCTCTCTGCTGATTAAGCCCAGAAAATGCATGGAGATGCAGCCTGTCTTCACCCTGAGCACATCTACATGGCTTTGTGTTAGCTAAAATCTGAAAGATGATGTGCATTAAAAGCATGTGTGAAAAAAAAATTGTTTTCCAAATAAAAAATTTATGATAGGAATAATGTATTGCTTAGCACCGTGATGATCTCTCTTCCCTGTTAGAGAGTGTCATGAAGTTTAAGAGAAAACAGTTATTTCTAGAGAGTCTTATGCTTCTTGCTGTTGGATAAAGAGTTTGAGAGAGTAAGTACTTAAATTCCAGAGGCAAATGTACCTGCTGGTAAGAGTAGCATTAACAGTAGGAAATTAATTATGAATTCGTTTATAGTCTTGTACAGCCTGTGGTGTGCAAACTCATGCAGTCAGCCTTCAGGGGAACGACACAGCAAATAATTGAGTATTCCCAAAGCCTGTGCTGTTCATGGGATAACCTTCTCCCACATGGATTTCTCCATGACCCCTCTCAGAGGCAACAATCCACTGTTGACTTGTGGTACAGATTTTAAAAACCTCTGCTTACTAAAATACAACCATGGCAATGAATATAATATTTAGGGTAGGGAGTTTTTAGAAACAGTTCAATAATTATGTCTTGTTTTCTTTTTTAAATAGACAAAGCTATAGAACCATTGGTCTCTACTGGCTGGGTTCCATTATCATGAGCATTATTGTCTTTATGCCTGGAAATATTGTGGGTAAGGAAGTAATTTATATGACCAGCTTTATCCTGTGAAACATTTTCTAAATTCAGCATTGTGCTATCTATATTTTAGTGCAGTGTTGGTGCATTTCTGTAATAATGGGAACGAGGAATTTTAGGAATATCAGTAAAGAAATGCAAGATATTCTAAAATTTAAATATGAAGAAGAAAAGAGGGAGACTGGGGGGGAAAAAAACCCCTTTAAATTGACTTTGCTTTCAAGGGGAAAAAAAGGAAGTATTGTGTTTTGTTATATCTATTTGGCTTTCATCTAAACCAGGTTTAAGTAATGAGACAGTACTTTCTCTTAGTATCACAAAAATATAAATCTTACTTTGCATAAAATTTCCTATTTGCTTAGAAGTCTGACTTTCCAGCAGCTTACAAGAGGCACCCAAATCACCTTTAAAAGTAAAATCTGGAAGTTATTCCATTTTCAAACTAAATTTAACATTCCTAGATTTCTAACATAAATCCGTGCATAGCTGTGCTGTTGTTGAGGATTGCAATAAAAATATTTACATAATTGTTACTGGCAGGTGATCCATTAAGGGTAAAACCCTTCTCAAGAAAAGATTTCCTTTTTACCTAAGCTTAAACTGTTGCAAGGTTGAGAAACGCTGAGCTGAGAAAAATGTTGATGTGTCCAAATCCTGTAGTCAGCTTTAGGGAAGGCTGCTCTGGTCCCCCTTTTTGTGACAGAAGAGGAATATTCATGGTGCAGGCTGGGGCCAGCCCAGCTCCCCCCTCTGAGGATTCACTCACCACAGAGAGAACAGCAGATTTAGTGTGACTGTCCCTTCCTCTTTCCCCTTGGGAAAGCCTCTCAAGAGCATGCCTGCCACCTTCCTTTCTGTCACAGAGAGTAGCCAGTGTCAAAAACCACATTTTCCTGGTTTACCTGAGGCTGAGGAGAGCTCTCTGAAAGTTTTGTCCTCAGTACAGGCCTGTGGGAGAAATCAGCACTTTGGAAAACAAATGCAGTATCAGATCTTGAAAAATGGATACATTTTCCCCCTCCATTTTTTAAGGTCTCTGTTTGAAGCAGGTTCCATTGAGAGATTTGAGAGCTGTCCCATCCTATGGGATAACCCAGTGCAGAGTGACAGAGGTGGCTTCCCATCTTCTCAGAAAGTCCCTAATTCTGAAATGGCTTTCTGTCTCATAGACTCTCCGTTACCTGTGTCTCTACTTCTCCTGAGCATGTGATTTTCAGGAAGATTTGTGTGTTAACAGTGATTTCTAATGTTTTATGTTTGTTCACATTACCACAGTTGCTTCAGGTTTGATGTTACATGGGATATTTCTTATTCTTCTGCGACAGAGCTTACAAACTCTCATAAATCTTGTAATAACTTTTTAACAGGCAAATATGGAACAAAAGTGTGTCCTGCTATTTTCCTAAGTATCCCATATGTCTGCCTCCCCATATGGGCTGGGTTCAGAATTTATAACCAACCCTCGGTGGCTCACGACACTCCAGTCAAGGTAATTTTATTGTATTTCAGTGCTGGCTACTGCTAGGGAAGCTGAAATAAGCTGGCTGTTTCTGGTGGGTTTTATAGGTCCCCTGGCAAGCATGGGATGTGCTGTGACTGTTCACTCCTATGACAGTTGCTGTTGGGCTCTGAAGACACTGCAAAAATATCTATACTGCAGGAGTATTTCATTATGGTGGAACAAAGAAAAAGCAAAAGAATCTCATGTTTAAAGAACTCATTCACAGGTGTAATTGTGTTTCTACCCTCTATCTATTCAGTTTCTGACTGTTCCTCTTTCTTAGCTGGTGAAAATACTGGCATTTACCAGCTTCTAAAGCACCACAAAATCCTGTAGAAACACTGCAGGAAAGTACTCTTCTGCAGATGACTTACAGATTCCTTGTGATTTAATGACTTTTTGTATGTGCTTTCTGTAATACTAGATTTTACAGGTGAGACACTGTACATAAAATTATACGGAAATTCTTTACGCATTTCTTAGAGAGAAATCTGTAAAAATGTTTACTTGAAACTTTTTAGACTCTTGCCTTTGAAAAAAAAAACCTTAGCTAGGTTTGATAATTTAATTTATTATATATTTCAGAGAAACTTAGTTCTAAAATTCTATTTCAAAAAGAGAGTGCACGAAAAGCTGGTGATCTGAAAATTTAACATTGCACGTTGCGTAAATTCTGTCTTGCAAACCTAAACTTCCTTGCCCAGAAGGTTGTAGAAAAAGCTTTGATTCCTTTCACTGGGACCTCATAGCCCACCCCAGTTGTTCGTTTTTCAGAAGTTGTATTTAATCTTCACAGGTAAATTATGCTCCATATCTGAGCATGCCTTTAAATCTTAACGTGACTACTCATGAATTTTTCATATGACTCTTTCAGTCCCAAATTAAGAATTGTTTCCAGGAAATAATTGTGTTTAATGCTACTAATCAGTGAGCTAATCATTGTAAGTCCTGAACATATCAGTAGATCATTTGGAATTAGCTATAAAATTTAAGTTTTTCTAGCTATCATTATTCAGAGTTGGCATTAAAAGATTTAGGAAGAAAATGTAACAATGGTTTTAAACATGCTATGGTTAGTATATAGGAAAATACTTACATGAAAGGAACAGAAGCAAAGTGTATTTTTTGGCCAAGGTATACATTGCTATAATATTATTACAAACCAGGTAGTTAAAAAAATAATCACTGTGGGGGCAGAGGAAAGGTATTCAAGTTTTGGGTGTTTTCTAATGGAGGGGTGTGCAGGGGAGTGGAAGGGAGCTGTGCCCTCATTTGGAATCAAACCAAGCTGTGCTGCAGTCTTTATAAAGCCCAACAGATTGATCTACAAGTATATCAGCTCAGAAAAGTTTAATATAACTTAAAATTCTTCCATAGAATCAATACACAAATTCAGATTTGCACACGAATTCTGAAGGGACTGACTTTTACAGACAGCACACACAAGATTATTCCAATTCCTTAAAACTGGTGATGTAAGAAGCCTCTCAGAAGTTATGGAAAAAAGCTTTTTCCTGGAAGTGAGAGAAGTTGCAAAGCGTGCCTGCCCATTTCCTTGCTGCACAAAGGAATCCCTGGGGCTGCAGAGATCTGAGCAGAGTTCAACTCTGCACTTCATGGGAAACCTGTGGCAGGCCAGCTCTGCTTGGCCACTGCTCCTAACACATAATTCAATTTAGCGTGGGGTGGTGGGGCTTTGCTGGGCAAAAGAAAGATAAGGAAAAGTTACTCTGTAGCTGAGGCCTGTCAGCAAAGTGCATCCTGTCTTTCAAATTCTTGCTTCTGCTTTTTTTCCTATTTTTTTTAAGCTTTGCGTTTTCATTTTGTTTGCATGGGTGCATAAAGAAAAAAGGTGTGAGTTTTCTGTACCCTGGCAATTTCACAAACTAGTACTGCACCAAGGGTTACATTGGCTTTGTCTCCAAACCCTCTAAGCACAAAGTTCTATTGTAGATTACAGCATTGTGATCACAGTAAACATGCACATCCATTTAATATTTAAAAAGGAATACTGAAATATTTGAAAAGAGGAGATTATATATATGTAAGCTTCATATATAGTCCAAAAGGGAATGAAAATATATCAGCTTTCCATTATCCTAGGTAGTCTACAATTGAAAATTATTTGTAATTCAGCCATGAGAGACCTTTTTCTTTTAGAGGAATAAATATTTGAATATAGGCATTCTTTGCAGGTAATATTAAAACTACTCCTACACTAGTACTGTGAATACTGTGAAGTGGCACCATACTGCCAAAATCTGTTACTTGTGTTTGAAGAGCAAACAGAGTGTCACTTCTTTTTCTGAAGAAGATCCTTTAAAAGAAAATCAGAAAAAAATTGTTCTGAAAGGCATGGCCTATCTGTTTGCCACAGCCTTATTTTTGGGAACCTTTAATCCAGATCTTGTAGCATTTACTCAGAAATTGTGCTTGCAAGATTGGTTCTCCTGTTTCAATAACTTTATTGTATCTTGATCCTGTGTGCTTTTAACTGTGCCCCTGCATCCTAATTTTTGTTCTGCACTTTGGAGACAATTCCACAAGTGTATAACAGGAAGGAAATCAGGTTTTTCTTTTGCTGTCTGCATGCCAACAAACAGCCAATAAAAAGGAAGAGGAAATGAGTAACACATATACACGGGGAAGTTTTCCCTCTGAACTACAGAAAGATACTCTGATGTGTTTATAATTTTGTCTGTGACTTGACAGTGCAGAAGGTGTAGCTCCAATTACTTCCGTGGGTCTTGTAGGTTTTACTGTGGAGGCAAAGAGGTGCCTTTGGCTGCCCCAAGCCACCCTCCCCTCAGACATGGAAATGGCCTTTGCTCCTGCAGAGTGGCCCCTCCCCTGTGTCCCTGCATTTGGGGGATTCCCTTGCTGGGAGAGGGGCACAAGGTCGGAGCCAGGGCTGGAGGTGCCGCAGTGCCATCCCAGGAGCTCCCAGGGCTCAGGGAAGGAAGGAAAGGAAAGGTTTCCACACGCTCCATGCACACACATTTCATTCTCTATTTCTGCCTTGCATACTAAGTACAATATTTGCTCACTGAACTCAGCAGAGGACTCAACCAGCCACAGAAAAGCTTTTATTGTATGCCAGTGATAGTCCATTGATTTTAATAGTGTCACAAGCTGCTGAAAACCAGCATTCAGTAATGAGATGGACCCAGTCCTTTTACAAAGCATACTAGATTCAAATGTTTGAGACAAACCTACATTTCCAAGGCTTTTCTACACAGGGACATTCAGGAAAACAAATTATTTCCAATTGTAAAAAGACAATTTTGAAGAAGTTATGCTGCTTTAAAGCCTTAGGTGATTGCAGACTTAGTGTTCATTTGATTTTAGGTTGCTTGAAATGACACTAATCTGTATTGAAATGGCTTCAGTTGGATCCATCCATTTCTAGAGTTTATTCAGATTAATTTTCCTCACTACATGCTATAAAGTCTGAAGTCACCTTTTGAGGTGGAAATCTTTCTGTCTCTGGAATCAATGGATAGATGTGATGTTCCATGATGTCTCACCACTGCACCCTCTTTGCAGTGACTGATCTGGAGTTGAATAAAGGTGACATGGAACCAGGATGAACTCACTGAACACGTTCTGTGTTGCAGGTGGTTCAGGAAGTCCAGAAGAAAGGACTCTTAAGACGACCAATAGATTTAATGTTAGCTGCATACCTCATTCTTGCCACGGGGTTTTGCATATTTAGGGGCATGGTAAGTTGAACATATTTGAATAATTTAATCTAATTTTCAGTCAAACTTTTAAATTCGAGCCTGTATGAAAAAGCATGTATGTTGTGGTCAGGGGAAATCCTGTTACATTTGGGTTCAAACAGGCCTTAGATATAAAAGGATAAATTATATATGATAACTAATGGTGCTTTGCTTCTCCATTTTGTGCTGTGTGCAGCATGTTTTTCAAAAGGAGGTGTACAATCACCAGAGTAAATAGCATCCCAAGAGGAAATCAACACGACCTAAACCTGTTTCCATTGGTCTGTTGTTACATTTATGGCCAAGAACGTGGAGACAAAGCAACTAAAGGAATTCTGTATTCATGTTTTTCTAACCAGTAATGCATATTTAAATTTATACACAAAACCACGTTAGCTTACACTGCATGAGATAGAGGAGAACATTTCCACCTAAAAGGAAAAAAAAATTATCCACATTACCTGAACAACACACATTGTTTCTACTTACCAAGAGACAATTTTTTAAAATGGTTGCTCTCTAAGCATAGTTGATTGAATTAAAATTTCTGAGGGAAGGAAGCAGTGCTGAAGATGCTTTCAGGAATAAGTCCAGTAGTAGGTAAATCTATTCCCTTGTCAGCTCTAATGCATTTTCTGTCTGAAGCAGAATGAAACTTGTGTATCATTCAGTGAGCACAGCTCAGATGTTTAGGCATCTCAGATAACTGCCTGCTTGCTTGATTTGTAGATTTGATCCTTTCTAGAATAATTCAAGTAGGAGGTGATAATAAATACCCAAGCAGCATTTTATTTACCTAGTGCAGATTGTCCTTTTGTGGTTGTGCTGCTCAGATTCCTCTTTTACCTCCTGTTTCTTTTAAAAATTGCCTCTCAGAAACATTTTTTTCTTCTAATTTGCCCGACTGCTTTATTTCTTATAGATGATGTTGCTTCAGAGCACCACTGACACAGGTTAAACCAGCTGGTTTACCTGTGATTTCACTGTGGAAAATGCTGGTCTCACAGTCTAACTGGGTTCTACAGTCCCACTTCATTTCTCAGAGGAATTTTTTTTGTTGATTTTGAGACCCTGGTAATTTCCTTCTATATTTCCTTCACCAAACAGGAACTGTTTACTGGCCTTGCTTATACACACAGAGATCAACTGAACATCTCTGTATAAGCTACAGGAACCATAATTTTGTGAAAAAAGTTCATAAAACATAATCCATTATAGCCCACTGAGACCTGCTTCTTGGATGCCCATGTTAGAACAGAACAGGGAGGAAAATTGACTGTGAAGTTTTGCATCGTCCCCTCAGAGTCACACAAGAAATGCTCATGAAATCATTAAGGATGCCACAGCCATGCTCAGGGACAGCTGCTCACGTGGATTGCTAGCTCAGCTTAGAGCAGGGCTTTTTGTAGTAGTTTTAAGGCCTACCACAAAAAGGAACTACTTTTGCAATCTCTCCATGTTTATTTGGAACTTGTTCCTTCTATAGGAATGTAAAATCCAAAAATGTCTCCTTTACTACTCTCAAAAATTTTTACTTTAAGTAACACCTGTCTCATGCATTGCTCTCCACTGCTACCTTGTCCCAGTGCAGCTCTTTTTTTTGGACTATATCCATAGCTTGCTATCCTAAAACTGGATGCTTATCCTGAAGTTTCCACTCTTAGAGCAATTTTCCATTGGAAAGTTCATTTGGTGGGATCAAAGGCTATTTATCAGAGCAAATCAATAGCAATTATACTTTTACTACAGCATAGCCAACTGACCAAATTCTCCTCCAGCCAAAACCTTCAAAGCAGGCTGCCAGCATTTCCTCACAAACCCACTGAGCAGGGGCTGAGAGGAGGCTGCATTTCACCTTTAAGTGGTGATCACCTTTGCAGGCTGCAGGGTAGCTGTGCTGCAGACCACGAGTGCAGATCTGGGGCTGGTGACACATAAAGGGTTGGCTGGTTTCAGAACAAATTGATCACTGGCAGTTTTCAAACTTCTTCCCAGATTGCCCTGGACTGCCCTGCTGAGCTCTGCCGGCTGTACATTCAACTGCACGAGCCCTACATCAAAGATCCTGCTGCCTACCCCAAACTTCAGGTAAAGCTCTGAGCATGGAGCACAGAGTGGTACAGAGTCATCTGCAAACTGCTGCAAAGATGAGGCCATGGGTTTCAGAGATGGCAAGATCAATGTGGGAGTTATCATTCATGGCAAGTTAAAGGGTATTTTCCAGTACAGCCATTGTAGGATACCAACTCCTTGTTGTGATAACCTTAACTTAGGTTCAGATTGGTTACATGGAGTTACACATCCTAATTACTCAGGGTTCTTGTAATACAGCCCATTAAACAGATCTGCATGCTTTTTATGTTCATTCCCCTTCCTTAGAAAGGCAAAGCAGACTTTCAGTCTGGAATTATGGAGCAAGAAGGGGTGTAATAGGACTAGATTCCCAAAGCTCACATTACACTTCTGTCCCCAATGACACTCTTGTGAAAAAGGACACTTCATACAAAAAGGATTGCAGATGAGGGAATGTTGTGCTTTAGTTCTGCAGTATTTGATGTTGACATTCTTTTGCAAGCCTGGCTGCTGCACTGGGACAGGGCCCAAAGCAGTCAGAGGACACAGGGATGAGGAAATGGGCAGAAACCAAGTGTCTCTCTCTGCTGGATGAGTTCTTTCTGGGAAAGGGGGCATGGCTGTGTCTCACTCACTGCTCCCAGCTGAGAGTGCAGTGCAGCCTGACTAAGGGACTCCCGTGTGGGACAAGGAGTTAAGCCAAGCCATGCTTTTTGGCATGGTCTCAGGACAGTAAGGGGCAGGAATATGTGTCCTGGATGAAGTGGATATGGATGGGGCAAAGAGACAACAGCCACCAATATTAGGAAAGCCCTTGGAGTAGCTGGATCCAGTCAATAGTATCCAGGTGTGAAGGCAGAGCTGCAAAAAGGCCTGGGAATCATTGCTGCCAGGAGTGCAGTTTTGGGTAGTCTCAGTTCCTCAGTAAGCAGCTGGCTGATTTTTACGTGCATCTCCCTCACACTGCAAAGCAAGCAATATTTGTGTTTGGAATGCAGATGCTGGCATACATGTTCTACTCAGTGCCCTACTACGTGATTGCTCTGTACGGCCTGCTGGTGCCTGGCTGTTCCTGGATGCCAGATTTGACCCTCATACATGCTGGAGGACTAGCCCAGGTATTTCTTTGCAAAATGTTCACTTCTAAATTACATAATAATAAGTAGAGACCTATGGAATCAATAAGGGGCCCAGGGCTCGATCTTCCCATGCAGGTTTTGTGCTGATGTAACTCGGATCACCTTTTGTATCTGTAAAAACCCCTTAATTTAAGGGAGTGAAGAATCAAATCTACTATGTTGTCTCTAATGACCACATTCCTGCTTTAGCAGACTTCTCTCCTTCTACACAATGTTTTTATTGGGCTCATTTAAACCTCATTAAGCACCATGCACTCTTTAGCTGGGATCATGAAGGAAGCCCACCTTTAAAGCTGTGACAGTCAACCGTAAAAAAAAAACCAGCAAAACCCAAACACAACACAGCAGCACAATACATTGTTTCCATAATATGTGTTGGCCAAGTAGGTAGTTTGAAATATGTAAATGGAAAAAGTATCTCCTTGTCACACAAAATGTACAGGATCAGTGGATGACGGTGATAGAACCCTGGGAACCTCCTGGGCCACAAACCACAGTAACACCCAGATGTGTTTGTGTTGCCAAAGGCAGACAATGATCCTATTTCTTTTACTCATTCTGTTCTGGTTCTCTTAAATAAACAACTGTAGTTAATTACTAAATGGTGCTGATGCTTATGAGAAGACTGACCAAAACAAAACAATTCAACAGGAACCAGTAAATGACTTATGACAGACAGATGAGCATTAAACAGATGAGACACAGGGACAATTAGTTTGTTCTGTACACAGGAAATGAAATGTGTGTGCTCAGAACATCCAGACAGTGCAGAAAACAAGCACAATAATCCTGCCTCAATAGTGACAACACAGGGACACAGCAACAAGTGTAATTCAAATACCACTATGAGACAAACACAAACCAACACTTTGTTCCTCAGGTCTGAGATAATCATGGGTACAAACTACAACCCATTTTAACTGCCCAATAAGAATGGTGGAGTGACATTTTCTATTTGGGAGCAGTTACCACAGAGAGTAGGACTTCATTTTTCTTCTCTATCAGTTTATAGAGAATCTTGAACTATCATGTGATATCAAAACAGAATCTGGCAGACATTAATGGGGAAGTTTAAATGCTCAAAAGGTATCATAAATACTGCACAACTGTGTTTGGCCTAAATCTAAAAAAAAAAAAGAAAAAGCACAAGCTAGCTAAGTAGGCAAGGGGGTTTTGGGAACTTTCCTCTACTGACAGATTACTCATGAATTGCCCAGACAATCAGGAAAGAAACCACTCCTTCAAAGATTTTTTTAACACAAGGAAAAGTAAATCAGAAGTCAGAGTGTGGTGAATATCACAACCTTGCAAACTTACCAGAAAGCTCAGCCTCCCAGTCTGGAGGTAATTTTTGCTTGTTGGTTAAAGTTTTTTTTTTCCCCTTTTAAATGTTTCCTGTAGCAAATACTCACATTTTTAATGGCCCTTTGTACCTTTTAGATGTGTGAATGTTACACTTTGTTGCTGAAGTCTAAAACCCCTCTTGTTCTTTGTGGTTCAGCCTCAGGATGTCAATTTACACATCAGACTAACACCCAAAATTTCCCATTTCTCTATTTAAAGCTCGTCCTGGCACCAGCAAAAGCTGTGGGCTGACATAAACTGATTAAGAGAACTGTATGTTGCTGTGCACTCTCCACATTTTATCTTGCTACAAAAAACATTTCTTGACATTTGTGAGGGGGTTTTTTTTTGGTCATTTTTACTTTAATGCACTGCAGGATGAACTTCAGTCATCCTACAAGTGAACATGATTTCATTGATTTGACTTGGTAAACTGAGAGCAAGCTGGCATGTAAAATGCATGTGACAATGAATTGAGGATTCTTTCTAGATTATCTGGGTGTTTTGTCATTTTGAAGCACAGAAATAATTTCCAGGTTTGTCTACTGTTATCTTAAGTTAAAACACTAATTGATCATTAAAACATATGTAGTTACTGAAACACATTTTGCTTCCTCTCACACACAAAGGTCCAATAAGGGTAAGTATCTGATGGTGGAAGCAGTGGGCACTGCTCCCTGGGAATGAACACTGCTCCTACAGATGGGGAACATGGAGATTTTAATTGTTTTTATTTCTATCATTATGATGTACTTTTTACAAAATCAAGTCACAAAACACCATGTGATGCATCTAAACTAAGAACCTCCAAAGTGCCTACTGGCCTTTCACACAGACACACATTTACTGTTTTTCAGAATTACATATAACTCTCAGCTTGAGTGACTCCATTACTAACATTCAGACTCCAAAACCAGTTGTGACCCAATAATTACCAGAACTTCCTGAAGCTTCAGGAGGAGCTCTTTGAATTTCATATGAGTGAAGTACCAGGAGCTTTGATTATACAAAAGGGTTGGAACAGCCTCTGAACTTGATGAGATTGGTATTTCCTTACCCAAGTGAGAAGGGATGGAGAGCCACAGCCTTGCTAGCCAAAACCATTCTGTCTCACCAGCTCTCTGCAGCCCATTTCTCTGTTTTCTCAAATGTAGAAAGTTTTCCTCTACTCCCTCTTAGTGTTTTCTGTAACTCTGCCATTTTTGGTGGCTACTTTCTGCAGTGCTTCTTGTCTACCAGAGACCCTAAACCCAAGGAATGTGTATTTCTAAGTTACTCTCTCCCTCCTGTATTTGATGGCTTTGTTAGGCTCACAAAACCAGTCCAAACCCTTCCAAAGTCATATAGTCTTTGCCTGATTTTAGTCAGTCTTAGAGAGAAGGCACAGAGTGAAGAAGGACTCCTAACCTTTTTCTGGCTCCTTCTCTGTCCTTAACTGCGGGGTAAGAAATAATTGAAATATTAGCCTATGATTAGGCAACAAGGCAAAAAATATCATAAAAAATCCAAACTACTTCCTACAGACAAGCAGGTTAATGAGAAGCAGGCACACACAGACTGCAGCTGCCAGGCTGGGCAGGGCCACATCCAGCACCAGGCAGCTTCCAGCTGCTCTGGGAATGCCCGAGGAGCAGAGCAGCCAAGGCTGCAGGGGTGACAGAGCCTGGCTCTTAGACATGTAAGGCCACCTTAGGAGGTTACCTGCAGCATTGATTTCTCAGCCAAGGCTCAGGGGTTTGTTGGAGCCTCACAATTCTCTCCTTGGAGAGGGTTCAGAAAGCACCAAGGAATGGCTTATTTGCTGAGAGACCCCAGTCACAGCGAGGTAACACAACAGACCCAAGGTTTCTCTCCCCAAACACCAGCCCTGCTGCACACAGGGACAGATCTCTGCAGGGACTGGCAGCTCAGAGTCAGGGATTTGGTGCCAGTCTGCCTGGTACTTGAAGGAAGAGCAGGACTGGGCTACTGGTGAGTGAGAGATCTGCTTTTAAGACATATCCCCTGCCCCAAGTAAGGAAAAAAAAGGGGAAAGAAAAAAAAAGTAGCAGCAGAGAACAGTCATGGAAGAGAAACACACAAGATTAAAGACATAACACAATTTTCACAGAGGCAAATCAAATAAATTAAAAAAAAACCAAAACAACTAACTTTACAGACCTAAATATCCTCCCTGGTAATGAAGGAGGAAGCCATGTGTTACAGTGAAAAACAAGTCTAATAAACAATAACTTCATTATATGGTGGATCATTAACTATTAAAAATCTTTGCAGGCTACAGACAGGACATCACATTACTGCTTTTTGGTTTTACAACAATTAAAGCTCTCTAATGTGCCAACACTCTTTGTAAGAGACAAGACCACACAGTAAGGCTTAGATACTCAGGCATCTTGGAGGCTCTGGGAGTTCTGGGTCTCTCAGCAGCATCCCCTTACAGCTCCTTCTGACAAGGTTTACTATGAGTTACTAGGAATTTACTATCAACTTACTCTGGTGCTCGCAGACAGGCAGGGCTCACAATCCCCCACAGAGAAGTAGCAGCTTCTTCACCCCAGACAAGGCTCCAAAATGCAACCCAGAGGCTCCCAGTGCCTAGGTGAACATCAGACAGCCCAAACCTCCTGCCTGCAGCCTGCTGGTGGCTGTCTGTCCATCCGTCTGTCTGTCTGGGAGCCTGCTGCCCTCTGCTACCAGAGGGCTTTGCTGCTGAGCTGCTCAGGCTCCCACACCAGGAGAGGTCCAGGGAATTGAGGGAGCCCACCCAGGTGCCAAAGGCAGGGCCTGCCTGGGGCAGGTGAGAACAAATGGGCTGCAAGAGACAGTGAATTACCAGGCTGATATGAAAAGGCTGCTGACACTGTGCCCCTGAACATCTGTTTGCTGTGTAATAGCTATTTTCAGAAAAATGCTAAGTGGCACTCTGCTGAAGTGTGTTTGTATTTGATTTCGTTGATTACTTTGTTTCCTGGCTCAGGTTTGCTCAATGAGCTCTCCCAATTTAGTTGAGGTGGTTGGAATCACCTGAAAACCAATTTCCTTTTCTGTTTTGATGGATGGTCTCAGCCTAACCTTTTCCTAGGGCGGTGTATTGAAATGCCTGCACTTTATTTTCCTTTCTGCTTTGCTGCGACCAGAACTGTTCTACATGAGGCCAAAATGACTCCTGCTGAAGCCAGAACAGAGGATGTGATTTGGCCACAGTGTACTCCTCTGTGTTCCTAAAATCCTGGTGTCCCAGTGCTCTCCTTATGATCAAATTGATGTTTATCTTCTCAAATCTCCTCCACTGCTAACTTACTAAATAGTAATAAAATAACTGGACACACAATAGTTAATGTGAATGAGCTGTGGCTTGAAATAGCAGGTAACAGATGGAAACAAAAGACACTGACTATCCTGACACTTCTATCTTTAAATGTTTGTTTATGCTAAAAATATGCTTCAGGCCAGCAAGCTTGTCTGTGCCTATAACCTTCACTGTATGCTCAGCCTATACTTCAGAGCAGCCCCAGCCCCAAACCCAAATATTGCAGACATTTTCTGAAATCATCAGGAGTTCTGGGATCAGAATCTGGAACAATCTGGGTTTTAAGATTAAAAAAACCAAACCCAAACCAGAACTAACATGAGTTCCAAGACTTTACTTTCTAACTTTATTCAGAGTGAGTTTCTGGCTGCTCCCACTGATGCCTGACTCCCACCAACCCTCCCAGGCAGGTGGGTGAGAGCCCTCCCCCCTGACTGGGCTCTGCAGGATGTGCCCTCCATCTGGGGAAGGATCGTGGACCCTCTTGCACAAATTATGACCCAGAAAGCCAGGGTGGAATCCTGTCCCTGATGGAATGATCAGTGCCACCATGTGCACACAACAAACCTCTTACCATGCCACTGATGGTTCCAGTTATGCCTCATAGACACAGATATTAATGATTTTTAGTTTCGACTGTATTTTTATAACACTGTGCAAAAGTATGATGGATAATTCTGGAATAAGAATAAGGGCTGGCTTGGAAAATGTCACTGGAGATGCAGACTTGCATGCAGATTATGCCATCTTTCCAAAAATATACATCAACTTTACCTTTTTTTAATATATGTGTTATATACACACCACAGGCTCAATTTTCCCATATTGGTGCTTCTCTTCATGCTCGAACTCCCTACATCTACAGAGTCCCTGAAGAAGCAAAAGAGTTTTTCCTGATATTGAACATAATGTATGGGATTCTTCCCCAGCTGTTCGCTTACAGGTGTGTCAACAAGCCAGAGTTTTTTATGAAACCAAAACCAGAAGAAAAAGCAGAATAGCAGAACTGTTTCCAGCTCCTGTCCTTGGCTGTGTATATAGTTGGGTTGGGATGTAACTGAACTGCTCAAATGGAGCCCAAATGAAGCGTGTAAGACGTGTCAAATTGCACAACTGTGTAAAGCTGCACGGTCTGTTTTGTTTATCCTACTGCAAAAGGGAAAATAAAGACGACTGCCTTTAGCACCACTTCTCACCATTGTGACTTTGCGTGGCAGTGCATCGCCAGTTCCCACAGCTATTTTTAAGTAAGCTGCTCTGACAGTTTTAGAAATACTGCATGAAGTTAAATAATAATAATGATGTCAGTGTTTAGCCTCCGCACGCTGGAGAACAGCAGTGCCAGCAGTCCCTGCACAGAGCTACTGCACAACACGAAGGTCAGCATTGTGAAGCATGAAAAATTAACATACATAACTCTGTCACATGCACATGTTTTATTTGTCAAAAGGTATGTCTTGTGGGTCAGCCTTGTTAAAAATCCCAAGAAATCTTTTTTAAGAAGCAATCAACTCTTATGGTAAGATTCCATATATGATAAGCAAATCATATAGTTTTGTTAATTCTCTTAAGGATTCACTTCTGCATGGACTGCTCACCTGCCAGAAGCCGGGCTGGGCACAGGGCTGTGAGCCACTGGCCTCGGGCTGTTTCCAGAGAGGAGGGGTTTTGGCTGTGTCTCTACTTTTGCTAATGCTGCTGGCTCAGAAACAAGCAGCAGCCACCACAGCCACCTTGGTTTGGGCACCTTATGCTTCTGTTTGCAATCACAGCTACTTCTATGCCTTCTATGTGTATTTATATTACAAGCAGTACACCTAGTGCCTTTCTCACAGGTGAAACTAGCTGATACATTTTAACTGGAAACGCTTTGTTTGGGGATGTTGACTTGGTGTTTCGATTGAAAGGATGTTATTTTTAAGCCTAATCAGTCCCAAGAAAGCAGTTCACGTGCCTGTGTGGTGCACCCTGCACCAGGGGACTTTCAGAGCTGGAGAAGTCCAGGCTGTCACACTCTCCTGCTGCCGTGCAGCTCCCAGCAGCAAGCAGAGGAGGGGGCCCAGGTTTTACACCTCCAGCCAAGGGTGCAGGTCCAAAACAAGCCCAGCACCCCTCAGGCAATGCTTGCTGGCACCCAGCATCCCTGGTGCAGCTCCTCAGGCTTTGGGACAGCTCCATCCCAGGGCCTCTTCCCAGGGAAACAAACCCAGCGCTGTCGGGCTGGCTCACAGACAGGTGTTTGAGACTCTGATGTTACTTCTGATGTCTTTAAAGAAACTTTGAATACATTCAAGGTGAATTTAATGACCTCCTGTTATCCCGAAAAGGCAAAGTACAGAAAAAATAAAGATCTCACCTGCACTTGTATCTATTATGGTCAACTCATGTTAACAGAATGTTTTGCTTTAATACTTGACTTACATTAATACCTCACATTATTACACGTATGAAGCCAAATATGACGCTAACTTAGTTGCTTACAACCTCAAACCTTACTCCCAATACACATTCCAATAAATTTATTCTGTAAAAACAATACATTTTTTTTGTTTCCTTTTTGTTTTGTTTTGGTGTTTTTTTGTTTTTTTTTTCCTTGTGGTTTTTTTTTTTTTTTTTTAGTTTTTTACAGTAAACTCATCAACTACAAACCTTGAATACGCAAAAGATGTTCCAAGGACAAGCATAACAAGGATTGATAAAACCAGACTAAATATGTTTTCACAATAAAAGCTGGCATAAAAATAAATAAAAATCTCTATTATCACAATAGCAACAATAATGTACACAGAGTAATGGATTTGGAATGCTTACTTACTAGTCTAGTTCTATTTCCAAAAGGAAAAAAAAAGCCAGAATGACAGCATCCTTTTTTAAGCCTTTCGTTATTTAAAATTGATGTTTTGTTTTGGTTTCCCATAGGGCTGTATATCACAGTAAGCTTAAAAATGGAAAGCATCCAAATGAATGATTTCAAATTGTGTTGGCATTGGAAAAATCCTTGTATTAATCTAAAGAAACACAAAAAGACTTTCACTAACTCCACATATAGGAACTAAGTCAGATAGTGTACATTACATCATGGGTTGGAGAAGTATTAAGAGTATAACTAGCTAGGTACTTCTAATAAGGAAAGGTATTTTATTACATTATTGAACTTGGCGGTGATCTCAACTGAAGAAGAATTTTTCTTTTATGTTGTAAACTGATCAAAACCCAAGAGAGTATGGATATAGGAAAATTTAAAATTATGTTTGTATGTGGAAGATATTGTATTGTATGGAGGGGACTCATTCTAAGATTTAGTTGTGTTTAAAAAATGTTGATTTAGGATGATAGAATTTGGAGTTGTGCCTTTTCTGTCTAGAAAAGGAATCTAAAACATGTTCAAGTATGCGATATCTTCATAAACTTCAGCCACTGGAAAAGGGCAACTTCATGCAACCAAATAATATGAAAATCAAAAAGTAACCCTTAGAAAAAAGGGTAAAAATGTCATTTCTGCAAACACAACAGATAGGAATGTGAATAATGTGCATACAAACTGGGATGCTGTTGATGGTACTAATGAACAGATGTGGTGACTCATATCAAATCCAAGAATATTAGACAACCAAACATGTAACCTTCTTGTGTTTTCCCTTAATATTCAGCAGTCATTATGTTGGTTAAGTCTGAAAGAGAAAGAGAAAAACGTTCCAGTTAATGTAAGAAACAACATGCTGCATCAAACTTTACACAAGTGACGTCGTATTTCCACACTTCAAAGTCACAGGTACAAGTAACCACCTGGTCTGTTCAAACAAATATTTTCTAGTGAAAACTGCTTTGTTATGTCAACTAAACATATCCCTACAAAATATTAAAGAGTTTAAAAGCAGACATTTAGGGCTGTATTCAAGAAGCAGCCCCAGTGATGGATGTGGGTGTTTTTTTCCCCCCGATCACTCCATTACAGATCTTGTACCACACTTCAGGCACGGCCAAATTTTGCTTTTTTCCACTGCACTAAATCACTGATGGGCTTCATGCAGCAGCTCAGGCCCTGCTGCATTCCTGGATGTCCTGCCACAAGAACAGCCTCTCGTTCAAACACACAAAAGCTTAGAGAGCATGAGCAAAGAT
The DNA here is from genome assembly GCA_013397915.1 of Daphoenositta chrysoptera. NCBI lineage: Eukaryota > Metazoa > Chordata > Aves > Passeriformes > Daphoenositta > Daphoenositta chrysoptera. The sequence continues at coordinate 341,427 of VZRO01008011.1, read as the reverse complement.
AAACATTTTCATCGCTAAGACATCCAAATGCTGCTTCTGAAAAGGAAACAATTTGGCTCCAGTTCACTGTAAGGTGATGACAGAAAAGGAAGGAACTCCCACTTCCACAGCTGAGTCAAGGTCAGCTCTTGCTTTGCCTGACTTTAGTGGGATCAGAAAAGGACTGTCCTGGCATGGTCACAGCAAGCATCTACAAGTCTTGATGTCCTCCAGTTGAACAGAGATGGCAAAACTCACCTGGTGGCCCTGGGACAGCTACTTTAGCCAGCAACATGACAGCATGGAGTGCACCATGAGCACCACTCCACAATTCTACAATATCTCCCCCGTGCTTGGTCAGTGCAGCTCTCTCCTGTGACAAGTGGTTTGTGGACAGTGAAAATGGAAACCTGTGCTTTCCGTGTGGGAGGCCCTGGTGCATCCTGACTAAGGACACACAACCAGGTCATCATCAAGTGCTCAGGCGTGCAGTGATGGTTTACAGGAACTGCCTGAGCCCTGACTCTCTCAGAAGTGTTCCTAAGTGCTGCTCCTCCAGCACAGTGCACTGCAGGGGCCTCTCTCCCATTTCAGTCACTGAGATCATACTCAGAGATGCTTTGGAGGGGTTCACTGCTGGTCCTTTCCCTTCAGACACGGACACTGTCCATTAAAACAGCTACTGGTGATCGGTCAGTCAAACCCTGCCCTCTGCTCAGGTTCTCATGGCAGCGGCTGCCCAGCACCCACAGGAGGATGGGCTAACACGGTTGCTTCCTATGCTGTAACTCTCAGATCCTGTACAGAAAGCTGTCCTTTTGGAGCATGAAACCTCTGCAATTATTAACCACAATCCCTTTCTGGGCTTCTGGGTAGGCATCATCCTTGCTGGGAATATTAATAGTGCCCCTCCACACTGTGTCACAGATACAGCTGTTGGTGTGGCACGGGAGGGACAACAGAGAGGCAGATACTGCAAACCATCCTCTGGGCTTTTCACAGTTCCCGGTGCCCTCTTCCAGCACGGCACACGTTTTGTCTGCTGGCTGCCCTGCCGGGTGCCCCAGAAGGCAGCAGGTGCCTGGTGCCAGGAGCAGAGAGCCCCTGGGGCTGCTCAGCCCCGCTCCAGCCCTGCCCTGCGGCTCCCTGAGCGGGGATGTGGCAGAGCTGAGCACACTCCCCCGTCTCCATGGTTTCCCTCTTCACAAACAGATCAACTCTCATCATCTTTGTTTGAACGAGTCTCTCAGCTTAACTGGAAGCCACGGTACAACGTGTGCCGTGCTGCCCAGCCTTCTGCACACAAAGGGAAGAGCACAGGACCTGACTGATTCGAGTGCAAAGTTTCTGTTATCAATGACAGCACAGAGAAAACAGAGCAGGGAACAAAGCTAAATCCACAAAGTGCTGTCTTTTTTTTTCTGGCACTGAAAATTTCTTCCTTAACAGTGTCTGGCAACTGTTTCAGCCATCCTGTACTTTAAAACTGCATGGGCAGAAGGATAATTATTTACTTGCTCTGTACAACAATTGTTATTCCATGTTAGTTTGAGGTCAAAATGGATTCGATGTACACAGAGCTGCAAATATTTCATCTATACTGGCTGCTTTAATCTAAACTTGCATTCAGACATTTATGTTTCTCCTGAGTTATGTCCATGTCCTTAGCCAGCAGTGCTGTTATCCTGAGCTACTGGAAGGCAGCAGACAACACAACTCTTTACACCATATACTATGCCACTATTTGATTTTTCCATAGAAATTTTTACTGTGCAATAGTTAGATACATTCTTACAAATGTTATCTTTCGCTTTGAAGGCTAGATTTTAGCTTGCCTCAAATTGCAGAGAAAAAATCCGACAGAAAAACATACTCTGCTTTCATTTTTTGTACAAAATGCTTTTACATTGAACCGAGCCCTAAATGCTATCCTTCAATGCTAACAACCCCCCAAACCTGTTACGAAGCCTAACCAATGTTATTCTGGATAAGTAAAGAAGAGCAAAGGAACCAAGCACCTCAAAACCACATCAGAAGGACACAGTGAACCTGTGTTTCTCTGGCCAGTTTGACCATTAAACTTTGCTGTGGTTTTAAAGCCACCACCAGCTTGTACTTCACAGCAGTAACTGGGATTGTTGCTACCCCACAAGAACGTCACAACAAAAAAGCCTGGACACAGGCTGTTTTAAATATGTTCTCCCAAATGCAATGGTGTCAGATGGCAATAATTTTGGACCAGATTTTGATCCCCTTATTCATGCTGGCAGTTGCCTCCACAAATAGATCCACTGACTCAGTTGGTAACTGATTGTCAGTGTGAGTAAAAGGATCACAGTCCTTCACTCCATTTTAATATTCAGCCTGTACCAGGAGCAAGGAAATGTATTTCATTTTCAGAAAATTTATTCTTCTCTGAAGACAGTAAAACCATCTGCCCCCTGCACCTGTACGCCCAGGGAACGCCTCCTTTACCAACACACTGCCTGGACTGTCACTAAAACAGAGAATGCCAAAAGGAAAACTTCCCACATACCCTGTGTGCTGACCCTGACACTCAAACGCTCTCTAGTAAGGGCAGAACCCCAGCCAGCTCTCAAACATCAGTACGTGGCCATCCAGAGAGTAAAAGTCAAAAGCAGTTTAGGTGTTCAGTTATAAAGATTCAGAGTTATGCCAGCCAAGAACCAAAGACAAAAGTCACCAGAGATTTAAATGTGGAATGTAAATCTGCTGCCATGAATTCACTGATTTATGAGCTAATTTAATACCATGACAGTAAACAACATAGAGCCACGAATACCTTTCCACCAGAAAATTCTCCTTCTGTGGTATTCTGAGAAAGCCAAAACGATTTAGTATTTAACAGCAGAGAACAGTCCTGGGGAGATTCTGTGACTCAAGATTTGAGCAAACTCTGGGATGCGCTGTCTTAGCTAATATACTATTAGTTAATTAATATTGGATGATTAACCCCTGAGGTTCAGGCTCTGCGTCTTTCTGGGGAAGGAATTAGCCAAAGAACAGCACTAAGGGAAAGAGCCTGAGAAACAGCTAGTGACAGGACACAATAACCAACTGTGGCTGAGACTGAGGAAATGTCTCTTTCTTGAGAGTGCCTGTAGTACTCAAGAACAGCTGACAAACTAAGAGATGGAGATAAAAAAAGAAAGCACCTTTGTCTACCCAAGGGATAAAAAGAAAATCACAAGTTGAGCCTTTGAACAGGATGAAATTGGCTGAAAAAAAATGTAATAGCTTTGAAAGTACTTTTATTTGCTCTGGGTTTGAGTCTTCAGGAAGCCATCACTTCACATTTTGAAGCTTACCTCTACCACCTGGAGGTTAGAATTTTCATTAAAAAATATAGGTGAAGGTGCTCCTGCAATCATTTGACTTCAGCTGTTAGCCCTTCAAGAAGATGCCTATAATGCTGAGGGTAAGAGTGTGATTAAAAGGCAAGATTCCACCTGATCTGAGGAAGGGAGATGTGTCTTCAGCCTGCAGTCCAGGCATTATAAAAGGTAATTACTGCCTCATTATTAGTAGTCGTATTAAGAGGAAGGCTGCTTGTCTCCTTGAGGAAACTCCTGCATGGTCTGAGGCCTGGGAGGTGCAAAGCAGGGGGGCCAAGGGCACTCCCAGCCCATGGGGAGCACCTTGGGTAGGGTGGCCAAGCCACATGTGCCTTCCAGAGGTGGCCCAGCCCCCAGGAGCAGGCAGCAAACCCATGGAATGAAACAGCCTGCCCTCGAGATCAGGGCCCTGAACCCTTGTTTTGCCTGTCTCTGCCTTCTAGGTACCTTCCTGCACCTTATTCTGAGCTCTGGTTTGCACCCCCTGCCCATTCCGGAGGGTCCTGGTGCCATCTCATGGCCTCACCAACGTCCTGGCCTGGCCAATTTGGGGACAGGGAGCAGGGGGTGCTGCACACTGCAGGGGAGGGAGCCCATCTTCTTCTCACTGCGTGCTCCCAGTGCTCTTCTCACGAGCTAACTGATTCTGAAGGGACCATTATCTCATCTGTGGTGGATCAAGACATTCTTCTGAATTCACGTGTGTGAACAAAAGGATCATATCCCAGCTCTGCAGGCACGTGTTGGTCTCTTTCAACCTTCCTTTCCACAGCAGAGAAGTGCAAGGGTGAGGGCTGGAGGAGCTCAATGCCCTACAGCAGAGCCCTGGTCTGGGTGTCCAGCAGAGCCCTGGTCTGGGTGTCCAGCAGAGCCCTGGTCTGGGTGTCCAGCAGGACGTGGCTGCAGTGTCCAGCAGGGCGTGGCTGCAGTGTCCAGCAGGGTGTGGCTGCAGTGTCCAGCAGGGTGTGGCTGCAGTGTCCAGCAGGGCAGGGCTGCAGTGTCCAGCAGGACGTGGCTGCAGTGTCCAGCAGGGCAGGGCTGCAGTGTCCAGCAGGACGTGGCTGCAGTGTCCAGCAGGGCAGGGCTGCAGTGTCCAGCAGGGTGTGGCTGCAGTGTCCAGCAGGGCAGGGCTGCAGTGTCCAGCAGGACGTGGCTGCAGTGTCCAGCAGGGCAGGGCTGCAGTGTCCAGCAGGACGTGGCTGCAGTGTCCAGCAGGGCAGGGCTGCAGTGTCCAGCAGGGTGTGGCTGCAGTGTCCAGCAGGGCAGGGCTGCAGTGTCCAGCAGGACGTGGCTGCAGTGTCCAGCAGGGCAGGGCTGCAGTGTCCAGCAGGACGTGGCTGCAGTGTCCAGCAGGGCAGGGCTGCAGTGTCCAGCAGGGTGTGGCTGCAGTGTCCAGCAGGGCAGGGCTGCAGTGTCCAGCAGGACGTGGCTGCAGTGTCCAGCAGGGCAGGGCTGCAGTGTCCAGCAGGACGTGGCTGCAGTGTCCAGCAGGGCAGGGCTGCAGTGTCCAGCAGGGTGTGGCTGCAGTGTCCAGCAGGGCAGGGCTGCAGTGTCCAGCAGGACGTGGCTGCAGTGTCCAGCAGGGCAGGGCTGCAGTGTCCAGCAGGGTGTGGCTGCAGTGTCCAGCAGGGCAGGGCTGCAGTGTCCAGCAGGGTGTGGCTGCAGTGTCCAGCAGGGCAGGGCTGCAGTGTCCAGCAGGGTGTGGCTGCAGTGTCCAGCAGGACGTGGCTGCAGTGTCCAGCAGGGCACTTGTCCCTGTGCCCCAGCTCGCCCATCTCATGCTGTGGGATCGGCTGTTTAACACCAGCTGAAAAAGAACCTGCCACTCTTTCCCCAAGTGCCCTGTTCTTCTGAAGGCAGACCTGAACAGCCTCGTGGTCTGGCTCTGAGGAGCAGCAGGAGAAGGAGTGTCCCCTCCTGGTCCTCGAAGAGAATTGCACTGCTGACAAAAGCTCAATGAAGCGCTTGGTTTTAAAGCACGTGAAATGATCTTTGCAGCAGAAATGCCCAAGGTGAAATATGTGGACCAGGATGTGAACTTTTTCAAACTTATCAGCGCTTTTATCTCAAGTTGCTCTTAAAACCACATTACCCTTGTCTCTTTAACCCATATTACTAAAACTCCACCTTTTCCATAATGTTAAAAGCATCCAAGACCTAGTAACAGACTGGTTGCTCAAGTGTGAGTTCAAGGCTGAGTGCTGGGGCTGCAGAAGTCAGAGCAGAGCCACCTCCCCACGTGCTTATGACAGTGTTGACAGTGAATATCTCTTCGAGTTGATGCTGGCAGGAAGGACAAGACTGTTGACAGTATTTCAGCATTTCAGCACAGAGGCTAAAATACCTGCAATCCTAAAAATGCTGAGAAGCACCACAATGTTGTAGCACGCTGGACTCTACCTCCCAAGCATGTCACAAGCATGTCACACGCAGAAGAAAGAGCCATGTGAATGTCAACAGCCACAAAGCCAACATCCTGTGTGACTTTTTAGCCACTTAGTCTGAGACTGACCTAATTCAGTAAGCATTTTGTCCTTACATGGAAAATGTGCCTGAAGTTCACAGGCACATCCTCTGTCACTGCCACAAACACGGGAAACACAGCAGGCCCTCCTGAACCTCTTGCTACCTCAGGTGCATCTTACAAAGAGTTTTCTCACTCCAATACCTATTTGAAGATGTGGAAGTGTCACAGGGTTCACTGGGCAGAACGAGGGCCACACTCCTCAGCCCCAGCCCCTGGCACTCCGTGGGTGAGGGGAGGGCACAGCCAGGCAGTGTCTCCTTGCCTCAGTCTCTGCCTCAAGCCAGCAGCTTGTTCAGAGTGAATTGGAGACACTCATTTTCCTCGTGACCCCACGAGCCACCTATCAAAGTCTTTATAAAGCAGAGTCACCAAACAAATACACTGCACTGCAGAGAGATGGGGAAAGGAAGATCTGGGAGGAGTCTTTCAGCAGGAGACCACAGCAGCTCCCCCGAGGCTGTGTTTTGTGAGGAAGGGCTGAGGCTGAGCACGCAGCTGGGTGCTGAGGCAGTGCCAGATGAGAGCCTGGGCTGGCTGGCCCCCTGTCCCACCTGGGGATTTGTGTCACTCAGCTCCCGGGCAGCCCAGCCCGGCTGCTGCCCACGTGGCACAGCCTTGGCACGGGAACTGCACCAGGACTGCTCCGAGTGGGAGTGCCAGTGCAGGAGCACAGAGGCTTGGGCTGCTCCCCAGGCTCAGGAATAGCAGGGGATGTTAAGGGGGGTGAGTTGCCTCGCTAACCCCCTGCTCAGCAGCCATCCTGCCTTGTTGTGGTCACAACAAAGTCGTATTGGTAAGAACACACAAGTGACACAAGCACAAGGAGATTGTGTGAAGCTGCTCTGTATCTCCTGTCCTGGGAAGGTCACAGCCCGGGGCAGCACTGCCCTGGAACCTGCTGTGTGCAGAGTCTGTCATGTGCACATGAACCCTCATGAACTCCAAACAAGACAGAGGGACTGCACAAACTAAACAAGTGTGAAAGGGTAAGCAGGCTCCCCCTGTTAGTGAGCCAACATGCATTATGCAAACTGTCTGATTCTGCTCTCACATCAATTTTGCATCATTCCAGCTCATGGTTTTCAGTAGCTCCTCTCAGCTGACATCCATGCAAGTGTCGGAAAATAATGCTCTTTTCCCTTTCAGCCATTTCTCTAGAGCAAACTTTGTACCAGTGCAGGCTCCAAGTCCCTGTTCCTGTTCTAGACACATTCTGAGCACTGAAATGTAACCCAAGAAGGGGGCACGTGGTGCACACAGGTCACCCCGGCTCCAAAGCCCCCCGGGAGCAAACTGCATGGGAAGTGAATGACAGGAACAGAAGATTACCCCTTCACTGGTTTTCTGCAAATCTGAAGAAGTGTTTCTTGTGTCATTGCCTGCGTCCCCAGCATCAGAGCTGCTCTTATTTTCTTCCTCTTTGCAGTCCTTATCATCTTCATCTCCAGGAGATTTCCGTGACTGCTTGGAGGATTTCTAAAACGATCAACGACAAAGTTAAAATTAAAACCTGAGCTTCAGCCATAGGATGACACTTCTGAAATGTATGTGGAATGCTGTCTGATCATGCAGTTCCCTGTTCAAGGTGAATACTAGGGAGGATATGTGGGGTGAAAAGCCTTTTTCATGTGAAGTAGCTGGAGTTACTGCCACCAGTGAAGGAAATTTCTGTGAAATTCTATGTTCAGCACAGGTTGGCAGCTCAATTGACTGAAAGACAGACACAGTAATAGGAGCTGGGTATTAGTGTTGGGTCACCTGTAGGTTTTGTTAGTTAATGAAACAGATGGTGCCAGCTTGACAAAAGTTTTGATTAAACACAGAGATGTAAAATGAGAATAACATTAGCAGAGCTGCTTTCCATACTTTTTTTTAGTGCTGTCAGCTTTAATATATTAACATTAGAGCCATGTGGAACCAATACATCTTTTCTTCTCCCTTTATGTTATGCAATTCTACAGCACAAAAGGATAAATTGTGGCATTAAGCCACCATTTTCCTAATCCTCTGTTTGCCCAGAGTCTTCTGGAAAGAAGATGGTAGACCAGACCTGAATTTCTAATGTAAAACACACGAAGGGGGTGAAATTACTTAGTACATTTTGTTCGGTGGATCAACCGCAAAAATTCACACTCTCCCCCAAACTGAGCCTGGATCAGATTGTTTGCTTGCTTCTTCTCATTTCAATTAGTTTTCACTTTCAGAGAAGAATAACATGATTGTGAATAAATTGATCCTGCCACACTTTCCACATTTTTTTAGGTGAAGTACAGTCCTGGAGGCACACACAGCACCAGAGGGAGTGACTATAACGTTGTTCCCCTTCACCCAGGTGACAAGGGAGAAGTGACCCAGAGGTGTCACTTCTCAGGTGATTATGTCCACCAGCAATTGTGAGACAGACACATTACTCTGAGCTTCCTGATCTACACTGTTACTTTAGACATCAACAGGGCTGGTAGGTACTACAGTGCAGGTCTTTATCTACAAATCGAGCACCCTACTCCCTGCTTAATGAATTAGCTCTTCCTCCATCCCATTCTGTATCCTGAAGTATTTTACACTCAGCTACAAGAGGAGCAGCAGAGCACATCTGACCCTACCAGCTCTTTCAGCATCTGGGGTATTCTGGGAGGTGGGAGAGGGAAGCTTGAATTCTCCTGGACAGGAACCAACCCTGAACTCATGGCTCTCAGGAGGCACACTGCTAAGGCTTTTTTTGTTCTTCATGGGGAGAGACCTATCTACAGTGATCAAACCTATCAATCCATCTTTGCATGGGTTTTCTTTCCAGCCCTTCTGATCTCCTTGCCATAGCTTCACCTTCTTCTCAGTGTGTGGGCACTAGAACAGGGCAGAGTATTTCGACTTTTGTCTCACCAAGGCTGTCTACAAAGTAAGAGCACTTCCCTTTGCCTATTTGAACACCACTGTTAAGGTACTGGAATCAAAATGCTCAAGGAGAAAGAAAAAATTTCCATGAAGTGAACAGCATTCCAATTATAAATGCACATGGGTGACAGTAGAAATACTCAGAAGATAACCTTTGAAGTGTAGGATTTTTTCCGTTTTGAGCCGGCTTTTTCATTCTTTCTTTTTCCTTTTCCATCCTCTTCTACCCGATCACCTTCCTCCTCACTGCTGGCATCTGCTGTATTTCCTCCTTCTCCTTCAGTTTCTGATGAGCTCTGTTGCTGAATTGCCTTTAAAATAACAACAACAATAATAACATAAACAATAAAAATACCACTAATACCTGATACTTGATTTTTGTTCTGCATTGAAGATAGACATGGAAATGGACAGGTTACACTTTAATAGTCGGGAAGAGCTCAGGTTATTCTTGCAATTATAATGCTCTTTTCCTGCAAAGGCAATTTTCTCAGTCACCACTTGAACCCAGTTATCAGATGCAGATTCTGGGATAGCATGTTCTGAAGGGCTTACACAGAAACAGAAGATCTGATAACAAAAACGTGTTTGCTGGAGGAGAGCTAAGAGCTGCTCAGTGGAAAGACCTGGCATGTTCTACTTTGGGAAAAACTCCTGAAACTTTTAGATTTTGGCTGCAATAGGAGAGACGTTTTTGTGAGAGAAGATGGCTGTTGCACTCCCCTCAAGGATCTCTGTGTTTGGGAAAGGCAAACCCTGACCAGCAGCCTGAGCACTCTTTGACAGCTCATCTCCCACAGACTATTCACTGGATTTTTTTAAAATCCCCAAGTGTATGCAAAACATGTGTAGGGCTGAAAATATGAAACAGGAACTGAGAGAGGCAGCAGCTTTTCTGCAGGTGGTCTGTATCTCTGGCTTGTAGGGTTTGGTGATAATAATGTAATAGGTGTTTGCCTTCTTTTGGAGGTGATTCCTGCCTTCAAAGGACCACATTTTTTTAACGATAAAAGTTCTTTGTTTTATACAGCCCACCAACTACTCTTCCCTCCCTCCAGCTTCGCTGACTTTCTGCTCTGGACACCCAACAGGGAGAGCTGTTGTACAGCAGCAACTCTCTCCTAACAGCAGCTTAACCCTCCACCTCCTCCCTCCTCTCAGCTTTGGCACTGGGTGTTATACATTACCCATGCAAAAATCAAAAGTGCAGTGACCTTAAGGTCTGTGTAAAATACACGAAGCCTGATATAAAAATAAACGACAGAAAGAAGAAGTCAGAAATTATTCATGTTTGTACAGGAGTAAATAAAACCATCCATTTTTAATTCAACTAAATCTGTTGCAGAATTTTCCACTTCACCACCCCAGAATATCATAGAAAGCAAAAGGCTCTGCAGTATGATTAAAGTTCCATTTTTCACAGAGTGTGAGACCACAGCTGTCTTTACATTACACAGTTACCAAAGCTGTGAAACTTTCTTGCTCCATCGAAACCAGAACCTTCCACATCACTCTTAAAATGTTCACTTTGACACGAAGTCAAAGAAGAAAACAAGAAAGGTAAGGAGGAATAGGTGTGAAAGTCATTTACCTGATATCCAGTAAACTTTACTCCAGGGTTGTTTTCTATTTCCCACAGGCCTTCATTAAATCCTTTTCGCTTGTTCGATTTCCCAAACTTATCTTTATATTCTTTATATGGGAAAAGGTCTTTGGGCCCCAGGAACGCACTGCATTTTAACAAAGGTAACATTCAAAAAAGGACTTAAAACTCTCCTCTTCAAAAAAACCAAAACATTAACAGTGCAAATGTTTTCCCTATTCTTCTGCTCATTCCATAATTTCTTTTCTAGTTTTATTTATTTATTTATTTATTTGTCACACTGGCTTTGAGTTACTGCTGTGAGTCTGATTTAATGGATTGGCTCACCATCCTGATGTTTGATGTAGTAAAATCATGCTGGGTATCTCCAGAAACAACTAAACCATCTCTATTCTATGAACTACTGCTGGGAACTGGCACTTGAGCAGTTTATGAAAGGGATTCCATGATGTCATTGCTTGCCATAGCAAGGGACCACACTTCAATCCTACTGTTACAAATCCAGAAAGGCCTAAAAATGCCACATGAAAAGTTAAAGCATGTAAGGAGTGCCTGGGACCCGTGAGCCAAAATTTATCCCTTGTACTACAGGATAGAAAAAGCAGTGGCATTTATTATTATCTATAGTGCCAGTAAGCCTGGGAGCTGCTTTCTTGGAATTAGCCCCCCACATGCTAAATTCTGTACAAACACAATAAAAATGCTCTTTCCCAAAAATCTTATAATTTCATATAAGACAAAAAACAATGGATGAATATAGGCAGATGAGTAATACAAGGAAACAATGAGACACACAGGGTGCTTGTGGCCAAATAGTTTTTTAGACAGCACAGCAAAGGAGGGATTTTGTGCTCTGCTGCTGCCTAAGTCAGCTCTGCACTGGGCCAACTAATTTCAGGCACAGGCACCACAATGCAGGGAAAAATAATTATAAAAAAAAGAAGAGTGATGATTTATCCTGCATTTTCTACACACTTTACAGTAAAACTTTAGCTTCTTAACCCTTAGACTGAAGAATGAATAACTTTCTTTTCATTGGGTATCTCTATCTACTGTACCCTGCAGCGTGACATTGAGATTGCAATCACAAATTAAATTCAAACAATGAAGGCAAAGACCCCTTCATTCCCACATGTAGAGATTCTGTGTTGTCAATGACCAGAGCTCAGCCAGTCCCAGTGTCCTTCACCATAATCCCTGTCCTGCTGTCTTGGTGGTCTTTGCAGTTAATGTCAACTCTCTGGTCTCCCTCGCTGTGGGACTGTGGAGCTCCACCACATCCACCACATTTATTGTTGTAACCTCACCACGACATTGGGAATCTGCCCTTTTTTGCAGATGGGCTTCTGAGGCACAAAGATTTGTCCAAGGTCAAACTCAAACTGATAGCAGAGTACAGAGGAAATAATACCTTAATCACAGGGTCGTATTTCTTCCTTTCTGTAATCATTATTTCAGGTTAATGCCTGATTTATGCCCAGCATTTATGAATGTGCAAAGTTCCATTCACTTAAATCATCCCACTGGCCAAGAAGTTTGCCAGTGCAGAGCCAAGTGGTTGCTAAAGGCATCAGATGACAAATCCCTGAGGAAAGAGCTTCCCCCTAATTCCACATGAGACAGCTTGGGATCCACACTCAGTTGGATACTGAGAAATACCCTAATTATATAATTACAAATATAATGCATTTCTACCTGAAAGCCAAACAGTGATTTCTAAACTAAGAGATGTCATGTTAATATTAAATGCTACAGTAGAGCAAGGGATCTGAATAAATTATGTTATCTATGCTTTTGCTAATGCTAGGAGACATCTTCTTGTTGTCAAAAATATAAACAAACTGTTCTAACACAAATAACAAAGGAAAACTGCATGGAACACTGTGAGCTACCTTAACTTAGCTCAACAGTAAAGTAAGGAAATGTTTCTACAGCCTTTTATGTACAGTAAACACTGAAAAACTGTCTACATCTTTGTTTGAAATACATTCATTGCCACTGGGAGAGTGTAGGTTTCTACTGCTCTGCTATAAAACTAAGGAGCTGCAATGCACAGCTCATTTTTAACAGTTAGGCTTTTACATTTATAAGGTAGGAACTACAAACTGTTTTCTTGTTTCAGATGCTACAGTGAGATAATGAGCTCACAAAACCCAAAACAAAAGAGATTCTCACTTTGGGATTCATTCATTTTGGAATAAAAGTGGTCAGTTTTTTTCTTAAATGTATCTCAAAAACATTGTTTCAATTAAAAAAATAATTACATTTTGGCTTCTGATTTGAAAGCATTGTAAGTTTATTTGAACTTTATTATTTTCAGATTATTTTGTGACAGTAGTAGTTGACCACAATGTTTCATTCCAGCAATGGGAAGAAATATTTTAACTAAAGAGAGGCTATTATGAACTTCATAAAGCAGAAACTGCCTTTAAAGAGTTTTTTTTAAATAAAACGTGATGTATGAGCTATGGAACTTATCATATTCTGGAATAATATTAAAATTCAGAAATAAACAATACATTTTTAATAAATCTTCAAGCCTCTAACATTGAATTTAAAATATCATCAGAATTTCATTTTTTCCAGTTTTAAAGGAATTCTAGAAAACATGTTACCTGCGAGTGGGGAAGGAAAAGTTTTAAAATTGAAATATTTCATGCAAAATGGAATGTGACTTATTTTTTAGCTACCTCAGAGACAGTTTAAACTAGAGACATGTACATTATAATCTTGAAACTCTGTACTTTGTAGCAATTATGACGAGACCTAACTTACCTCTTGTGCTCTGATTCCCTTCCTGCCCTGTCAGCTCAGCCAGCTCAGTTCTTCTGTCACTTCTGTGAGCTCCATCTACAACATCCCCAGCAGGAATCTCCCAGGAATGCCCACATTTTACAGTGAGGACTGCCTGGGCTCTGGGGTCTGCTTCCTTTCAAACCACAAACTACCAAGAGAGTTCTCACCCAGGCATGAGCTCAAACCTGTCCAAACACAGGAGCCTGATCTCTGCTCTCAGGGACATCCACGTAAAAAATGTTTGCCCCTGCCTGTGAGTTCAGGGCTTTTTCAGAGCCTTTAATAAATCCATGCCAACACATTTCTTTCCAGGAAACACGGGCTTTCATGTTTAGCTCATGGTACACCATGAAGGCAGCAGCATTCCCAGCTACTTTCAGCTTTCATTCCCATTTGTTAACACAATTGAGTTGGGCTTGTAGGACCTATCTCTAGGCTCCCAATGGCTTCAGTCAGGATTTGTTCCAATAAAATCAGAGGAGATGATGTTAGCTGCAGTAGAAAATGACATTTTCAAAGGAACAGGTCACGTTCATTCACTTACGTTTCATGAGTCCCAAAAAAGAAGATGGGGTATTTATTTGCTGGAGGCTTCACGGCTCCTTCAGGAAGTTCATCAATCTGTAAGACAGAAAGGAGTGGGAAAAAGATTATTCCCAAAAGTGGTGTCCCTCATCCAGGAGTCCCTACCAAGCCCTGGAAGTGCTGGCACAGGGACCCCGCAGCCCTGGGAGGTCCCACTCGTGCTGGGGTGGGGAAGGGAAGGCAGCTGCTGCTTTTCCAGACAGGCAGGTCATACAAAGTCAGCATCTGACTGAAAACACTGCAGGGAGACAACAGAAGACCCAGGAGCACACACAAAGTTTTAATGATTTCATGGGCATTATAATACACAAAGGCAATAAAATCAAGTCTGCTTAATTTAAGCGTTAACTTCAGATGCTGCCTCATCAAAGGCATCAAAGCCCAGAGGGGAATCCTGCCTGTCCCACACAGCCACCTCAGTAACTTCTGCAGCAAATGGGGAGCAGATGGTGTCTCTGAGACTCTGCAGCTGGAAAGCTGGACAGCCTCCCAGGGGTGCCCCAGTGGTGATGGGGGTACACAGTCCAAAATGCATCATGCACAGCAGGGAGGAGGGCCAGGGACTCTGCTTCCCCTGCAACACCCTGATAACTGGCTTTGGTTATCACTGATCCCCTCTCTACCCTCTCTTTCCTTTCACATTTTACCCCGGCCTCGTGTTTCTCAGGGTACAGCTGAGAGCAGTGACAGGAGGGACGCTGAGGGTGTTCTCCTGAGACAGAGCTGGTATTGGAACAAACCCCTCAGGCTGAGCAGCGCCCAGACCCCTTCTCCCGATGTCTGAGTGAGAGCACTGCTGGTGAGGCAGGAGGTGAGGCCCACGACTTAATCCTGTCCATGTCTAATTTTGCAACAGAAACAAGAGAGTCCAGGTGCCTACCCACAAAAACCAGAAACACAGCACAGCTTTAAATAAGATCTAAGAGACTGCCTTCCCAGAAATGGCACTTCTGAGCATATGTGGGTGTGTGAAATTAAGTGTCCAGAGAACTCTCTGGCTAAGAGAGAGCCTAATGAATCAGATATCTACAGGGCAGCACCAGTGAGCAGGTGAATGGCTTGGTGCCTGGTCTAAAGCAACCCAGTCTCAACATAAGCATATCAAATCCTGCCAAATGTCACTGCAACTGAGAGCAAAGTGCTGACATAACAACGCTATACAAAATCTGCTCCTCAGCAGAGCACAGGGATGGAACCTGCATGTTTTCACTCAGGAGGCCAGACCCACATGTGCTTTCCTTCTCTCTCCTTGCTGAAGGACCCCTAACACTGAATTCTTGTTGATTAATAAGCACCAGATTGTTTTCAAAGGATATTCTCTTTCACGGTAAAGCATCTGCTTGGCTACGTAGCTCTCAAAGGAGAATGAGCTTTTGTAAGAATTCAGACCCTTTTGGTCTTTCTGCAAGGACACTCCTTGGGGATGGAGAAACGAGAGCCACATGTGGAATTGTAACATCACAGGACTCCTTTCTGTAAAAGAAATGGATGCCTATCTTTTAGGTCTAAGTTGGAACATTCTCTGAAGCTGCACCAAAATCTGGAGATCCGAGGGCACTTCCAAACCGTTCCCTGTCTCAGTCCTGCAGCACGACTCGGGGGTGGGGATGGTGGGGCTCTGGCACCCTGGGTCTTGTGTCACCAAGCACCCACTGCCCGGCACAGGCTGCAGGAGACAATCCAGGATTGTCAGAGGTGTCACATGCCTTGTGGGCACAGCAATTACCCGCTTCTTGTGCTTAACAAAGCTAATCATTTGATAAATAAAAGGAGAATCTATGATTTAAATGCACACAGAAGGAAGATGCACACTGGTGGAGGCTGAACACGTACGTTCACTTTTAGCTCAGCTGTGTGTAAGGAGGAACTGAAACAACATGACAGGATTTTGGTGTCCTCTTTATCATCATGAGTACATAGAGGAAAGGCTGCCAAAGATACTACTCATTATTTTCTGACATTAACTAGTTGTTTTTTAAGAAAGTGCCTATAATGTTGCTATTTCCTCACAATTCATTATATAAATACAGGTATTAGACTTATTGTAAGAATGATAAAAAGACTGCAGGGAAAAACCGCTGCAACTCCCTTTCCAAACTGATAGCAAGTCAGGGAGATATCGCACGTCTGCAAAACATTTTATGCCTCCTTAAAGATGGAAGTATCTACATGTCAGAGCAAAAAAGGCTGTGCTGGCAGTTTACCGAGTACGGGGAGGGGTAACACACCTCGACTGTCTGGATGCCACAGCCATCCTCCTCTTTATTGTGACAAGGAAGATGTCCAGATACCAGAGCCCAGAAAAATGTGGTCTCCTTTGACCGAGACAAACAGTGTCTGCTGGGACTTGAGTGCAAATCTCATTTGGCCACTTGAAACGCGGCGCCGGCTCTGGGCTGCATTACAGAGCAGTTACTGCCTCAGCCCTCTCAGAATCCCATGAAATAAAGTAAACAGCTGTAAATGATCAGGCAAGGAGGGGAATGAAGACATGCTTAGTAGGGAATGCTGATCAGAAGGGACTGGGGATCTTACATCACACAACGAGCTACGCTCCAAAGCAGTGAGGATCTCCTAAGCAACATCCCAAGTGGAGTTAAGCCTTCTGTCTTATTCCCAGCACTTAATTCCGTTAGCTAAGGAGCAGCACCGAATCAACAAAGGACAGAACACACATCTGTCACGCAGCTCACCTGCTCCCCATTTCGTGGCATATTTCTTTATTCATCCAAGTATCCCTTCTGACTATGCATCATCACAGGAAACCATAAAAAAGCTTTTCATAGCTTTTGGGAGTTGGCATACACATACAAACACATGCAGTATAAATCTGCACCAAACAGCTCAAGGAGAGACTGTTAATGCTCCACTCTAACATTTCACTCTGCAGCTGAGGTCAAGACTTTTCCTGCCTTCATTGATGTTGCTTGAGCTCCCCAGCTCTGGGGCTTATGCTGCTGGTACTGTAACAAGGTTGGCTATAAAGTGACAGTGTTATCTTAGGACCATTGAACTCCGTGGCAAAAACTCCAGGGAATTTAGTGAAGGATGAGACCCTCTCTGCCATTAGGAAAGATCTCTTCCCGTTTTACCTGTTTCACACAGATCCCTGCATTAGAGATTATGAGAGGGGGGCTTTGCCCCGTCTCCCTATTCCCAGTAAAACCAGCTTAGCCCTCGGTGAATGTGCAGTCCCTAAGTGCTTATTTAGCTGCAGAACAACCCCAGCACTCCATGATGATTGCTGCTGTTTTGTTGTAGCAGAAAGCAAACAGTACCAGCAACCATACTGCAATCTCCTGCTGCTGCACTCAGTCACAATTTATTCCCGTTCTACAGGATGTTTTGGTTAAATATGCTGCAGATTTGGATCCGATATTTTTCCCCATATCAGCAAGATCAAAGACAGAGAGAGAGAGGGAGGGAGGGAGAGGAAGAGAGCGAGCGCATGAGCACAAGAGTGAAAAAAGCATCGCTGCCTTGAACCAGGAACAAAAGAGGGAAGAGCACCCATACTAGAACACAGTGTTGTAGTCACAGAAACCTCGCTAATGACTAAAGCATCTGTCTATCAGCGAGCCAGACTGCGACTGCGTTTTGCTCCTGGAAGGAAACAGATTCTAAAGCACCCGCTGTAACCTGCAATCCAACAGGAGCTCCATCCCTGCTGAACCAGAGCAGTGGACTGGAGCTTCTGCCACAGGAATCACAGAAATCAGTGCGAGCAGCGCATGGCGTGCAAATCTGATACGTGCACCAGCAACACCACGGGCAGCCGCTGCAATTATGGCTAAAATTAAAGCAGGTGGTTTCAGATTTCGAATTTTATCCCCTTAGCTCCCGTCGCTGTCATCTGCTTAATGAATAACAATTGCTTTCTTTTTGCACAACCTCAGCAGAGCTGCACTGCCCAGCATTTGTTTGCCAACCAAGCGGCAGAGCTTTAAAGATGTAACCGTGAAGGTTTTTTTTCCAGTAAACAAATGCCAGGCTTCTAGGGTCAAGAACACCGAACAGAAGAAAAATTCAGCTTGCTCCTCTCAAACCAGAGCAGGGCTTCATCAAACGGTGTTGCTAGTGACTACCAATGTGCAGGCGAGGAATCTGCCAGCATCCTTCCGCTGCAGTTCAGAGGCTGGGATGTGTGTGCAGCCCGAGTGTTTTGCTCTCGATGGTGCTGAGCAATCGCTGACTCCTCGGGGAGCGTTTCCCAGCGCTGTCACAGGCTGGGTTTGGCAGGGCTCTCGCTGCAGCGCTCCCTTCCCGGCTGCCGGGAGGTTTTGGGCACCCCGGGGAGCGGGCGCTGCCTGGGCGGGCTGGACCGGCACTGCAGAGCCGAGCCCAGCGAGAAGGACAAACACCAGCGGCTCCCAGCAGCACAAATCATCGCCGCGCCTGCCCGGGGATAACGTGGCGTGTTCCTGACAGGCGGAGGAGCTCGCTGGGAGGGCTGGTGCAGAAGCAGAGGAAGCTGCACCCCCTCCCGGGTGTTCTGCTCTGCAGAGCTCTGCGTTCCCTGCAAAATGGGAAACATTTCTCTGCGAGACACGGGGAGAGCTGCGGGCTTTGTCTCTGCCGGGCTGGGCGGGCCGATGTGACCGCAGCGGCCAGGAAGGGGCAGCTCTGCCCACCGAGGCTGAAGGGCATCCCGGAGGCACCTCCGGGCAGCTGCAGGGCAGCAGGAGTCTGCGTTATGGCATCACGAAACCTCTGCGCTGTGGATAAGCTGCCGTTCAGAAGCAGGAATTCCAGGCTGTCAGGGTGGCTTTCCACCAGACCCTCTCCTTTTGCATTCCAATGGAATTTTACACCGAAATAAAATAGGTATTATGCAAAAATACCTTTCAGGTCCCCACGTACAGAAAAAAAACTACATCAGCACGCAGAGATGCTTATGTGGGCACCGAAACCACAAGAACAAGTCCTTTTATTTTGCAAAAAGAGGGAATTAAAACTGCAGAGCAGTAATCACTGATTGTTTTGACATAGTGTAAATGCCTTTGATTGGCAAAAGCACACAGAACCATGGCCGAGATCAGTATCTCCCACTGAAATCCCCGGAGTCACTGCACAGCAGCCGAGCAACGGCCTATAGTATTTGCTGGAAAGTGGTTCAAGTTGCTTATTATTGCCCAACACATGCAAGCAGCTTGATCTTTTGCATTTAGCTTATTAGCAGAACGCTGGATGGATAAAAGCAATACTCTTCAAAATCCATTATTAAAATAGGATATTTTGCTTTACTACAACATTTTTATTCCAATGGATTTATTATGCTTTTTAATAGCTAATGCTACTGGGAGTCAGCAGTATAGCAGTATCTTTTCTAAACCATTATTTAAAATACTGTTCTGTAGGATGTAAAATATTAATTTTTTTTTTCCCAGAGGATCCTAAAATGTAAAAAAAAAAAATTAAAAAAAAAATCCAACCTGCTTCAAGCTAAAAACTGTGACTCAAATTCCATAGTGCTTAAATTGAAGAGCAATCCAACTAAAGCTGATTGCAGACTGCTGACTTTTTCTCTCATGTCTCAGGACTGGTATTTGAAGCAGAGCACTGCTCCCCAACGTACATCACATACCTGAACTCCTAGTGTGGAATGCTGGCATATGCACTTTTTCACCCATTAAAAAAGATAACCCTGTGAAGGGTGAGACTAGAAGCAGAATCCAACTTAATAAGGTGGAATTGCACAGCTACAAAAGTAAAAATTAAAAAAAGTCTCTGGGCATGGAAGAGTGCCACCAGCAAAAACAAAAAGCAAAACAAGATTAAAACCAGCAGAGCATACTTTTGAGCACTGCTGAAAATGGCTGAAGGGTATCCTGCAGACAGCCAGAAATGACAATATAAAGACATCAATCCTCCTTTTTTTTCCTGTGCATGCTCAGGACCTCAACGAGATAGAAGACAATGAAGGGTTAGTTGGAGTCCAAACAATGCTGGCAGCAATGTCTCACTAGGAAAGATCAGCAGTCTTGCAGCTGAGTTCAGCCCCTTTACATCCCTAATTAGCAGCATATTTTTAAGACTGAAAGTTGAAATACACTTTCTGCAGAGCTGCTTTAATCTCCAGTATGAAAACGGGGCCAGAGCTTAGTTCTGCGTGACTGGTATCTATATGCATGACTTTGTAGATAACTGATCTATTCATGTGATTCCAGTCCTCTCTGCACTTTCGGGGCTGGTGGACAGAAGACCGTCAGAGGAGGAGCCTCGGGGGATACAAAGACAAGTCCTCTCTCTGCCCCTGCCCCCTGGGCTGACCTTGGCCACGTGAATCTCTGCAACTCCTTCGGTCTCACTTTTATGAATGGGGACCATGGGACTGTTCTCCTTGTAAAGCACTCGAGGTCCACTGCTAAGATGAGAGGAATTCCTAGTAACACACACTTCCAGCTCTGTCAGAGTTGGATTTCAGGTTACCAAACTGCAGTCCTCCCAGGGAGCACACCCCAAAGTCAGGCTGCTGCAGAAATGCTGTTTTCTCCAAATGAAGTGTTTCCCTGCTACTGTGAATGAAGCAATGGTGCTACCACTAGGATTCTTTTTTTTTTTTTCCAGTCTGTTCCCTAAGGAAAGAAAAGGATGTGATCACATTGTTTTCAGTCTGACTCTTACCTGCAATAACTCAGGGACACATCAGACAATTTTGCCAAACCAGACAAAAGGAGAAAGGCCAGAGAGATATTAAGTTTCCCCATGTTTTGTGATAAATAGGCTGTCCAACAGAAGATGGGCAGACAAGTAGTCCATATGCTGAGAGACAGCTTGCAACACAGGCTGAATCAAAACATCAGACACTAGGAAATCCACACAAAAGCAAGCCAGAGAAAAATAAACTTCTGAAGTTTCATGGCTCACAAAATTACTTTTTATTTGTGTATGGGTGGGGAGAGGTTGTTTATTTTAAACAAATATTGCCAGCGCTGAGGCATTTAGCATTTACTTTTCTTCCCTTTAAGCACTGTGAAGGCTTGGTTCTTCTTTATCTGAATTATTCCTCAGATATCAAAATATTGTTTGCAATGTACATGCACTAAAGCAAATTACAGTGAGCCCACTAACACCAAATGAAAGCAGTTTGTAATGACAAAATTTGATTACCCTACTTTACCATCTTACCACAAATATTTTTGTCTTGAAATACACAAGTGTGCAAGAAATGCTCATACAAAAATGTGTTTAGAAGACATACAGCAAATAAAAATTAATTAACCAGTCAAGACATCAATAAGTGAGAAATTTTAGGGACTGGACATCCACAAACATTGTATTTCTGTCCTCCCACTCTCTTCTTTAAAGCCAAAGGGACAAGAAAAGTCATATAACCTTCCTCCCCAAAGTGTTCAGATAAACCCCGCCACCTTCTGGATATCTCATCTGCTTGAAGGAGTGCATGGGTGGTGTAAGAACTCTTTAGACTGAGGAATATTTTTTTGCCTTCCAATATTTACACTAGAATGTTACTATTTCATTGATTTTGTTTGGTTTTAAGGAAGAATGTTATATTCATGAGGTAGGATTTTTTTTTGCCAGTTAACTTGATGAAAACACTTTCAGTGAGATGCAGGTGGCCTAGAGCGTTGACATTTGGTCAAATACACACAACTGAATTGATACTTGAGGCTCATTTGTTCCACCCAGAGCTCCATATTCCACTGCCCAAGCTTTTATTAAAAGAAGTATTGCTAGTCCTTATGCTCCTATCAGC
Organism: Daphoenositta chrysoptera; assembly: GCA_013397915.1. NCBI lineage: Eukaryota > Metazoa > Chordata > Aves > Passeriformes > Daphoenositta > Daphoenositta chrysoptera. The sequence goes on along the minus strand of VZRO01008011.1, from coordinate 319,972 downwards.
ACACTTAAAGCCAAAAGGTAAGCAAATTTCTGGAAGACTGTGGTCTCCTAGACGTGGCTGGCTTAATTCACCATTTCTTGTCCAGTATCATTTTGTTCCCCAAAAAGTCAGTTGAAAAACTGGGATTTACACAATATTCCCAGGCTGAAGGATACAGAGCATCCCTGTGCCGTATTTGGTCCAGCTTCCCCAAAAATACATAAAACCCTATTGGCACTACGACTTGTGGCTAAGATTGGTTTGGATAAGGAAACGTGATCGATGGAGAGCAGAAGTCTCCAGTTTGTGACAGGGTGGACACACACCAGAGACAAAGAAAGGAACAGTCTGCTTCACCTGCTGCAGCCCCTGGCTCCTGCTAGGGAGGATTCAAGCTTGAGACTCTGGAGGTTACACTATTTGCTGGGCTTTTGGGTACAGAGAACCCTCCTGCCCTGTTTTCTTACCATCAGTTGCAGCTAAGGGATGTAACATCAGGGGCCTGAAACACTCCTTGCCGCTGAACAAGTGCCTGCATACAAAAACTGCGTACTGTTACCTGGGAAAAGAACACAGAATCCTTGCCCCTTGAAAACACAGAGCACTTTTAGCATCCTGCAACCCTCTGAGGTTCAGGTGCAGCAGCAGAGATGAGACCACGAGTGTCCTACCAGTCCTCTAGAGGGAATGGAGACACAGCCAAGCATTTATTTGTCTTCATTATGCTGCTCTCTGCGGACCCACAGAACACAACGACTCACGGTCTTAATGTGTTCACACCAGCACATCTATTTGCAGGATTTAAGCAACTCCTTCAAACATCAAGTTCTGTTTGCTGGGACCATGAGCCAAAGCAGCCTGTTACCTACCCAGCCCTGTGCAGGCACGGGCAGCCTGCACCAGCTGAGCCACACAAACGCATCTGAGGTGACTGCACAGCCTGGTGCTGACTGCAGCAGCACAGCCACGCTCCCAGCACCCCGTCTCAGCACCTTCCGTGCTCATGATGCCTTATCCCTGTTCCTAAAATCAGAGCCGAGCACAGTTAGAAGGGAAAAAGGGGTTTTTATCTCGGTATTTATTTCAAGGATCCCTGGTGCACTCCCTCCAGGTGGAACACTCTGAAAATGCACCTCGAAATGCCCACCCCAAAATGCACCCCCACCATAGATCGGGTATAGAATTATAGGTGTTACAAATTAGCACATCTATCAAAGATTGCCCAGTGAGTGAGGCCAAGTGAACCCCCCTCCCTGAGGAACCCTACCCGGGACAGACCCATCTTTTAGTTTACAAAATGTGTTCCAGAGAGGACCTTGGTGTCTGAGGCCTCCAAGATGTTCAGTCTCTAACTCAACAAAACACTAAGTCTGGGAATGTAGGCTAAAAAGAAACACCAAGAATACAAAAGGCCACAAAGGCATACAAAAGAGGTATAAAAGAAAAGGCAAAAAATCATTATGGCATCACTCATGGGTAGGTGGTGGACTGGGAGAGGCCTCAGTTTGTGTTTTGGGGCTATGGCAAAGTCTGATCACAGAGCATCACTGGCACACAGGTCAGTTGTTTTGCTGTGATGCAAGCAACACGTAAAAACCAGCAGCATGTACGCAAGCTGGGGGGAAAGAGAAGCAATGAAATCTAATTGCAGAGGCAATGAAAGGGAGTGATTTGCAATAATTTGGCAAAGGCAGGTGTTTGTGTTTACTCTGCTGCCAAAGTGCAGACTCGTACCTGCAGAAGGGCTCAGGGTCTCTGAAAGCTCCTGGTCTTTCTAAACCTAACAACTGCCTGTAAATAACTGTTCCCATTGCTCCCCCAGCCACCATCTAGGGCACAAAACGAACCATTAAACCCAGCAACTATTTTGCTAAGATGGAATTTTGCCTGTGTCAACTGGGTTGCTAAAAGCATGGAATGAATTGGGATTATGGAGTCACAGTGGTCTCTGTGCAGCTCTCGGGCCCAGTTTTGGCACGTTTGTTTACGGGGTTTGCTTTCAATCTCTGCTCGGGTTTCCAGGAGCTGCCATTAGGGTGTCAAATGCCTTCTCTGCAAAGTCCCTCCGTCTAGGTTAAACTCTTAGGAATTTTAATCCTCCTGCCTAAAGAGACTCAGGAACAAGTTTTTCCAAGCCAAGTCATTCCCCTCCCCACCTGCCCATATTTCTGCTTCCAAAGCTTCAGAATGAGTGTTTTCGTTTAGTTTTGACTCTAAAGTTGCTGAAATTTACTTAGATAGTCCCTAAAAGAATAACAACCTTATTTATTAAAATGAACGTTTTCCTCAAACCCAACCCTCCAAACTCAAGCAGCAGCTTACAGGAATGAAACTATATTAAAATATACAAAGCACTCCATTATGTACTGTAGACCTATGAACTTAAATCCTAATTACTAAACCATGTTAGAAAAAAATAACTCAAATGAAATAACGAAAACATGAAAGATAAAAGACATATCTTTAGAAATATAAGTGGCATTAATGTCAGAGACAAGATGAATACATCAATATGGTAGTGACCAGATTTGCCAGGGCGGCAGCCCATCATTATAAAGAATGTATTTTACATCAAAACCCCTAAATATGAGTTTTAAGCATGTGAGTACACTCTTTTAATTCACATGGATTAATCATGGGCTTGAAGTTGCCTACATGTTTATATACGTGTAGGATGAAGAGTTACTTTTTAATCTCCACTGTTTCTATCCAGTATGTTAAACTGAATAGATGTATGAGGTTTGTGTAAGAGTTTTGTGTTACTCTCAAAAGAACCTCTCAGAAAGTGGTGTTGCCATGAACACAAGTTACCTACAAAACCCAGTAACTCAGCTGCAGTTATGTCACAAAATTTACTCCAGAATCTGCTTTCTTCCTCTGATTTTCTCTAACTTTCCTTCTCTATACTTTCTGGCCATCGCTGTTTCTCATTTCTATCCCAGATTTGGAGAGGTAACCAGAAGATTAATTTTAAGGATACAGGCTGTCAAGGGACAAGTTACATGTGTGGAACTGTACTAACTATTTCCCACATACATTAATATTAAATTTTTAAAACCTATGAATCAGGGATGGCATCCATACAAAGCATGTTTTAAATCAGGTTGCTATTTTGTTTTAAAAAGTAACTGTAAAGAAACAGCATATTATTCTAACACATATTGTACAAATAAATGGGAAAAGGCAATTACAAATAGAAGAGGACTTGGTCAGTGATACACATCTCTGGAACTAGGAAGGACATTAGGGAACACTGCACATACAAGTTTATACTGGGATCCAAACAGAGTGTTTCTACAGACCTCATACAAATCAGCAAAATCCAACCAAAAGCCTTTCTGTCAGTATTGGAAATTTTAATTCTGTCACTTGCCTTTACTTTCTAATGCAATGGTGATGACACATGATGTGTCCAAAGCACGCTCCACAACCACAGCATTTGAGCTCACACTGCTTTTACCTGTCAAGATCCCCAGTTCAGCCTCACATGCAGCACTCAGGATGGCATCACTTTCAATAAACCTGCCGTGGTTCCAACCCTGACACCCCTGTCATTATACCAGGTCACTGCCTAGCTGACATTTGACAAACAAGCAAACTAACACCATCATCTAGCAGCAAATGTTTCAGAAAAAGGATAAGCTTCTCATTAAAAAATTGTTCCCCTTGCTACCACATCTGCTAAAGAAGCTGGCATTTCTTCTGAGCATATTGCCACTAAAATCTTTATTATTATGGCCTTCTAGAAAGTTAACAGCTACAGGCTTGATCCTGCAAGCACAGCTGGGCATACAGTTTGGCAGCATAAACAAAGCCATTGTCTGTGTATGATCAGATCCCATCCAGCACAATAACATGGCAATTATACACACAGGTGAATCCATTCATTTGTGAGGCAGGGGATGGCATAAAGCATCTTCTAAAAGATAAGGAGCAAACATTCACAGCATTTTAATGCTGAAGAGCCCCATCTGACAAATGTGTCTTCTCTAATCTGTTTTCATCTTTTAACAAGGAGTTCTTGTCATTTTACCAGAAGTACCAATTTAAAAAATCTGTTCACAAAACTGACCCACTATCTTACAAACATTAAAAAGCTCCAAAGCAGAGTTGCACAAATAAGTGCAAAGAAAACAAAATATTAACAGATAGAACAAACGTACTACTTTGCAGACATTAAGATTCTAGTAATGGGACTTAGTAACTTTATGCTACCTTCTTCTAAAAGCTGTGATAGAAGTACTGACTGTGACAAAGGAAAATAAAATTTGCACAAGAGGAAGATTTTGAAAAAGAACTTCTGATAAAAAGCAACAAAAGGGGTACCTGAAAATGTGCACATATGCAAGTCACCTGATCCAGACACCATACGAAAAGAATTATCTGTTGAGTTTGCTGCACCACTAATACCTTTCAAAAGTCCTGGTATCTGGAGAGGCACTGCAGTAAGGAATGTCAGATTTTATTTTTTTCTTTTTTAAGATGAATGTCTGCCTTCCCCCTTAGGCTGTGGTCCTACTTTATGTTTCTGCAGGCACGGCAGCACACATGTAAGCAGTTTTATTGAAATCAAGGAATCTTTATGCAGTCAAACTCATTCTCTGCCTTTGGGCCATGGTCTTTAGAGAGCAGACTGCTGGGATAGGAATCATCTTCCTTCTGCTACTCCATAACACCCAGGACAGCCGTGCAGTGGATCTGTGCAGGGCAAGTAACACATGGAATTCCCAAGCCCTTTCCTACTGGGGGATAATGAAATACAGCAGTAATAGTATGCAGCTAAGAACACAGGAACCTCAATTCTGCAAACACTTCCACATGTGATTAATCCTGAATGAACGCTCCTTAATTGGATTCCAGATAATAGTGTCTGAAGAAGTCCTTTCAGAAACACAGATTTACACTGGCTCAGATGGAAACTATGACATCTGGGCTGAAAACCAACTAGCAACTAATTACTTTAAGAAAAAGATGACAAAAACATGCCACTACAGTAGGACACAGTGCCTGGCATGAGATGCCTTGCTTAGGTGTATTTCTTGCGAGGATCTGCCTCCCTCAGCACCTTCTTCCATGTTCTGGAAGAGGCATTTGGGACAGCAAGGTGGGAACCTTTGCAGATATTCAAAGATAGTCTCGTGCCCGTAGGTGTGTGTGCAGAAACGGGCAGGCAGTTCCCGACACCCAGTGATTGTAAACCCAGTGACAACTGACTCACAGCCCTGGGTCTGGGAGAAATACGAGCTGCACGTAAACCGAAATTCAGTCTGTAAAAGGAAAAACCTAACACAGCTGGGAAAAAGGATTGGCAATGCAAGAGAGAGAAAGCTGGAAGCAGCACTAGTGCAGGAAGCCAAGAGCGGACCACAAGTTACATTTGAATAACCAGTGTGCTGCAAAGGTCAGGGCACTCTGCAGCAATCCCATATACAAACACCCGGCCTGCCAGCGTGGGCAGAGAGCCCCACGGGGCAACTGTGCCCAGGAGAGCGATCCAGGCCCTGGGCAGGACAGGGATGGACAGGCTGGGAACGTGTTAAATGAAGCTACGGGAAAATACACAGATTCTTAGGGCAAAACACACACCAAAAGCAATCAGTGGGGCTGGTGGGATTGATTTACACCCAGTGTTCAGCAACAAATTCTGTCCCAAGGAAGGAAGGAGGCCGTACGTGGAACAGCTTTGCTTTTGCTGTGGGGTGCAAAACACAGCCCTCTATGTCTGCTGGCTTTGGAGCCCCACCTCAGCCATCGTGCCTGGGTGGTCTCTGCACAAGCATTAGGAAAGAGAAAGGCAAAACTCAGGAGAAGGAAGGATACAGATCTCCTTTCGAGGTGCAGTGCTCTGCTTGCTGGCACCACCTCACTCTGCTTTGTCAGGACAGACAACCCATGGCACACGTGAGCCCAAAGGCTGCTCCATGGGTGCCTCCCTCCCTGGCTCCCACCCCAGAGCTGCTGCGAGGGGAGACACCCACAGTGCCATAGAAAAGGTGAACTCCAAGTGCCTTACATCCAAACTTTTCCCGGAGGATTAAGCTGAAGAGGAGCTGCAGGAGCTGCCTCCTTGTTATCCAACAACAGGTGAGAGGCGAGGGTAAGTCAGGAGTGGAGACCTGGATTCTTGATTACTTCATGTAGAGGAGATTGCAGATGAGGAAGATGCACTGTCCTCCAAGAATTAACAGAAGGGGTTGACAGTAACCCTTTATGGAGGTGTGGATGCTGTAAAATAGATTTGTGAAGCCGAAAAAAACCTAGCAAAAAAGAGCTGCTTGATTCCAATGACTTTGTATGCAAAACACATCAGCCTATCAAGGAAGTAACAGCAACTCCAGAATTGTTCTTTGCAGCTCCAGCTTTTGCTCCTCTCTTTGCACTTTCCCACTTCTCCCACCTGGATTGCATCTCCAGACTGAAGCTACACATCTCTGTAAGGTCACTCCCTGTGTTATTATTAAGTTTCAATATGTACTTATATTTAGTACATTTGGTAATCCAGTCTGATACAGGATTGATTCCCAGAATTGGTTTGCATTATTGTGCAATTGTATCTTGAGCTCTCCTAGACCTCAAGTTTCTTCTACTCAGTGCTGATCACAGACTTTTACTCTCTTTACTCTCTCTTGTATTTCAAGTGGCTTCATAGGCAGGTGCCCTCCAAGCCCAAGGAGGACAAAGTTCCTGACTTTAAAGGCTGACACACTGTTTCCTAGTTGACATTAGTGACACCACAGTGATATCTGTAAGGTCCTACAGCCTGGAATTTTTTCCTTCCTCCCTGGCCCTACTTACTCTGCTGCTTGTAGGACGTTTTGTTAACTGATGGTCTTAAAGAAATTCTTTGGTGTATGATATTCCTTGCCCTGTTTTTCCTCTTTTGTTATATGATGTCTTCTATTCAAGCAGCCAAACCAGAGCTGGCAAACAGCCTCTCTCTAGGTTTTTTACACATTGCTGCAAGGCAAAATAAACAGTTGTTTCCAGTTTGCATTGTCGGGACTACAGATGTATGCTAATTAACCTTTCAATCTGCTGATAGAAAGCTGAAAGAGATTTAAATGTACTTTTCTAAGGCAGAGACCAAAGTCTATGGACACCTGTCCTTTCTAATGTTGGGTTCTGTGTGGCCCAGAGCAGAGCACATCATCTCCTCCCTTTATGTTGACTCTGAAGGCATTTTCAGATTTCAGCAGGGCTTTACAAAAGGCCAGGAGGCAGAGATAAAATCCTTCTGAAATTCAAGGACATTATGTGTCTTTTTGGAGAAGCACTGATGCCAAGGATAATATTTGAGTTGACCCGAGACGACTTGAAGGATGGGGAACTTCAGACTGGGGCAATAGGAACTTCATAACATGGGAAGTTCATTGTTTTGTTAAGATGCTGCAGTATTTACTCAAATTTCGTTCCTTCCTTTTGTTTTCTAGAACCAGAAAATGCCAAACAAACAAAATCCCAAAGCCAGGTCTCCTGTACCCTTCAGGCAAAAGTATTATCAAGCCTGTCATGTCAAACAGTCTGAGCAGAAGAAAGGAAAACTGGAAATGAATCCGCAGTTTATATCCAATTTCAGTATCAGGTTTAGAACTGGCTGCCACACAAATGAATGAAACAATCTCAGATGTGCAAAGCCAGTACTGCAGAGACCTTCCCAAGAGGAGGAAGCGAGGATCTGTTTCCTTCTTTAAGTTTTAAAAGCTTTACCTCATGATACTGTCTTGTTAGCCAAATATTTCTTGGAATCTTTCACGTAATGGTTCATTCTCATTTCTCCAAACTGCTGCCTGCTGGTGCTGCCTCTGCTGGAGCCCAGAGCCAGCTGAGGGCCTGTCCATGTGCTGCACCTGTGTTTCAAACATCTGAATTTTTCCACGTGTGCACAGGACAGGTGTGGCTGTACACACATGGACACATCCGAGACGGATGGCACAGGGGCAGCCTTGAGAAGCACCGAGGTACCCAAGGAAACAGCAAAGTACTGATGTTCTAACTCTTAACACCTTTAAAAAGTCATGTCCACAACCTCTTCCTGCCTGCTCCACACTGACTGCTTCCCAGTGTTTGTTGCTATATTTACCACTCAAATTGCAGTATTACTGAGAGGCCTCAGGCAGGCTCGTTCTCCTTATGCCTCTCAAGCACACAGTGGAAAGGTTTTTACTGCTCAGACACCACCATTTCGAATAGTTAAAATGTCCAGCCTCTCCCCATTGTTATCACTTCTCCAGCATTATGAGGAAGTCCTTCCATCTATCCTCAAATGACAATTGTATATACTTACTGTCAGCAGTCACCTGCTTACAAGATTTTTATTACCCTAAATGCAGGAAGGCTTGTTAATGTGTTATTATGACAGGAAAATCAGGAAATGAAGAGTTAAGCCTGAAAACTCTGTCTTCATTTTGCCGTCTACAAAAAGTTCATTCCAGTTGGGGCTCTTAAAAGGTTCTTTATCCAATAAAAAAAGAGATCTGTCAATTAATGAGGGGAAACTAATATTTCTCCTATATTTTTGTAGTAGCAACATATAGATTGCCTTGACAGGCTACAGATTTCACTGAAAGGGGCTCTATTCCTTCATCCAGAGTATATATCCAACGATTTCCATGAGATCAGTTGATACAAATTATTCAGTGACTTCAAAGTAACAAGGAAAAGTATCTAACAAAAAGTCTCTAGAGTATGGGTATGAAAAACTTTAGTTACTTATTGCCTCAAAACTTCTGAGCCAACTGTCTTATTCTGTGTTAGCTTCATTTGGACTTAAAAATGTGACACTGCAGGAGAAAATGTATTCATCTATTGTGATTTACACAAAAAGATCAGACTTGCACATTTGGGGCTAATTATTTAAACTAATTAAAGAGGAAAAAAAACCAATAGAGAGATTTAAAGAACTGAATGTTAAAGATGTTTCTCCATATACCCCTGCTGTGCTAACAACAAACATAGAACATCTTGGCCCCAAAATTATTTGTTTGCCAAACGAGAGCAAGGTTTTACCATAAGCTATGGTTCAACTTCATGTATAAAAATGATGACACTTTATGCTACAATCTTCAGATGAAATCTTTTTCATTCACACTTAAAACTGATTGCATGAGGACAGAGAAAGACCATCAGCTACTTAAGTTCCCATTTTTCAAATATTAGGAGAATTTATACTTCCCTCCTTGTTATTTTTGTTTTAGGAAGTGAAGGAATCAGTACTCAATGAACTGATTAACTCACCAAAAACCCATTCACCCCTACTCTAGGAGAAGACCAGGCATCTGCAAATAAGTTTAAATACTGTCTAAGCTACATGTGTCAACGTGGTGCAGAAGAATGAGAAAGTAAAAACAATTCCATAAAGGACTCGTTGCCTTAAATGTGCTTTTTTCCAGTGCACCACAGCAGAACTCATGGAAGTGCTGCCTGAAGAAGCCACGACCTCACCATCAGCTCCTAGGAAAGCCAGACCTTTGCAGTGATCAGCAGATCACATCTCATCTCAGAAAGGAACAAACAGAGACCTGCCAGGAAAAACTGCTTGCAGATCTCCAAGGACTGATGTATGAGTGAGGTACATAATTAAAGAGGGAGAGAGACTGAAGAAGCTCTGAGTTGGTAAAGGAGAAGTCACAGGGGACTCATATTTAGTAACGTGGCAAAAGTGAGGTCATAAACCAGAGCAACCAAAAGGGGGAAAGGAGAAAAGCACATGGCGAAGGACTGGACAGGTCCCAAATGGCCAAGGAGAAAAGCTCAAAAGACTGCAGACCAAGTTTTGGCAGAAAAACACAGAGAAAGATCTGTTGTCTATTTCGATGGACCCTTTGAAGTTTTCTGGATCTAATCTGATTTTTGCCTGTCATTCTTTGCCAAAAAAGATAAACCCTGCCAGGGAAAAACCCACCTTCCCTTATTCTTGTATTAATACAAAAACAAATGGTCTGTTTTAAATATCAAACACCTAAAATGCAGAACCTTTCTTCTACGATGTGTTGGAGAGTTCGGTATTTGCAAGCTGTCACACTGGCCATTAGAACAGACCAAAGTTGTTTCTGTACCTTGTTTTTTATCAAATGATGTCAGAACATAGGCCTTGGTCCTACACCTATGGCTGCACCACAAGCAACCCACTGGCTCCATCCATACTTCACTGAACTGCATGGCAGAGGCTTATTTAGTAAAATGCCTGCAGAGGGGAATCCAAAATACATTTTCAAAATTGTTTTTACTGATACTGAAAGTCTTCTGTCACTCTGTAGTAGTCATCTCTTTTAATAGTGTCTAACATTGTATTACATTATGATACCACAGTGTTATGAGCCTTTCTAGGCTGTCATCTAACGCAGTATTTAGGCACAAATGTAGTTTTAAACCCTTCCCTTGAATTATTTTAGTTCATGCTTTCAGGTGCCTTACTTTCATGCCTTGTTGGAGGGGGGGCACAGTCAACAACACTAAAAACATCCACTGAGCTAAAATCTACCATGGCATCACCACATTATGATGCTCAGCCTGCCACTGACACCAGTTCCCATTAAAATGAAAGCATTTACTATGAATTACTCTAAGCAATATACTGAAAATTTTACATCCATTTGCAACTCTAACACATTGAAGTGCCCCAAATCCCACTCTGCAATCGCTGTAGGCAGGTGCTTTTTAACAGTGGCAATCACTGGGGGGGATTGTTAGCTAGGCAGCAAGTTTGGAGTTAAAGTAGGTGTTAATTCAGAGTAGCAATAAAGGAACAGGACAAGACAGGAGCCCAGGAAACAGGAACTTCTCCTTGACAAGATACCAAATATACCTTCATGATGGTGTGACACCAACAGTTTAAAGGCTGTGTTCTCCTCCCAACACAACATGTTCTAAACAGCTTTAAACATCCACGTGTTTTACACTAAGATACGCTGTCTTACCTGCTTGGGTCTCTTGTATTATCTCAAATAAATAAACTTTGCCATCCCTACACAAACTCCTGGTGCTTATCCAAACAGAGTTCTTGTCTCCCCAGCTGCACAATCCTAGACTTCTGTTCAATAATGGCATCAGCCATTTATTTGGGCATGTTCTTATTTTATTGAGGTCATTCCAGACTTTTTCTCTTCTCTCTGCAGTTGCATTAACAGCTCCCTTCCTATTTTTAAATCAGCAGCTAATTTCAGCAACTAAGTGCCTATTGTTTCTTCAGGGTCACTCATAAAACAAACACCATTATTGATCTTTCTGAATCTACCACTAGTTTTTCCCTTTTATCTCATCTGAGTGACTATTCAAGGGGCAATTTCTCAATAAACCAGGACATTTATCCTAGATAAACCAGGGTGTCTGAAGAAAGAGATTTTTCTGTCTATGTGTGCTAATACAGCTCCTATCACAGTAGTATCAAAGAAACTCATAAACGTTAGTGATTTTGTCTCCATAACACCTTTTTAAAGGGAAAAGTGTTGTTAGCTGTCTTTTACAAACAAGGAAGTAAGACATAGGGGGATTTAGCTCTTCAAAGGCAAAGACCACTCATGAAATATACAACGAATTAAATTCTTATTTGCTACATTTTAACCACAATGGCATCTTCCCTCTGTTTTTGCATACTCTCTGGATACACAATTGCTATTTGTTAGATTACAGCAACTGATGACCTGGCCAGTTGGTATTTATTCTGCATTTTTGATGAGCATCTGAAGACAACAGACATCACAGACAAACATAAAAACCACGTTAAACCAAGCTGTATTCCTTTACCGTTATCATTACACTTCAGTACAATTCTAAACCTATTTGTTGTCCTCCAGTCAAGCTAAAGGAAATTTTGGCTTTGCACAAGAAAATATGACACCAAAATGCAAAGCAGCCCTTTCAGGTAATAAGACCTATGTGAGCTCTTTCAGCCATCAGGTATCTGGCCATTATTGTTTTGGCCAAGTGTGGCAAATTCTGTCCTTCTCAAATGAATTCTAGACCAATCCACAAAGAAATGTTAAATGCAGTTTGACTTCTAGGGCACTCCATCAGTTATAAGACACAATTTTCCAATGGTGTCCCGGCATATCATCACTATTTAACCACTTTCTGCACGCTTCTCCTCTCTTTACTCGCAGGGATGGAAGTCAGGTTTGTCAGGCTTGTTCTTGCTGATCTCTGGATCAACACAGCTCCAAAGAGAGGGGGTGGGAAGCTGAAGCAGGGATTGAGAGGGCTGCCTGTGCTGGGTTTTCTGGGGTGCTGTGCCTCGTGGGGCTGGCTGAGCCCACAAGCACCGTCCCTGTGAGAGACAGGCACCGAGCTGGGGCAGCTCTGCGCTCCTGCTGCTGGAGCCTCCGGGATCTGCGGTACCTCCTCTGCACGGCACTCCCCACGTGCACAAAAATACTCACTGAGTCTGAGCCAGGTCACTTATGGCTGTGTGCTCCGTTAAAGGGCAGGCAGATCACGTCTGTCCTGCTCTAACACTTCGCTGGTTTATTAAACACAGTTTAAGAAGTTTGTCCCTAGACAGGAGATTCATGCCAAAGGTCTCATTGATGCCAAACACCACTTGGTAGGGGCAATAACACTGCCATTTAAATGTATTGTTACTCGTATTATTAAGCTACTATACTAGCATGAAATATGTACGTTTTTATGAGAATACAAAGATCAAACATGCTAATTGCATAATGAATAGAGAAGTAGCTAGCAACCACTCAAGGATCTGGAAACAAGCGAATCCCCTGGATGAAAAGCATTCAGTTAATCAGAAGTATCTGAGTTGCATTCTCAACTCAAATATTTCTTTCCTCCTTATTTGTATGCAATGATGTTTTCTGGGAAACGAAATAAAGACTAATGTCCTCACTAGGTTTTTCCTTCACTGAGAAAGTGGGCATCAGGCAAAACTTGGCAACCAAGATGAAGAAAGGGCCTAGCAAAGATGGCATGAACTGTAATTTTAACAAGGTTCAGGCAGACATCAGCCTGATCTACCATGAAGTTGTATGCAATGGCATCACAAGTTACAGGAGCACATTCTGTGCCTCTTGACACTCCGCTGAACCCAGTACTAATGCTCCCCTCTCCTGACAGCTCTCTTCCTACCTGATGGTAGACTGGGCTCTCTACAGCTTCTGCCTCTACTTGCTAAGTCATGTTAAAACTGGAGACTGCTTTGTCTTCATTGAACTTTACATCCTGTTAGTCTGCACAAAGGAAGTGAGTTATGTGAACAGCACACCTATTTTTTCCCTAGTCAAAGATGTACTTTGTTGGATATTATTGCCATTCAGGCACCTATTTGGTAACCCAGTCAAAAGCTATGACCAGCTGCATAGCATATAATGATTTTTTGAAAGGAAAGAAAATGCCATTAAAACAAAAGGCCCTGTTCTGCTTCTGAGTAAACAAATGGGAGTTTTACAAAGGCTCAAAAAGGAAAGGGATTAACATGTTTCAACGTGGTAATGGTCTCAACTGTTCACATTAAAATTTTCACAGTAAATTAAACCATGACAGAGGTAGGAAAGAAGTCAATTTTCAGTGGATCATGCTGTTCTGCTGACATAAATTGCCATTTTTTAGGTAGTATATCCACTACTGTGGATATCCACTGTATAATGATAGAATTATAAAACCACAACCCGTTGTTGATTATGTTCGGCCTTTTGCATGCTAATTTTAGCCTGCTCTGCCAAAATAATTGCATGCACCACCTCATTACCAGGCTTCTGGATATTTAGAACCCTATCGCTATTTTTTTCACTAACCTTTGCTTAAGCCTGCACTGTTGGCCTTCCCCTCTTGTACAGTGTCTGCTGTTCAGCAACAATTTTGCTTCCCAGCTCTGCTCAGGACACCTTTCCAGCTCTTACATCCATCCTTTTCCTGGGCTGTCTTGCCAAGGGTAATGCTAAATGTCAGTCCATCTCTACCCTGCTCATCTATGTTTCCCTGCAGGTTGCATACAACTCTTCACTATCTTCATGCTCTTTCCAGTCTATAAAGAACAGCAACTTTCCTTGACTAGCAAATGATGGCATGAAGCACTACCCAATCATCCCAGCAAGGCCGGGGAAGACAAGTAAATACAGACTCACTGGTTGATGCCTGCCAAGAGTTCCCACAACACGTGTTACTTAGTGAGTTTACACAACAGTGACCAAAGAGTAGGGAAGGGACGGGCCATGTAAGTGTGCCAGTACCAGACCCCCCAGGAAAAGCTCTGCCCTGCGTTATTGTAGCAGCACCAGAAATGGATGTTCAAGTACAATCAGCGCTTATCTGACCGCCAAATGACCACGATGCCTTTGCACCTCAGTTGTATCATGGCAGCGTAAAACACAAAATGACAAAGGCCTGTGAAAGAAAGTCAACCCAGCAAAGGGCAAGGTGCGGCGGGAGGTGCGGGAGAGCCGAAAGCCTGGGTGCGGCGGGGAGTCCCCAGGGCTGGGGGCTGCCACAGAGCCGGACCCCGCGGGCTCCGCGTCCGCCGCCCCGGGGACACGCACAGCC
>VZRO01008011.1:261131-304482 GCA_013397915.1 Daphoenositta chrysoptera | reverse complement strand
CGCCTCCCCCCGCGCTTTCCCTTCCTGTTATTTTCTAGGTACACAGATCGGTTTCTATGAAAATAGGAGAGCAGAGAGCGCTCCAGTCCCGCCCGGCCCTCCCTTCCCCGCTGAAGCATGACATGGTTCTTTATGCGCGCCCGACATGGAAGCTGGGCGGCGAGGAGAAGCCGGCCGGGGTTGGCAGCGCGGCGCCCGCTTGCCCCGGCCAAGGGCGGCCGGCCCTTGGGCCTGGCAGTGCCCTGGCCCCCCCGCCAGGGAGCCCCAGGCCCAGCACGGGCCGGCTCCTCCGGCTGCCTGCACACCCCTCCCGAGCCCTCCCCACGCCAAGCAGCAGCCCTAGGCGACGGCCTGGCTCCTGAGCACAAGGTTGTCCCAATTTCTGTACCCAGCCTCTTCTCCACTGCCAGACCCCCCACCTGCCTTCTCAGCTTAAAACTAAAACCCACATCCACCAAGCCATGGACCTCGGAGCTGCACAATGGGGACTTCCCCTCACAGGGTGTTTGGGATTTGTTGCTTGCCAGGTGATGCCAGTTTTTCCCCGTGGATGGGAAGCAGTGGTAACTCACAAATCCCAGATATTGCTGCTTTTACCATAGTGTTATCAGTTCGGCTGTAATGTTCAAACATCAATTATTACTGACATTTATTTTACTCAAGTGGAGCAAAACTAGGAAGGTGGATCACAAGCAGCAAAGTTTAGGAAAGGTTTTTCTGCAGGTCTGGCTGAAACTCTAGCAATAGGTTGCCCAACCACTCCCACATTTAAGATGGCAGCTGTCCTCTTTGGGTTTAGGGAGACAGCTCTGGCTGGTACTTCTCTGATTCCCAAGGAAAGCACCTGGCCACAGGCAGTTCTGCTGATGAAGGAAATAGATGGCTGAAGACAGTAGGGTCACATTTCGGGGAGGGAGTAGATGGACCATAGAGAGCACTTCCAGTCTGCAAGGGCTGGTAATGGCAGAAAAATAAGATAAATAAATGCTGCTTCTAGCACCTGTTCCTGGGATGGCACAGGACCAAGACTTGCTGTTTATGGTGCCCCAGATGTGGCCCTGGAGCCCAAACGCTGCTGTTGCTAGTACGTAAGTCAAGGAAGTTTTCACTCTGGGTCATAAAAAAGGATAAGCACTTCCCTGCTGGTGGAAGCACTGCTGTAAAACCATTAGCTCAGGTATCAGTAGCAGACTAATAACAGAAGAAGAATTCCAAAAAGCTGGATAAACATGTAGATGATTAGCCTGCACTGTGCTCAGTGCTGTTACCTGTTCTGAAGTACTGATCAGTGACAGGGCTGCCAATGCAGCCACCTGCAGTATATACACCTGGCCAAACAGCTCACTTTCACTTTTGCATCAAATAGGAATTTGTATCCTTTTAAACGGATACCTAATTTCAGTTTAAATTCCCTTCAGAAAAACGTAATATAAAATCTCTGAGTATAGGAGCTGGGGAGTCTGACCTGACCCTGTCCAGAATAATCCTATGTGCTGCCTTACCTCCTACACCTCTATTACCTCCCCAAACCAGCCTTCCCTCCAGAATATTTACTAGAGAGGT
Source organism: Daphoenositta chrysoptera (assembly GCA_013397915.1). Classification (NCBI taxonomy): domain Eukaryota; kingdom Metazoa; phylum Chordata; class Aves; order Passeriformes; genus Daphoenositta; species Daphoenositta chrysoptera. The sequence continues at coordinate 302,919 of VZRO01008011.1, read as the reverse complement.
GGAGCTGCCTTTTTTTTTTCTTTTTAAATGCATTGTTTGCTTTTCATCTCAGATATATGAATAGCTCTTTCTAGTAACTTTAGTGACCTTAAATCAGAAAGGAGCAGGATCTGTGCCAATTTCTTGCAAAAGGAAACTAAACACTTCATATACACACCCAAACAACAATGTATTGCTAATGTCAACATAGCAACATTCGAAGTGACTAGATACAAAATTGAAACATCTCATTGCAATGTGCACATTTTTATTTCCTTTTGTCCCAGCACTGGTGTCTGCAGAGAATGCAGTGAATGAATAATGTTTCTAGTCTGCAATGAAGATAATCATATACTAGAGCTCCAAAGAAAACTCATCCCATGGACATGCAAGGATGCAGCTCTCTTTTCCTCGTGTGTATAGACGGCAAAGGATAAATGAGTTGCTATGGTAAGAACTGTTCATGTTTGGCCAGCTGAAAACTCTTGAACACTTTGCAGATAGTTCCTCCATCAAGCTATGGTTAAGATGCTGGGAAAAGATGGAGAAGAAAAAGCAAATTTCCTTGCTGACAAATGAAAAACCTAATCAAATGTTTCACACATTAACAGCACAGAAAAGAACCTTGGCACAAAATGCACAAAACAAAATTTGGTAGTGTGCATTACCCCCTCAGCCACTCATCACAGCATACAAAGCCTGAGATCTCCTGCTAGGTCACCTGCATTCTGTTCCTTTCTCTTCTCTTACAAAGCAGAGTTCATAACTTCCTTCCATACAGAAGTGGAAAGAGTGAAGAGAGTTTCTTCCCAACACTTCAAGAGCAGTTTCAGATCCTAAGAGTGAGTGGAGGGGTGCAGAGGCTCGCTAAGAAATGCACTGCATGTACTTAGGCCAGCTCCTAAGCCTACAGAAGCCAAGAGCTGTGTCTGCCTTGGGCACAAACATCAGCAGGTCACAGATGCAGCAAGAGCCACGTCCTTACAGAGCAAGGGAGACCTGCAGCAGGGATGGGTCTCCCCTCCCTAAACTCCCCAGAATGGTAATGCAAAGTTCTCTCTCACTTCTCCCCCTGCCAGACAGGTGTTCCATTGCCAGAGCAGGGCACAAGTACACAAGTGTCAGAGGGGAGGCAGTGATGACAGAGGCTCAGCAGGCTCCTGAGGGAGGTGGCAGGGCCAGCAGCTGGTCAGAAGTGAAATCCTGAGCCACCCAGGACAGATGGAGTCTGAGGTAACTCCTTTGAAGTCATTACCACACTACTGAATTTTGCTTTCCCAGTAATTCCTGGGAAACAGTGTTCTTAAGCTTTGAGAAGCTTTCAGCTAGTTCTGATCATTTCTCCCCAGTTCATATGAGGAAAAAAATAGCTACACATTCCTGGTTGAAAACTTCCATAGTGAAAGGATTTCATTGATTTCAAAGTGTAGATCAATCTTTAAGAAGAGAGCATGTGGACAAAAAAGGCCTAATTTCAAAAGAACCTTCCAAAGTCATGAATAAATTTTTAAACATACCTAAGTTTTGCATTGAACACTCCATGATCATGGTTTTGCACACACTTATTTGCATGCAGACAGTCTGGTATGTGAATCCTATTCATGCTGGTATCTTGCACTTGCCATTTTGTGAGAAGCTGCCTATACTGTGTCTGTTGAAGTCACATGGATTATTACATTTGCCTCTAACATTCTGTCCCTGGCCACCTTACAAGTTTTGCTTTCCCTGCTCAAATCTTTTCTGAGATCAGACTGCAAATGCTCTGCAGCATGGCCACCTGTACAATCAACTTTACTGTCAGATACTGAAATAAAAGTATTTACTTTTACTTACTTAACTATGGCTGACATAATTTTCTTTCCTTTTGCACTTCCTTTTCCTGTATGTAAAAACGTGTCAGTAATGACTACCATGATTAGCATTTTGCCTATGACAACAGTAAGGTAGAGCTTCTCTGTTAAATATTTTAATAGGAAATTGTTCTGAATCACAACTGAGCCATTCCCCCGTGCAAAGACATGTCTGAGAGCACTGTCTGAAATCACAGAGCTACTTCATGTCAGGCAGAAAGAGGCCATGATGGTTTATGTCCATCCCAACATGCATAGAAAGGCACTTACCATGCCCATTAGGATGTTCTTAATTACTGGAGATAAGAAGCTCACCAGGGGATCTCAAGCTTTCTCTTTAATAAGCTTAGAAGGGAGAAGGGTGTGGATCATAGCTGGAGCAAGTTATCTATACTCAGTTTCATGAATCTTCTTATGTTATACACTCCTAATCATATTAAATTAGACAATTTTTAAGGTGATTGCTTTACATGTTGCAGAGGTGTGAACATGTATCCTAGAGGCAGAAGAGATAGAAGCACTTCAGTTAAAATTAACTTTCTCTCTGGTTGGGAGCTTTCCACTATAAGCTGGAGAGGTTTGTATGGGATGGAAATGTTATTAGCAAGTATGCATTGCTGCCATTCCTTGTTCTCTACAGGCATTTCAGCTAAAGCTACAGAAGGCAAAAGATGCCTACAGTTAGTGCTGCTTAACAAGCAGCTTAACTAAAACCTCTGGTTTTAGTTGCTTGCATATCTTTCGTAATTTAACCATCAGAATTGAAATTTTCAATGATGAATCAAAACTCTCCTGGCAACGACAGTAAAAGAAGTAATTGTAAAATTACCAAATTTCTAGGTACCATATAAATGTAGCTGAGTTGCAAGAGTCTGAAAAGCATTTGTACACACTCAAGAGGGATTAATAAACAAGCATCATGTTCTGTCTGGACTAAACATGCTCTAGGCTAAAGTGAATGCGATTCAGTTCATGACTGGAGATGACTGTGGAAGCAAAGCTCATGAGAGGAAAAAATGGCTCCCTGTGAGAGACCTGGGGGAAGCTGGAAGGGAAGCAGGAGCTAAAACCTGGAAAGGACGTGAGAAAAGCAGAAAGGGATTAAGAAAGAGAGGTAAATGCAGATATGTGTATAAGAAGACAAAGATTTCAGAGTATCATAGCATAAATCAAGAAAAACTGCACATTATCTACCAAAATGCTGTAGCCCAGTACAGCTCATTCTCTGCTGGCAGGTTCTCCATGCAAAGACTAATGACCTGTCACTGTGCTGCCAGTTAGCTCATCAGCTTCTGTGGAAATCCACGCTGCACTCAAAGGTACCGGACCCTGTCACCCACCAGTCTCTACGTGGTAACCAGCCCGAGATTTTCTGTGGGGGGGAAAAACCAAATCAGAAGGAGATTATATTAAAGATTGTATCACAAACCTTTCCAGCAACCTGAGTATTTCACAACATTAACTATTTGACTTTGCAACTTCACTGTTTGAATTTTCTCTTGCAGCATGTGAGATGTTTTAGTAGCCTTTTATTGAGAAACACTCATCAAAATCTAGTACTTCTATAAACATTACACATGATATAAAGATTACCTTGATGGACAGAAGTTGCACAATTTACTTTGCTGTTCCCATAATTTTAAGTGTTTGTTACAGACATAATTCATTACAATGAAACTAGTGACTCTCGTTTCCATTTCTGCTAATCTATAAAACGCTTCTTCAAATGGCCAGGTAAGAAACTCCACCTCTAAAGCTATAAAGCCATAGTACCTAAGAAGAAAGAAGACCTGCAACAGATATTTCTCCTCTGGAGAAATATTTTAGATGTGTCATGTAAAGTCTCAGAGATTTATTGGGTGAGAAGTATGTTGAGAGTTGACAAGAACAATAAATTTAGTGCCAGATTCGTGACACTTACCCCATCGCAGTTTCCCCTCATAAATACTAGAGAAAAGGATTTCTCTCACATGCCCTCTGGTACATTCATCAAAATGCCTTTTGAAATGTGACTTAATGAATAATTATATCCCAACATGGACAACAAAACATATTTATTTAAGGAGATTTGTAACTTCACTTTTGTATCACCTGAATGACAGTGTGAGAAGCCAGGAAACAGAAAGAAATAATGCAGCTAGCATTCAATTTCTGGAGATTGCTGCTGCTTTGTACCATAAAACCCCTCTCAGGAGCAGCAGTTTGATGATGGGATGTATCTATTGCTCAAGAATTCCCACTTGCAGAACCCAAGCCCTGAATCTCATCTGTTGTACTGCAGTCTAATGCGTAAATGTTATCACAGGAAAAAAAAAAATTAATAATTCTGTCAGGAGTTTCTTCTTGGATAGGTTGGCATCAGCAAGAGTTTAACAGAATGCAAACTAAATGACAAGAATGTCATCCCAGCTGTGTTGAAATCAGCAGAAAAACGCTCAGCATGTCACCTCTGAAACTTTCTTCAGATCATCCTTCTCTATTCCAGGGGCAACATCCCCAAACTCTCAGTGACTCCAATCAACAAACTGGGTCTTACACCCATCTCCCTTCATGTCTTTTACCTAGGCCACATCCAAATCTCACTATCTTCCTTTTTCCATGAGCATTTTTCATCTCTGTGAAGGCACCTTTCTTCACATTTGACCTCTGCAGATCTTTCTTGACCTCTCCCATGCACATGTCCTCTCTCTGCAGTTCATGTGAAGCCGTGCACAGGAAGATATGGCCATTCTTTGGTCAAGAAGACTTTGCTTTGCTTTGCTCAAGAATCACTTGGAAAAACCCTCTTCCTGTCATACCTGTGTTTTACACCTTGGCTTCACTGGACTGAGCATCCTGCTGCTTCTTTGTTGTGGGTTAACTCCAGTAGGCAGCCAAGTCCCACACATCCCTGCGTTGTCAACACCACTTTAGTCACAAATCCAAAACACAGCAGCATATGAACTACTGTAAAGAAAATTTACTATATCCCAGCCAAAATCACTGTTTTCTCACCTTACTATCTCCATCATGCCCAGACTTACTACATCATCCCCCTGGCTCCTGGATGATGAGTCCTCAAAGGGACCTGGAGGTAAGGACTGAGATACTGCTGGGTTTGAAGCATTGAGGAGAGTCCTCAGGCTCGGTGGTTGTGGTGATGCTGAGGGTGATGACCATGTTGGGTGCTGGGATGTAAACGGGCATGAAGAAGTGCCTGGGGAAGTGGATATGGATGATACTACCCCTGATGGGTTGCAGGGGAAGTAAGTCATCACTGAGCAGGCAGAAAACAGGGCAAGTCACCTTCTCTCCCTCCAGCATTCCCAACAAATAAGGACTCAGCTCTCTGGGCATGACAGGAAGCCAGGATGGAGGGACTGAAGTGGCTGCATCCACCACCACCACACTTGGTCTGACATGCTGCTGTTTAACCCTCCTGGTGTACTCTCGGAGATGAGCACACCACCCTGCACAATGCAAGAACTGGTTCCAGCTGCCTCCTGTGAGAACTTCTTAAGAGCACATTTCTTCACACATTCCACATACCCTCTACCTCCAGATCATGTTTCTTGTGATGGCCTGCAAGTCTGCCCCTTCCTACTTACATCTTGTCATGTGGCAGCCACATGTTGATTTTTTTCTCCATTAACCAAACCTAATATCCTGCTCACCTATTTGCCTCTCAGAGACCTGCAGCCTGTACTCCTGCTCCTGACATGTCCTTCTAAGAACTGTAACCTCATTCCTTTTGAATTCCTTTCTCAAAACTCCATCCCTCCCAGAAAACCCGGGATAGCTGATTAGGTCTACCACACCTCTAATGAGTGAGGGTTAGCATAGGAGCCTGGAATTAAAGTGGTATAGAGGTTGAAAAGAAAAGGTCATGAATAGGATGTAGAGGAGGAAAGGAAGTTTGCACGCTTAATAACAATTAAGATTAAAATGTATAATTAATATCACGTTGCCCAGTGTTTCAGTGATCCTTTGTTGTATAATGTATCTTTTTCCCTACAGTCTGAATTTGTTTTTCTCAACACTGCCCTCTTCAAAGAAGGCATAGTTTTCTTCTTCTGAGTTTGGAAAGTTACATGCTCATAAATAATAAATATTACAATAAAAAAATCAGGGCTACTGCACTTGCTAGCAAACAGCCAATATGCACTAGGTCTCTTAGAAGTCAGAGGTCTGTTTCTGCTACTGTTTGTGCCACTTTATCTACTTTGATGCAGTGAAGTAGCTCCTGATTAGTATCACAGAAAAATGGAGTTGCTAAAATGTAAAGTCACAATAAGATACAAAAACAATATAAATATTAAAAAACTACACATCCTAGCAGATGTGTATTATTTGTAGAGATTTGCAGAGATATCGTTATAAGCCAGGAAACATATATATTTCTAGAGAAGTGACAGCATTACTATGTAATTAAAATATAGTGTCTTCATAAGGAAATGGCTTGTTTCTGTCCACTTGTTTATTTTCTGCTTTAGCTGCCACGTTTAAGTGGATGCTATCTTATTAAACATGAACCCCAGTTCAAACCTTCCTACTGCAGTTCAGAAGACTACGATGTTTCAGAAGAAAACGTTTTCAGAAGAAAAATTATAACCTATCTTCACTGAGCAGTAGCAGCAAAGGGCTTAGTATATTGCTGGAAGACAAGCATAAAATATTTAGGCTAGTTAGTATTAAGAAAGTCAAAGAGAATATTACGAGATGAAGCAGCCAAACAGAATTGGCAATGATAGTCTTATAATGGAGAGGTATTAATAGACTGCTACTCCCACTGGACACGATGCTCCTGTCTTACTCAGGCAAACCTCCCACTAAAACTTTCAAAGGGCATAATGCCAGTCTAGAGCTGAGCAGGAACTTTGGGACCAAAAGCGATACCCAAATCTTCTGTCCATTCATGTAATGCCTCTGTTAATTGCTTGTACTTCATCCTCCCTCTGCACTTCCCAGGGCCTGGCAGCTGGAGGGCCTGGCAGCTGGAGGGCCTGGCAGCTTGCTCCACTGGGCAGATGCTGGCCCTCTGAATATACAAGTCAGTGTTTGCTGCCATGGGGGCCATGGTGCCTAAAGAGAAGAAACACTCTGAACATTCACAGCTGCTTTTTGTCAGCCAGTGACCAACACTGAAATTCTGGAGCATGGCTAGCAGAAGATCAGTAGAAAGGCAAGAACTGGTACAACTGGTTAGGCACCACAGAGCTTTAGTTAAATTGTGCCATCCCACAGGCTTCAGTTTAAGCAGAGCTCTGGCCCTAAATGCTATTTTGGACCTGTCACAGGAAAAGATTTACTTTTCCATACTTCTGTGTGAGGACAAATCTCAGGCAGCAATAGGATGAAACTGAAATGAGCTGCAGTTTGCTTTCCCATGCAGTGTCCTCTGCTCACTCCCAGCCTTCCAGGACAGTTTTTACCTTGCAATGGTAGCTTAGGGAACTCACAGGATGTAGACTTCAGCATCCAGTATTGAAGGATTCAAACCAATTTAAGCTATTTACACGGATGTCAGTAATGTCCACATAACATAAAATTAACATTGTTAACAGAGGATAAGAAGAATCGAGATTCAGGGCAGTGATATAAACAAGTAATAGCAGGCTGTTCTATAACCACAAGCTGTAAGCTGTTTTACATCTACTATTGGCCATTATATAAACTTAATGCAATTTGTCTGTTTGTTTCAGCAGTGGGACTTTAAATGAACAGGCAAAAGATGGTTCTATTTCCCAAGTTAATAAAGTGTCAAATTAAAGCAAGGAATTAATTTCTCAGCAAACATGTAGTTTATAATAATTGTAGTTGTAACAAAGGTCAATAGACCAAATGGCCCTATCTTGGTGCAACTCTGCTGACAGCAATACAAGAAATAATTTGGCTCTGTGTATCTGGTGTACCCAGTTCTCTGCTGCACAAGGCAATGAAAGGAAGCACAGCACACAAGCTTGCCCAGTGTAAAGCTCCCATTAATGCTCACTGTGCTCTTGCATGACCAGCAAGATTCCGCTTTTGATTTCTCTGGACAGAATTTCAGTCTTAAAAATACTACGTAGTTCTGCACTTTTATAGACTACTGAAAAAAACTTGGTAAATTCATACTACATGTTGCTTAAACTGTATACATATATCATGTAAAATTGTATGCAGCAAAGTATACACACAAATTTAAACCCTTACACGTCAGACATTCCTTTATTTCACTGAATATGAACTAATTTTCTCTCTCACACGTGTTCACACACACCCACCCTGTGAGGAACCTACTGGTTCTCACTGATCCTGAGCATTCCTGGGGGCCTGGTGAGGTCCAAAGAGCTGGCTCATGGTGGATCACTCTGCCATATGTTTGCCTTTCAACAGAAACATTTGCCAGGAAATCTATCACCGTCAATGCAGCACCATCATGTGACATGACAATAAAAATGTTTATGTGCAGTCTCTCCAGTGTTTTGCAGACAGGGAAGTATCTGTAGGAATGAGGATACTGCTGTACTCTTTCTTTTAACTACCCTATTTTTTTTTGGCAATAGCTTTGATCCTTTACCAGTGTCCTTCTTCTGTCAGCAACCACTCTGGTTCAGATTAAGGACAAATGCTCCATTTCTCTCATTTTTTTAGTGAAGCTCTCCTGCAAGCTCCTTTGTTTGAAGCTTGTGCTTCAAACACTTAAAAACTAGGGCTTTGAGCCCCTAAATGTTTCCCTTCAGATTCATGGCTCATTGCTAGGCATGTCAAAGGCTGCTGCCCCACCACACAGCATGGTCAGCTCCACTCTCCCATGGAATGGGCAGTGGCATTTGGAGATGCTGCTGCAGAAATGAGCAGAAGCCAAGTCAGAACATGTACAATTATTACTGCAATTGATGGGAATCTGGGTTATGTGGTGATGCTGCTATGGCCTGGAGCTGCATTATTACTGTCTACCCATACACTGACTGGATCACTCAGATGTCCTACAGGAAACTCCAGGAATAAACGACTGAGTGAACGAGTGTTGTAGCACATATGGAACAGCCCATGGAGGCAAACCAGACATTCTTACTTCAGAAGACTGAAGATGGCATCTCTTTGTGTTACTGTGCACTGGGATATTCTTGGGCAGTATCAACTAATATTCTTGGGCAGTGTCAGAGCTGAATCTCTACTGGATTCAGTGGAGTCTTCCCTTTCCTGGCTAGCAAAACTGCTGGGCATGGCTTTGCTTTTAAAATGGTAATTTATTTCATTTTAAAGGCTGATTAGTCCCAGTGGCGGGCTTTTGTTTTTGGGATGGTCTGAATTCTTCATCTATGAGAAGGTGACAAAATTGGACAAATTTCTAATCAGTAAAATAGATATAAATCACTCAACTCTGTCCTATATTATGGCAGACACACACGCACTCTTGACCCATGGCTCTTGCTATTCATAAGGAAAGGTTTTTCTACATTTTGGTGGGTTTTGCACTACAAGTCAGGGAGGCCCAGCTGGGGGCTCCTGCACTATTTAAAAGGATACCGCAGGGCTGTTTTAGTGTAAAAGTAAAAACAGATGACACTATGTGAAAAGGGCTTCTTACTTGCTTGCCAAAACCTCTACAATTTCAAAATTCAGCTATGTATCTTCTAATATTCACTTCTGTGATCATTTGTAACATACAAATGCTTTTAAAGTGGCCTCCAAAACAGACTTTCTAAACATCCTTGGTTTCCGTTGTATTTCTAATCCTCTTATTTGTAAGGTGAAAGGAAGATAATGTTGGCTTTCTCTAAAGCTGGCTTAGTTTCAGAAATATATGTACTATCACTCTTGCTCTCCTTACAATGCTAATGACATGCCTAACAGGTAAAATACTAATAAAAACAATGGGTATTTTTAAGGATTTGATTAGCTTCACGTTCCTTCCATTTGCAAGTTCAATTATTTCATCAGAGTTGAGCACAATCATGTAAGTAAACTTTTGCCTAGTGTTTGATGCTCTGTAAAATAATGGAGTCAATTTGCAGCTTTGTACTGCCTATCCTAAGCTGGCCACATGTTTCTTTATGAACATTGACTGTAATGCCAAAAAAATGTTCAAACTATTTTCAGTTTGAATTACTAGACCTTTAAGAATGTTTTTGAGGATGACATGGAAACCAAACACTCAGAACATCTTATATATCCTAATTTTTCTCATTTGACACTAAAATCGCCACTAGAGTGCTTAACTTACCTAAAATGTCAACGCAGATCAGAATGCTCACAGGAATATGCAACACTAAAGTCAGTAAAGACACAGTTTGGTGGTAAATGTTATAGTGGAATGTATAAAAAATTCAACAACTTTGTTTGTTCTGCACATGTCTAACACAGAGACCAGTGGAGGCAATGTCTGTGACAAATGTTTGTCACAAAATCTAAGTACAGATAGGTTATAAAAACTGCTGGCATCTGGAGAAATGAACAACATTCAGGCCCAATATCACAGCAAAGATTATCACAGTGTGAATTTCATTTATGAGTAGTAGGAAATAACGTAAAATAGCTCTGAGTGATTTATTCCGGCATGACAGGGACACTGATCTGTATGAATGCAACTCTGTATTTTAGGGAATTCATTCTTTATATTTTAAATATTCCAGGTTGCATATTCTATCTGCCACAGAAAACTGGTGTTAGTGTAGATCCAAGGAGAGTCAATGTTTTAGGAAGGAGGTATTAGAGGCCATAATTAAACATCAGTGACTGGGTCAATGGGCTCTTTGGGTGAGATAAAGGTTGTAGGATCCATGGTTTCTTCTGAAAATCAAAAGCCAAGCAGCCCAGGAATTCCTAAGATGTATCTAGGATTGGTGTGAGAAGTGGTTTGTCAAATAATGAGGCAGAACAGAAGTCTGAAAACTGACTGGGAAGGAATTTTGAGCAAGCAGTTAGAGGCTGGACTGTGGGGTTGGCTGCTAGATCAGAGAGCTTTAGGCCAAGATTATCTGATTTTTTTCTTTAAACAGAAAATCTGTGACTCTGGATACTCTTTTAAATGAAGAGATGTGTGTGAACTGAACTGGTTCACAAGTATTCAGTATTGACTGTGTCAGTAGGAGCAAGGATGTATTTGTATGAAAATTAACTGATAGAAACTTAAACCAAGAGAACTATAAAATACTACAAAGTTGGGGTTTCTAAACTGGGCTTTGGTCTGAAGATAAGAAAGTTTTGCAGATTTTTTTTGGAAGAAAAATGGGAATTCCACAGGGAAGCTTAAGTTTAGAAACTATATTCCAGCCCCTACAAGATGCTTGTCAAACTGTCACTCACACTGAAAAGTTCCCTGCCATTCCTTGCACACGTGGCCACCAGCTACACTCTGTTGGGTTTAAAGCAGAGAAAACTGCAGTTGTAAATGTCCAGAGAAACTGCTGAAATGCATCTACAATGTATGTGTACTATGCAGCTGGTGGAGATGCTCTCTTTGAGCACAGTCAAAAACGTGACGGCAGTAGAAACCTTTCCATTAACTTCTAAACTGTGCACAGGGCCCATTTTATAGCATAATTTACTCCAAGTTGCATTGATTGTACTGCTTGTAGCTCTGTACCATACCAGACCAATGGACTGACTGATCAGCTTATACTTCTAGACATTTTGGTGTGAGTTTTTTATGGATTTGGGGAGAAAATAAAAGCACATGCTTATGAGTTGCAATTTGCATAAGTGTTCTTTTATTTTTAAGCTTGAATCCTGTTGTCAGGAGAAGAACTTGGGACTCTTCAGAATTGTGTGTGGTGGACAATTGTTGAACCTTGGGGGTTTTGCTGGTGTTTTTGCTCTGCTGCTGTCCCAGAGCAAAACCAGTTTCCTTTTTAGAAATGGGAAGCCAAGATTTCTGACAGCTACCAAATTTTGTGACCTACTGGGAAAAACCATTGGGTCAAGCCCTGCTTTAGCTTTATTCAATCTGCTTATTGTTTATTTTCTTTAAAGAGAGTCATTCAGCTCTCCCAGGAAGGACAGAGAGAAAAGCCACATAAAGAATATCTCTGCTGCTGTTAATGCAGTCCTTCTCAGGCCTCTGACCTTTCTCACCAGGAGGGTTTTCCAAGCTTTGTTCCAAAACAGAGATCTGTATTTCCCTGAAGTACTCAACAATTTCCACCAGAGGTCTCTGCCTACTAATAATTCCAGTCTGGTAGGATTGCTTATGCACTGCAGGGTTCCAAAGCCAGTGTTAGGCTTTGTCTCTTCACAGGAGTCAGAAACAAAACCAAGATTTCCTGAATCTGAGTGCCTGGGAAATCATCATCTACTTTACAGGGCAGTAATACCCATCTGTTACATACACAGAGATTCTCAAGAAAGGTTTCCTTATATAAGTTATTTAAATAACTCTCTTGAGGTTTGCACAGCATGTGTAGCCTATCTACCAAAACGAACATTTCAATGAATTTAGAAATCAAGAGCCCTTAATCAGAGAATTATTAAACTGTAAATATCATGTTTTTGCATGCAAAACAGGTAAGTTCATTTGAAACAAGGAAAAGAAACTTCTGTCTTCTCGGAGTGTACTGTGATCCCTAACCTGAGACCTAACCATGCTCAGGGGAACTGCTCCAAGAGACATTTAGCTTTCAGGCTCCAATCTCTTTGCATCTCATCTGGCTTTAATACAAGTGTACCATCTGCTTATGACAAAATTATTTATTTTTATCCCTACATTCCCCTGTCTTTATTTTATTTACTAATCTACTTCACTGTATGGGATGCACTCAAAAAATGCAAGGTACTAAAAATACGGATTAATCATTTCTACCTTGAGGTCTGGTCTCTAACTGCTCTGTGCAGCACCTCAATTTACCAGGAAACATTCAGAAGTCTCCAGCAGAGGCTCTTTGGAAGCTCAAACAATATCATCAGGGTGGGGCAAGCTCCCTTTCCTCACCTCAGGAAAGAACCTTACCCTCCTCCGTGCCAAGCCATTTGCTGGTTTTTTGTTAAGGCTGGTTTTTGTTAAGAGGATGGTGTGACATGAGCCCCTTGCAGCAGAACCACCACGATTTCCCCAGCTCACGGTACCACCACGCCCCTGCTTGTGAGGCACATCACAGTTCATGTGACACAACAGCAAAACGCTGCTAATGGCTGCTCACCCTGAAATCCTCTCGATAAACATACCCCGGGGTAGTCTCTCAACTGAGATGTGAAAGGTGCACATTCCTTTCATCTCCAGCTGTTCAAAAGCCACAGTTCCGTATCTGAAATTGAAACAAGGCCAGTGACCAGTCCAGCACATCTGTGCCACCACCAGCAGCTTCTCTAAAGAGAGGACCACTGGACAAATACCATGGGAGCATGTGCAAAGTCTGACCCTACCCATCTCAGAGGGGTGGCTCACAGCAGCTTCGTGGGGAATGCCTGAAGAGTTACAAGCCAATTTCTTAGCAGCTCTTATTCATGCCAAAATCTAGCATTATTACATGCTAACTCTGTACACACACATACATGCTCTCAGCCCCTTCATTTCCACAAAATATTACAAGCTGGAGCATTGAGGCAATACTGGAAGCTTCAAATATTGCACTGAGAAAAACACTGAAAACAAATTCAGCCTTAGAACACAACAAACAACAGTTGCAAGACGAGAAAAGGTATTAATGCTCTTTGCAACACCTGGTACAAGGCCTACAACTTACCTTAGCCGAGGAGCAAAATTTACTCCAACATACAAAAGAATCATCCTGGAGTTAAGGTGGCATTATATGGATGCGATTGCAGGCTGAATTCCAAAAGCACTGTAATTCTTTGTTCAGCTTTGACTCACTCCCTTCTGTTCATGCACAGATAGCAAAAGGATGTTGATTTGAATGAACAGACTGATAATGTGCTCACTTACTCAATGCCCACTGCTATAACAATCCCTTTGGGATTAAGTGAAAGAGGAGGAACTGCTTGTGATTTAGGACAAGGAATTTTAACCAAACAGCAGAAAGTTCCACTGTGTCTCAAACTGAATGTTTTAGTCAAATCAATGCCTGCACCTGTCTTCTGCTTATAATTCACCCTGAGACAGAAGTCCCTTGGTAACCTGGTAGAAATTCTTGCAGTCCTTTGAAAAAATCACTTGTAATTCAGTAGTTCTTTGATTTGCAAACTCTGGGTAGAATTTGATTCAGGTTTTGCTCCCTCTTTTCCAGCAAATACCCACATTCCAGCTAAAGCTGATCCTTGTTTTGTTAGCATTGTCTCTGACTTAAGATGGTATGTTCATTTTTTTGGGAATGCACCAGAATCTATCCTCTCCTTCTACCTTGCATTTAGCTGAAGAAATGTATTGTGATTTTAATGGTGAGACGACAGGCAGACCTGGCTATCAGGGTTCAATTCCAGTTCTGATGCTTTGCAGTGTGATTCTTTCCTCCTACACAGCTGCTGCAGGCCTGGATGACATTGAAGATACAGCTCCCTCCTCTTTCTACTCTGCCAGATCATGTTATAACTGAAAGGCCCTGCAAGAAGCTACAGTGGAAGAGAGGATTGTCTGGGAACAACACAGAGATTTAATGTGAAACTATGGATGTTAAGAATCTCTGAAAATTATCTAAAAGTCAAAACAGTATCAGAGACTCCATCTGAGGAGACTGTCCTTCCCTTCTCAAAGCCAAGGACAGCAATATTCTCCTTTAGGCCAGAAATGACAAAGACTGTTTCATTATGGATTGGAAGCTCTGCAGCTGCCACACAAGTATCCCCGTGGCCTGGAACAGTAAATATAATTGACCATATCCCTCCTCCTTACTGATTTTTTCTTAGTTTTCCATGAACATTCTATTTTGTCCCAAAATGCTTCCCTGAGCCAAGATCTTCTGACCAAGACCATTCAAAAACCTTACATTTGGAAGAAATGAAACAAATGGCAAGGAAAACAAACTCATGCCTCAAGAGCAAAGACACATTTGTCACGTTTCATACCTGAACAACCTCGAAGTGAGTCTATCTGATCACAGATTAAAGGTCTGCCTTGAACTCAACTATTAACTGAATTAACTGAATTATTAACTGAAATAACTTCTTCCATACAGTAACCTCCTTCTGCTAACATGGCAGCAGATAATTATTTAACAAGAACAGCATTCAGGCTTTACTTGTGACTCAGTCCTGGACCTTTGGAGAGGTTGCAAGGCCAAAACTCTGGGGAGGCAGCATTCTCTTTGCAATGTATGTTTCATTTGAAAGCATTTTCTGTATGCAGAATTAAACATTTTTATCTTCATTTGAAATGCCCTGAGACTCTCCTTTGATGTTAAGTTAGGAAAAAGGTGCACTCTTTGCTGTTCACAGAATTTGTGCAATTTTGGGATTTTCTACTTACATCCCTGTTAAAGCAAAAGAGAAATACATCCAAGAGAGAGCTGTAATTTAATGTGAAACTATAAATACAAAACAAGAAATTGGAAATCAGAAATCTTCCTTTCCAGAAAAGCATCACTACTTCATAAAGAACTCTAAATTTCAGAAGCAGGGCACCAAGTAGGGTGACATTGCTGGTCTGCTCTGCTAAGCCATGTTCTGCAGAGATTTCTGGGATAGAGTGTGCTCACTTTAGTTTGCAGGATTCTTTGTGGTATTTGTATTAGTGTAAAATTTGTTGATGTAATGTCATGATGGTGGTCTTCTGCCCAAATCCAACATGTAATTAATGTGATTAAAACCACAACTTTTCAAAGAAATTTTGGCATGCTCTTCTAGAAGGATATGCAGACTTCTTGAGTTTGTAGTACATATCTGAATGCAAATATGTGTGTTTGATTTCCCCTGAGTGCTGTGTGAACAGTTATTATTACTGACCTGGAAATTATTCTACTTTCCCTATTTGACTATTGTTTTTGTCTGGGTTAATGCATCCCTGAAACCAGATGTGCAACACTGGATATATTTCCATTACTTAACATGATCATGTGTATTTATTATCCCCATGTTTGAAGTGGTAGCAGTTGGTTTGTGCCACACACTCCATGATCTTGGTCTGGTACAAGGACCAACAGCCCTCACAGGACAAAATGCAGGGTGCTGTAAGGAATCCATGTCAATGAGGCATTGCCTGGGGTATTATTGCTATGAACCACTTGAAACAAAAGGAAAGAAAATTTGGATTTTAGTTTTCTAAAGCATGCCTCTGTTAGATTTTACAGAGTCATCTACCACGTGGCAGAATCAGCATCACCTCCTGCTGTTAGCAATGAAAAGGCTGCTCTGGCCAGTTCTAATTCCAGCCAGAAGAGTGCAGCAGGATATACCTGTGCTGAACATGTCCTCACAGGGCAGACCTAGAAAATGGCCAAAACAGTTTTAAAAATCACCCACTCCCTACAACAATATCCTGACACATAAAACAAAATAAATGCCAGTTAACAACAAATTGATTTCTTTCAGTCACAGAGAGGGGCAATGGAAAGGAGAGGATAGTTGACCAAACAGCGGCTATTGCTCCTTAGCTCTAAACCCAGAAATTTACATTGCTGTAAACAACAGACTTGTAATGGAGGAAGTGATTATTTGTGAATACTGAAGATTTTTAAAAAATAATATCATGCAAAACCTACATTTTCAAAAATCTTCCATAGGGACACAAAAAGGATTTTATGGAACCAGATTCTTCAATGTTCTGCAGTATCACAGCATACACCCAAGCCTTTGTGCTACTCTCACAATTTTCTTATGAGGTCAAAAACTACTGCTTTGAGTGTGCAATAAAATGCATCAGCAGATCTTTGCTTAATTTTAAACAGAAAGATAAGAGTTATAGCTGGAGTTTTCATGCAAACCAGCTCAGTTGCCTGTAGATAGCCTTCCCCTCCTCTGCATGAAGAGCACGCACCAGACTCATCTTACATCTTACATCTGCTCAAGGGCACTAGCAAGAGAGCAGAGTGTGTGCAATGCAGTGTTGGCAGCTCCATGTGAGAACAGGCACTGTTTCTTGGGGTTTTGTTTCCAGCTGAACTGCATGGTCTGAATAAGGGGGAAACCCCCATCCCTTTATCATAAAAAGGGTTACAAAGATACAGGTGAGAAATTGAGACTGCTTTCCAACTGTATCCTTAAAGAGGTTTCTTCATACAACCATAGCAGAATACAGGAGAAAGAAGAGAGAGTAGCATTCCCAAATGCAACAGGGAAAAGAGCAAGAACAGAGAAAACAGAAGTTTTTCCGTTCATTTAAACATGCAGATATTCCTCCATTCCTGCTTCATCTCCCACACACTGGCACTGGCAGCATCGACTCACTGGCAGTAGCTGTTTATGCCTGCACAGCTTCCAAAATGGGTTCTTCTCCATTCAGTTCCTACTGTTTTCTTCAACAAAGAAAGGTCTTCTCCTTTTCTGCCACAAATAATATTCAAGAAGGAACTCTTCATCAAAGATTCTGTCTTGGTGGATGGTGGTAATGCACAAATGCCACCTGCATTAGTAACTGTGCTCCATGCAGTCCTTCCCCCTTTGGAACCACCAAAATGGTTTGGCTGCTCTCCAAATTACAGTCCCTCAGTTTCATTCTCAGCTACTGCTCTTCTTCATTCTTGTTTGTGCAAGGTAAAACAGACAAAAAGAAACACAGAGCCTGGACATTTTCGTCAAACTCCACAGAAGTGTGAAAAACCTAAGTGCACCACCAACCCCTCACCTGCCTCAGAAAGGAAGGAGATGAAACAGCTGAAGGATAAGGATGGGCACAGCAGAAGCTCTAGCTGCATTGTCCTTTGTATTCAGAGGGTGAAGGCATTTTTTGCTAAAGCAGGGGAGGCAGAGTGCTGGGAAAGCTACGTAGATGGTTTCACTCAAAGGAGTTTTTCCTGGATATGCTGAGGAAGGCAAAGGGGCTCACAATCTAGCAGAAGGTGGAAGCTCTGCACACTGCCCTTCTGAAGAGGGAGAAGCCCCCATTTTTGTAGCTATCATTACCAAGCCCTGCATGACTTTGCACAGGACAGCATTAGGCAAGCTGCGAGCTTGGAGCAGACTCCCTTGGAGCTGCTCACAGCCCGGGAAGGCTGTGTGCACCTCTCGCTTGCACGTGGCCTCTCTGTGCTCAGGAATCCAACGTAAGGTTTATATCATCCCACACAGAGGTGCAGATGTTGGCTTCCCAGAGCAGCAATAACATGTCTCCTCTCTAGTAAGTTATGTTGTTTTCCCAGTGTCTCCTCTGAAGTCACTCTGGCTGCTCCTGGTTCTTCCACATCTCTACAAGCCATACACTCACACATTTTGTTCTCTTTGAGAATTTTTGGCTGGAGACTGTCGGAATGTCATAAGGCATATCTGTCCAGATTTTGAACTTGCCTAAACTGGCCAAGCTCACTCAGAGTCAGCGTTTTTTATCTGAGCAGGATCTGTTTCATGATGTCTTACCAGCAAAGATAACACTAGTACAGTTGTTACATTGCTCATGTAGAAATATTGCTGCAAACTACTCATTTATAGTAGAGATAGGGGTGTAGAAATGAGTAAAAATTATTTTTTCTTTCATAGTATTATATTTTGACCTGTTTTAGTAAGTTAGCAGTTACAAAGGACTGTAAGCAGCCAATATGTATCTATGCACTCACACATGTAAGTAACAATCCTTGTTGAGACATGATTCCAGTATTATAAACGCTGTTCTACTGAATTCATTGAAATTGCTCCCAACTTATATTAACATAAATGAGAACAGAATTAGGTTTAACATGAATATGCAGCCCTATGCATATGCAATTTTACCATGTATTGATATATATGTGTGCATAAATCACCTATGCATGGAGTGCATATACATATTGTCATTCTTATAAATCAGCAGATTCAAATAAGGTATTTTCCTAGAAAACAGCTTGTATAATGACTGTAGTTAGAAGTAATAATTTTGGAATTCAAATGAGAACTCAGATTGAAATCTTTTTGTCTGCTCAGTTTTACTGCAGTGCAAGTTGCTCAGTACAGACCTTAACAGTAATATATTACTCGCAACTCAACCCTCTCTTTTAAAAAATTAGGAAGCCATTGCAGTTTATTGTGGTGACTGAACAAATGTTTGGACTAGCTGTTACTGAATTTGAATGGATACAGAGAGGAAGGGAGAACAATCCAGGATAATTCAGTTTATCCTTGACAGTCACCTCACTGGCTTTAGGCTTCAGTGAGAAGGGCAGACCAGGCTTCTGGTCCTGAGAAACACTGGAAGGAGATGTACAGACAGGGAGTGAAGAGCAAATGTGCTACACATCTTAAGAACTTACAGTCTGACTCAAAGACTGAAAAAGTCAGGGCAGGGAAGCTTCTAAGTACAGAGTTCTCTCTCTCATACCATCATGTGACAGGGAAGGCTTGAGTTTTTCTAGTACATGCTATGTCCATCTAGGATCTTTTTTCCTTTTTTCAAGCAGCCATCAACATGCTTTTCCAAAAAGTGGCAACTAATTCCACAATCCAACCCTGACAGTTTCTTAGGCTTGAAACTACCTGCAGAGCATACAGTCTTCAGTGACTGCCTCTACCTAAATTTCCAAGTTTCTAAAGAGTGGCAGATGTAGGAGTTAACAATAGCAACAATATTATAAAAATAACACATTCTGGAAATCCCTATGCTGAATGAGCAGAAACTACAAAACAAGACTAGTGACCAAATATTTAAAAGACTGAAGCAAAGAATCAGCTCACACTTAACACATGTTTGGATTGGACTGAATCTAGTGAAAAGAAAAAAAAGATCTAAAAATTGTAGAATGATGGTGATATGTGGTGCTCCTCACAGTCCAAACTAATGAGAGTTTTGCTAGAGACTTTGGCAAACACAAGTTTGACAAACTCTTTCAGTGCTGCACTCAGCAGTCAAAGCAACTTCTCTGCTTATTAAACACAGGCATCTGCAGGCAATAATGGATAGTAATTCACAGTCAGTTTTACCAGTTTAGGGTAGGAGCTACAGAGACACAACATAAAAAGCTCCAAATGCTCCCATGAAGCTTTAAACGAGTGCAGGATTAGTTGGAGTGCTCACCAGAGAGGGACTGTCACTTCATGGTGTTACTTTTCCTTTGGCTCTTTACAGACCACACGGAAAAGCTGGAGGGCGCTCACAGGGAACGGAGCTGACAGAGCTGCAGTTTAACAGGGTGATGTTTCAGCAGTACATTTCCAAGTTAGCAACCTCGCATAATCCAAGGAATGCCAAAAGGCAAGGGGAGCCAGGGGGTGAGGGGTGAAGGCAAGGGGAAATTAAAAGCCAGTCTACCTTCAGAAACACGCTCACTGAGGTTATGTGGAAGTCTCTCTAGCCAGCAATCTGCTCGAGAGTTGTCCAAAAGTCTTCCAAGTCATTCAAAGCTGACTCGGTCATGCTATGCATACTTAATTCAACTTCAAACCTTGTCCTGCCCTCCCCTCAAATCAGGGGGACTGGCAGTAAATGCTGCTCTGAACAAAACCTTTGATCCAACCTTCCTTCTCTTATTGCACTGTTGTCTCCTTCCCAGTTCGAACTCTCATTTCAGCTTGGAAATGAATGCTCACTTGCAGGCTGAATGGAATCCTTATGGGCTGGATCTCAAACTCTAAAGGTGTTTTTAGTTTAGCCGCTTTTCTTAAATCTGTGCTCACTGATTAATCAGAAATTGCTCGTGAACCCTTTTCAAGGAGGACCTGGCAGTATATTTAAAAATCCCTGGATTAAGTCCAAGTAGTTTAGCTGTTTTTTAGGCTCCCCTATTCAGTGCAGGGCATCAGACAGGTATTTTCAGAACTTGTTTCTCCACTTTGCTGGGTTTTGCAGTGTATAACTTCAGTAAAGATTCATTAGAAACAACAGCCTCTGGTTTTCCTGCAGTTCTTTCCGAAGTACTTAGAAAACCGGGGCTATAAAAACAGATCCCTTACACTCCATTCAAAATAGATTTCTGCAAATGCTCCTGTAAGCACCAGGACACTCACTGTTCCAGAGGGACATAGATTTGCTACCACAAACTATTGAAAATACCTGTGTTCTGAAACTGGATTCTCAAACAGAGTGGCTACCCCGCAGTGTGCATCTGTGCCTTCTCCTTTGGAGTCACAGAAAGATGACAGGATCTAGTTTTTGAGGCTCTTGTTTTCTAAGGGAGAAGAAAAAAGATACAAATAAAAAAAATGGAGCAATATACTTGAATTTATACTTGAATAGCATCTCCAGGGCATGTGGACATGTCCAGGCCCAGCTGAAATGTCAGGCAAAGATCAGAGCCCCCAACTGCACATACTCACAGATGGCAGATGTGAACATCTCTGGAACTGAGCCTCAGCCAGGGAAAGTTGCTTCAGCTTTCCAGACCGACTCTGAAAAGCTCCAAAAATAATGGTACTACTATTCTGAAGTGAGGTTACTTCCTTCAACATCTGTGGTGAATATGTGATACGGGCTGCTATAAGCATCACACGTATTTAAAACTAACAGGAGATGTCAAGGCTTGGTCCAGCCACATTGTGGTCATTAGGAGGAGGGAGCTACACAAATGCTTCATGAGATACATATGCTGCTCTAGGGGAACTAAGGGTTAGCCTGTTCTGAGAAATCTCCCATCCTGTCCAGATTTTTGAGAAATAATACCCGCCCCCCCCCACCAAACCCTTCCAAAATATAAAGAATAAAGAGGGCACAAATGTATCTTTCAACATAGTTCTCAGTGATGAGGTATTTACCTTCTGTTTAGCTGACGGCTTTTAAATGAATCTCTACCCCTGCCTACTGCACAAAGGAAAAAAAAAATCAATAACATATCTGACAACATTTATTACATTATTGCTAATGGCTCATTAAAATAATGACACTTCCTTATTATGGAATAAGTTAGTACCATTGTCAAACCAGTGTTCTCTACAGACAGAACGTGTTTTCAGAAACTTTTTTTTTTAAAATAAAAATTATGTATAGCAGTATTTTCAAGCAAAAAAGCCTACTTTTCTGAATCAACCAGAGGCATTATTATTGGTTTTTATTAACACATACAAAATTATTAGGGTATACAAATGTGTTTCTTTTTCTTTGACACAGTGAAAACTAAATAAATGGGCATTACAACATTAGTTTACATCACATTTTGTTTCAAAAAACCAGTTAATGATTAAACAAAGAGATTTATATATATATATGTATAAAAAAAAAAGCTTGAAATAGCTGGATAACAAATAATTGATTTATACTATCAAAAGGCTGAGAGCAATTGTGTCTCCTGTGATTGTGCCCTTAGCTTTCAAACTATGACCCCCACTGATACGAATTTCTATTAAAAATCCAAAGAAAACAACAATAAAAAACCTCAACAAAACAAACACCACCCTACTCCCCCCAAAACCAAACACCAACTCCCCCCAGAACACAAAACCTCAAAGCAATGGCACAACTTTCCGCAGGCTAGCATTTTTTCCTGACGGCTTCAAGCACAAATGGATTGTTTTAAATATCACATAAACCTACAGTAAATTAAAAAAATAGAAGATTACTTTACACAATGCATGGAAACCATTTCTAGTGAGCACAAACATTTACAACTGTGTCATGTTTTTTCCTTGCATAACCCATACTCACACAAACCAGTTTTCAAAAGAATTGGTGAAATATTCAAGTCCACATTTGTTTCTTTTATACAACATGAAATGGTTACAATACCATAGTATTTTTTAGAATAAATTAAACATCAAGACATATGGCAATAGCATTGTACTATTCTTTCTACATACATATGAAATCCTGAATTTCAGTCTATTTTTATTCACTCACAAAAATGAATAAAGACTAAGATCCAGTTATACTGGAAAACTAGACTAGTTCTAGAAACCACAAATACTGTAAGCACTTTGGTATAATATGTACAGATTGTGCTGTCAATGTCATGCTTGCATACTAGAATTGATCAACAGATTTCCACTGGTGGAATAAAGTAAAAAAGGTACTGTAAGACTTGTTTTCTTATTTCTTTTCCTCTTTGAAAATGATTCAAAGAGGACACAAGTAAACACACAGCATTTGTATGATGTGACTAAAAATTAAATATTAAAGTGTTTTTTAAATACAATGCAAGGCCAGTCTTCTTAAGTGCATAGAACGTAATGCAGAATACTGTTAATTACAGGGGCAAGTACAAAGATATGAAACATTTTAACAGATATTGAACAACGTTCTTATAAAAAAGAGATGTGAATGAGAATAAGCATTCTTCTATTGTTACAAAGATCAACACATTTTATCCCCCACTGGTAAGAGAAACTAACTGCTGCTTCATGAAAGATATCTACTGCATCCAATTTATCTCTTTCTCTCAGAGTCTTAGAATTGCACCCTCAAACTCTTAAGCAGTTTGGATACTTGGTTGGGGTTTTTTTTCTTCTTCTTTTTTTTCCTTATTTTTAACAAAACTTTTCTATTTTTGAAAGTAGAACTCAAAAAGTGCATTATAAATTAAAGGGCTTACTTCCCCCCCTATTTTATGGATGCATTTGCTGTAGTTTAGAAATTTTAGCTTAACCTAATCATTCTTTCTACCACTACAATTTATCAGAATGTCTCTATTCTGCCAACAAGTTAAGTAGCCCCTTTTCCTGCAGAGCAAATGGTATTAAAGTCTAAGAAATCCAAAATACTGTAATCTATACTGAAGTGAAATGCAAACTTAAAGACTAAGGACTGCAGGGTTTTCAGAAGATTTCAGCTGTATGCAAAGTTTTCCCAAATTTTTATTTTCTCTTTTGGATTTTGGGATATAGTTAAGTACAAATATTCTCTTCTATTAATACTGCAAGTCAGCTTCAGACTAAGGTCTCAGGAACGAAATGGTAGCCTCAAAACTCTCAACCCAACAAGAGGAAACTCACCCCAATCATTACTCATTTCTTACACAACACAACAACTTGTTTAACATGTAAACACAAGCAGTGATGGTTCTCATTTGAAGCTCCCATTGTGGCAAGTAATACTTCACAGGTATCAGAAACACTTCAGTTAATGTTTCCATATTTCCCCCATTTCTAAGACGTTTTCTTTTCCTTACAGAAGTTTTAACTGTTCAACATCAAACCAAACAATTGCACAAAAACTACAGCACCAAGCTTTGCAAACTGAAACTGCTGGAGAGCACACACAGGAGAAAAGAATTTGACTGTGGTTGTTGAGTGGGCCAGAAGTCAAATGAGCTCAAATAAAACTAATGTTAACACATTCCTTAATTGAAATGATTAATTCTTAGCAGAAATAAATTAAGATCAGTCTGATCTTACTGTAAGCTAGTTGGTGACCCAGCCAGGCTTTTGTGCAGATTGGGGTTTTGACTGTGCCTGTTCCGACTGCGAACAGATGAAAACATCGTGTTGCAACCTGGGACTTTGCATTTGTGGAGCTGGCGGAGATGCACAGTTTTGTAATGAGCCCTGAAAGTTCCTTTATTACTGTATGTTTTTTGACATATGTGACAAGTTATTGGCAGACTGGAAGGTGAATTCGTAAAGTTTTGATTAGCTTTCTCAATTAAACCACAGTCTTGGTAGAGTTCATCACTGGGCATTAGGCTGGGTCCTTCACAGCTTTCATCACTATCATCCAAGGGCATGGTGCATATTTCACTTCCTCCATCAGAATCCCAAGAAGAATGAGCACTGCTCTCAGATTTAATGCTGGAAGTAGTGCTTAGATCCAGAACGGCTCCATCATTTAATGGATCGTATCCATAACTCTCAGAACAGGGCTCTGTAATTTTGCTCATTGGAAAAACGTAGCTGCCTGTTCTGTTCATTCCTTTGAAGATTACAGAAGTATGTCCAACATGTTGTTTTAAAGAGACATCTTGGCAAAACTCCTTAGCCATGTCTTTCAAGAGGTATGTTGCATTGAAATGGTTGTTGAATTCCAGTGTATCTTTAGTCAGAAGCTTATGGTGAAGATTTAGGTTTGAACTATGTCTAGAAGAACAAAGACAAGCTTAGCAAGGAAGTGTTTCACCTCACTCATCAGCTGTTTCATAATGATCACAAATAAAGAAAAGGAAAATCAGTATTTAGTAGCATGCATGAATTGTATACTTCAGATGTGACCAACTGCCACACTGGGAGTGCACATGGACAATTTACACATGTGGCTGGGTGTCTGAACTTGCTTGCACTGGCATATATCAGAAATTACAGCAATCAGTGTTTCAGATTCTCTCCTGCATCGTGGACAGCTGTCTGCTCTGCTAGATCTAATGGTGAGCCTCAAAGAGGTTACAGACTAAAAACCTGTAAACTGAACTGAGATCAGAGAATCGACTGAGGTGGGTAATAAAAAAGGTTCTTTCCCAATGGATGAAGCAGGAAAGGAGTGACACCTGAGTCTGTAAAAAAAGGTTGATGATCTCAAGTACTGTAACCATGTCCAGGATGCAGCTGTACACATCAGTACAGAGCCTTTTCTTGGCAGGAGCTTCCTTGAAAAAGGAATACTGAAATATATGCAACTTGCAGTTTTCATATGGGCATCTCTGGATTCAGTTTAAAACCACCAAAACATGCAAAATCATTGCTCCTCATTCAGTGCTATCAATCAGCTCACTGGGAACTTACAGGCTCTGTCTAGAAGGCTGAGTTTATTGTAATACTGGCAAAACATTTGCCTTTCTCCTTGCCATCATGGTTTAATCAGAACCATGAATTGCTCAAAAAGGCACAGAAATATTTAGCACTTGTAGTCACACTACTCTATGTTCAAATCTAGAAACTTCTGCAAAGTTGTTCCAAGTAACTATTGTTTTGGTCACAGCTTGTGAAATGTCTTCTGAGCTGGATTGCCTTTTTTTTTTTAAAAAAACCCATCTTCCTATGTTAAAACTTATCTCAACATACTGGTGTGGGAAGGAATTTGTGGCATGTGAATGCAAATCTTACTGCTGGCCTTCTTTCCTGTGGCCCATATCGCAATTAGAGTGAGAGGAATTCACATCTGGGAAGATGCAGGCAGCAGGGTAGGAAGCCCTGCCAGCAGCAGATGAATCTGCACATCTCAGAGGCAGCGGCCAGTCCTCAGAGAGCAGCTCATCCTCTCTCTGGAGTGCATCAGCTGGCTCCAGCACTCCTACAGATTACAGAAATCTAAACCTTGTGGCACTCTGAACTACTATCCAGGCACGCTTCCTGCGGCCAAAAGCTGCTCCAACACCGTTACAGAGTTGGAAAACTTGTAACACTTGGGTGCTCTTGAATAGGTTTGTTACCGATCACTGACCGATTCAGATACATCACTGATGGTCAACAACAAAGCTTCAGCTCTTGTTTCTCAGTTTATGTGCATAACAGACTGAAATAAAATGAATTACAGCAATACAGTATGAAATGAACATTAAACTGAATCAAGCTCATGCTATAGCTTAGAAATGAGTATTTAATCTCACAGAAAAGCACTCACTACTGATGTGGATACACACCAGATAGTGGTAGTTTGACTATCACTGCATAATGTTAATTTTGTGCTGACAAAGACTAATCTTGCTTTTCTTGCAGGCTTTTTCTCACCGGTCTGTTCCAAATCCTTGAGTAAAGAAAGGACAAGTGAAGATTTCCCAAAATGACCTTGTTTCTTTTTCATTAAAAAACACTGTATACATTAAAATACACATGAAAGTACATATTAAACATGTAAGTCCACACATGCATCTACTGGAAAATTGCTGAATTCACACCCTTGTGGCTTTCCCTTTATGTATTAAAGTATTCTTTCAACTACTCCAGTCTTTATCTGTTAAGAAATTTTCATGGCTTTATTTAATACCTTGTAGTCTAGTGGAAAGGAAATGTTTCTTTCAATGGATTTTCATTTCAAGAATGTTCTGATAAGTTATCATACCTGTTATACGAGGATACACAGAAAATATTTGTAGGCTCCATTCCTCAAACACTCATTTTAATTTCAAATTAGGCTCCATTGTGATGGTAAAAATAAATACAATTTTGTTTATAATTTTCTTACCTGTCTCGACTTCTACGAGAAGGGAAAGCAGCATTACAGCCCTCAACTGTGCAAATATGCATTTCTTTGAGATGTACATTTTTGAAATGCATTTTTACACTGTAAGGGTTTTTAAAAGTCTTCTTACAGATGTCGCAATGAAAGCGGCTTTCTTCCTTCTGAATCCCTAGTGCATGTTGACTGACATGATCCATATCTTTAGAGTCTTCAAAACAAGGAATGGCAGCACCCCTGTTTGACAAAGTGCTGAAAAAGCCCCCGGTCAGCAAGTGGTGTTGCAATTCAGGGCAGTCATTTTTAGGAATCCTGTGCTTTGACTGCTCTTTAATATACATGGGGGGTTCAGTCATTGGTTTTATAACATCACTGTGGTGGTGTTTTGGATCTTCATATATAATCTCATGGGAAACTATTTTTAAGGGTTGGTTTTCTTCTGGTTTAACCTCTTTCTCACAGTGTTGCAATTCATTCTCAGAGATATCCTCGATGTATTTGTTATTTGGCGCAAAGACAGATTCAAAATACTTTGGGCCCTCTACCCCAGAGAGAGATTTCCATGAATTACCTGAATGGGGGTGCTTTTCCACCCTGTCGGTCCCCTGCTTCTCTATCTTATGCTCACAGCTCTCAAGCTCTCCATCGCTTACCACCTGCAGACGTGAATCATCTTCAGAACTGGCAACATCACTACTTTCATTGGGTGTCTCAACAGCTTCTTTCTCTATCTTAATGGGCATACTCGACTTACGAGATTTCTTCTTGGGGAGCATGTCAAATGGCAATTCATTGGAAACAAGCTGCTCTGGTATCGAGGAAGAAACAAGAGGCAGAGAAGGAAGAGTACCTGGAGTATTGGCAAGCTCTGCTGGTGTGACTGGACTGCGGTAAAAAGGGAGAACAGGCTGTACTGTCTTCAGGTTTGGGAAGAGGACACCGTTGTGTCCAATACTGGAAAACCCAGCCTGGCCTTTTGAATCTGTACAAGAGCTGGCATAGCTGGAAATAGTTCTGCTATCCGGAGTTAAAATTGTAAATTCTGTCCTTTTACTATCTCCAGGTCCAGCAATGGTCAAACCATTTCTTAGATCTTTATCCCTGTTATTTCTGTTCATTGGCATATGGAGTCTGGGGTTAGGATTTGCACTGTGACGATTTCGACTACGCAGTGAGCTGAACACCATATTGCAGCCCTCAATGGTGCATTTGTGCTTTATCTTCAGATGAACAGCATTGTAATGGATTTTCAAAGTACCTTTGTCGTAAAATGTTTTTTCACACGCAGTGCAGAAGACACGCCCTTTCCTCGGCCCAGCATTTTTCTCAACAGATTTCATTTTGTTTTCTGGAGACAGTGCTCTCATTTCAAGCTTTGCTGCTGTATTATGTGAACTGGAATCACTTAAAAGGGCATCATCTTCTGTTTTAGTGACATCTAGACCATTTATGCTCCTCTCATTTTCAACTTGAAATGGTGCAGAACTAGAAGTTAAGAAGCTGCTTTCAGAAAATGGTATCTGAAGATCTTGTTTGGTTTCATTGCCATGGTCTTGACCTTGCTCAATCAAATGTCTTTCTGGTGGTGAACCTATCAAAGGTGGAGGCACTGGACTGAAAAACTGAAAGGGCAGCATGAAAGCCATGTTGTTCACAATATTCTCAAAGGGATGAATGTTGGTGGGACTCATTTTGTCCAAGGAAGCAGAAAAATTGGGACTGTGTGGATTGCAGCTCTCAATGAATGCCCTAATATCCAAATTGGCAGTTGGTGGTGGAATTATGATCGATTGCCCTTCTTTCTCTTGAATTGCCATTAACTCTACAATGGACTTAGTTTCTCCAAAGCGAAGAAACTGCTGCAAAGTAGCCAGTTCTTCTTCAGTGGTCATTATGCTCCAGTGATCCAGCACCTTTCCTGAAGCATCCTAAAGCCAAAAATATTTAAATGAGTTAGACATTAGTTAGAGCAAACAAAAAGCACCTCCCCCTCAAATCTCTCATTTTTTTTTCAGGGACTGAAATTTCTTCTCTAGCAAAACAATAAAAATATTGAATTTAATGGGATTAATGTGAAGTTTGCCATAAATTCTTCCAAATGTTACCATATTGGTGGTATTATTTCTTCATGAACTAACAGTAATACTTTCCAATAAACTATTTTTTTCCACAAAAATTAAGACACATTATTTGAACAACAGATAGTATCCTGTAAGCACAGACAGCAGAGATGGAGCAATCAGACCAAGATTTAGCTCCACATTTAAGTCAAGTATTCTTTCATTGCAAGTTTAATAATCTTCCAAGCAACTAAGATCAGAGAACAAATGAACCTGTATTGATCTATTGCCAGTTTTCACAGAGCACAGCTGTAATTACACTAGTGTTGGAGTTCTTTCAAACTCTAGCTATGCCTAACTTTTCCCAATAACTACAATAAATATTTTATCACAGAACATGTATTTGATGGCCTACTGAGATTTTTCACAGTGCATGTAAGAGTTTCTAAGATGATGAAGAACGTAACATTATAAATTTTTCATGTGATAGAGGTTCAAGGTAATTGATTCCATATTTTTAATCCTAACACTAAAAAGCAAGATTATCAAGACCATTAAATATTGATTCATGTCATAATGTAAGATCATAATGTTACTTTACATAAAAGGTAACTTCCACAGCAGCAAGGACTAACATCAGTGTAAGCACATAGGGCCAAATACACTCTGGCTGCAGCTCCAGTAAGGGGTGTAGCAGTACACCAGAGATGAATATCGTCCCTAGTGTTTTAAATAATGGTAAGTTTATTTCTTGATGTATTATTCTGCTATATAAAAGCAAACTCACTGTTTAAATAATACTGGAACAACCTCTAAAGCCTTTACTTTGATATATTACCAGTAACTTTTGATTTTTATTTTTGCCTACCTTTGTTGTTAGATTTGAGCTAGTAGAAAGATTTCAATTAAGTCCAACTAAAAAAAGAGAGCAATCACCAGAAATCCACCCTTACTTTTCTGGCATTAAGCTCATTCAGGTCTATTACTGCCTTTCAGATGCACCACGCTGTTAACACATTGTGAACCACTGAGAAGATTAAGCTAGAAAACTACTTAAATGTCATATTTCTATTTAAAAAGCCCCTCTAAATACCTGTAGCACATATCCACGTATATAATCCTGCAGTGTCCAGTCCAGAGCATGGAGAATCTGTATCACCTCTTCCTGCTTCAGAACGCTGAAAAGCCGATCGAGCAGAATTTTGAGGCGCACAGGAATGGCCTGGGTTCCGTACAACATGAGGCTACTGATGTCAAAGACAACATTGGATTGAACTATTTCCACTTGGCTTGATGGGTAGAGGTTTGGAATCCTTAGTTTGCTCAGGGCTGAAAATAAAAATCACAAAATGTAAATAAACTTGAGTCCCGAGAGAGAGAAAATTTAATGCAACTAATGTTGGTGTGGGGGCTGAGGGGTGACACAAAAAGCATGTAATAGTTATGAGGATCCTAAATGGTTTTGTATAGATTGTAAAAACAAATATTACCATGTGCTACCCATCCATGCCGGCACTGGTCACATTGTCGCTGATTTATTTTCCCAGGCTTGAAACACTGACAGCTACAGCTCACCAGAGTGCAGCGGATAGCCTGGAGAGCAAGGAGAAGCACGAGAGGTGACACACAAGCACCGTCAGAGAGTGCAGATTATACACCCACAGTACCCCCACGAAACCCACATGAAGTTGGAGTTAACATACCAGCACACACCCACCAGTGTGCAATGTAAGTAACCCAGGCAAAGCCCGAGTTAGACAAGGCTACCTCTGCCTGAGAGAGTCAAGTCACCAGCAGAAACACTGCAGTCATATGGGAACAGAATATTTAATAATATACATAGCAACACTCCTGTGGATTTGTTTAGGCTGAAGCACCTTCATAACCATTATAAGGTGTTACAAGCTGTGATCCTCATGTATGATCACTTTCTCTGGAAGGTTTGAAAACTAAGATGTACAGATGAAAGACCCCCTCTCTTGCAGTTTTGCTGGAACTCCATACTGCAATGTAGCAAGTTCTAATGAGCAGTGCATTAGCTCTGCACAGATGCCATGCCCCAACCACATGGAATTCACGTGTATTCTGTCAAAGACACAGGAGTTCCCTAATACTCCTCAATAACAAAGTAACAACAAAAAAAAGTACTCTAGTTCCTCAAAGACTAAATCACATTTTGTAAGGGAAACGCTTGCAAGCAAAACAGAGCACACAGGGAGCAACCAGTTGCACAGTTCAATTTGTACATCACTTTACTCTCACCAAGGTCATCTATAATGCAAATCAAATTAGTATTCAGATGTCCCTAATCAATGGGGTGATAATAACTTGCTTCCTGGAATATATGATTTCTTCTGTATGTGCCCATCTGCTGCAGAAGGCAAACAGGGAACTTGGAGGTCCTAGTTAAAGCCCCAGAGGGATTGCTGCAGAGCAAAGCTTTTGCAGGATTCTGCTCCTCTAAAATCTGATACTGAGAACAGTTCCTGCATAAACAGAATATTTATTGAGGGAGGGAAAGCAAAGAAATTGATGTGCAGCAAATCTTCACTGGAATAATAAAGAAAAAGAGTCAAATCATGCAATTGTAAAATGTCTGCATTTTCCTGCTTTTAAATTAATGTTCCCTCTCCTCAGGTCTTATGCAAATCGGGGACTTCCACTCCTCAAAATACCCACAGGAAAGTAAGATAAGATTTGAAGAAAAAAGGATATGTGGCATTCCCACACTGGCACTTCAGAAAACATACAAGGAGCCCTGATTGTTCAAAAACTTGCTAAGAAAGATGGATGCAAGGAACATTTAAACTCAAAAGTACGTGGCAGAAAGGTAGTTTCACTGAGTTTTGCAATGGGCATTTCTTTAGACTTGAAAATCTGACTGACTCAGGGCAGAAGTGGACACTTCACACAAAAGCTGACTACGAACAAGCATATTCATGACATTTGGATGTCATGGATTTGGAGTGAGATTTTAAAACCTCAGTATCTGGCTTATCCAGGAGTTACCTTCCATGCACATCTCCAAACTGCAGTGACTTGGTGCTGAGATTTGCCAATATTTGAAGAATCAGAACAAGTGGCAACAGGGCTCTTGAAATCTCTGAATCACTTTGCCTTTAGTATTTTAAAGGAGCCACTGCAAAATCCTGTGTTCTTGAGAAAAGCTCTGTGCTCCCCATAAAGTCATAAAATACACATCAATACCCTATGCAGTGTCAATTGCTTCATTTTAATGGAGGATATATTTTCACTTAGATGCTAAAATACTTCCATATAACAATAAAAAGCCATAAATTTCTTATGGAAAGGCTGGGGGAAGAAGAGGTGTATTTGACTGCAGATTCATTTCTACCACAAGTTATCAAACAATAATGCAGTTCGAGTCTTCTGCCTCTCTACAAACATAATATTCTGTGACTTGCCTGGACTGAAGCCCTTCCACAAGCAACCCTGCTAGGTTCAGTAAGGTACAGTGCATTCCATAAATGCATCTTTTACATTCCCTTCAGACAAAATTACAAAAGAGTACTTCCTTTTTCTGCAAGAAGTAACAGAAATCTGCACAATGAAAAAAGCTGTCACGATGATAAGTTAATTGAGATTTCAAAATTTTTTTCATTCCTTTTCGTTTGGACATGTTCCACAAACCACTGACCTTTAAAACTATTTTTTCTACTTAATTTGTGTACTTGGACAAGAAAGATATACCACACCAAATTTTACATGTCATAGCTTTCTCTAAGAGCCTTCTTCTATATGGTACACGTGTTTATTTTGCTTTCCTGTGTATGTGTAGAAGACTGCACATGCCAAAACAGGAACAAGTAAAAGGAGGACATTTTGTTTTACATATGTGAAAGCAGCTGTTACAAAGGGAGTAGAGTTCCCCTTCTATTCTAAATATTGAACTGATCCCCTCTCAAGTCACATTATTGCTTCTGGAAACCAGCAGCAGTTAGCTTGCATCCTGCTAACATATCAAAGGTGCACCCTTGAATCGGGGATCTGTTGCTGACTTAAAAAATTACTTAAAAGAATCCCAGAAGAAACAACTGTGATTTTTCAGGTTTTTAGCATTTTCCTTCATTTGTGCTTGTCACAGTCTGTGTCTTCTAAAACTTTTCTAGCAACATTTATAATAATATAATATAATATAATATATATAATATAGTCACAGAGAATATGTAACAGAGTAAAATTAACTTTTGAAATAATCAGTGAGTCACAATTTTAAATTGTCACTGTTCAACTTAAAAAGGTATTTGTAAAAGATACACTTTGATTATCTCCCAAATTAACGCATATCAGAGTTTGATGAAAAGAAATTTAGCAAAACCTCATGAAAATAATACCCTTGTCTTTTGCCCATTAATCCTTCTATCCTTAATACACCTATTCTAAGGTACTGTAATTATATCAAGTCTTTTAATAAGCTTTATTTTCCCAACAAGTGGAATGTACACACAATTTCATTCTGCAGAACAAAGGAATAACTTTCTGTATTGCATAGATGTAAAGCTTGAAAATTATAATTAAAGGATTGGGAATGTAGAAGGAAATTACAGTGGAAATTTTTTTAAAGTACAATCCTTTCATTCACATCATTATTTAATTTCATTTTCTACAAACAGAAGGCAGATGGTCTAAAAAACTAAATCTTACACCATCATCAAGGATCTTGGTATTGCTTTCCAGTCACTCTCTCCTTCATAAATGGATCTTTCCAAATCCATTATCAGCTACACTTTCTTAATTCTTTCAAAAAATAGAGTTGAAAAGGCTGATCAAAATTTTCTGTGGTTTTACCCGCATGACCGTGAGAATCCGAATGCTGAACTTTAAATAAAAATGATCCCTCATTACAAGACAGACATTAACCATTAAACCGATCACTGAAAAACATCTAACTACTAATCACTGAATCTTAACATCTGCTGCCTGCAAGTCACGCCTGCTCACCTCCTTTCTTTTTGGCCAGATATTGATGTGGCTTCAGTTATGCTTCAAAAGTTACTGAATGTTTCTTTGTAACCCACTCGCAGCCCTCACAGCTAAGAAATGCCCAGGCTAATGGGACATACTCGTGCTGGTTCTGGGTATATAATCAGGCTCCATTTCACAAAGCAAGTTTGAGGTCATCCATGCTCTGTGAAGTCTTCTGGGACCTCTCTGCTCACTTGCAACATACAACAGGTTTAAAAAAACTCAGCAAGAGAAGAAGGGCACTATAAGCATATCCAATCTCATTCAGTGTTAAGTGGGTTCTGGTTTGACAGCACTTTGGCTTGGGAAATAAATTAAGAAGCAAGGAAATATCGAAGATCTTGTCAGGACTGAGTTGGAGATCTCTTCTCGTGCTGGAAAGCTGCTCTGGGTCTCTGCACACAGCGAGGGCTCAAGTGCAGACAGCAGTAAAATGGAACAGCAAGTCCCAGGTTCTCCAGGTGCTATTTAACAACAGAAATGCACAGCTCAGCACCCTCACTTCTGGCACTTCCTGGCATTTAAGAAAAACCCTTTGCTTTTTTGCACAAAGTTTCTCCCCACTTTAAAAAATGCTGCTTTTTTTCAAGCTACTGCCATTACATGAAGAGTTTGAGAGCTTCCCTGCTCTGCTATGAGGATTACTGACAAAATGGTGACATTGACGCGAGGTTACAGGAATATATTTTGCAGGCAGGGCTTAGAAATTTCTATCAGTTTAAAATGCAAATTTGAATAAGGAATAGGAGTTACATGAAACAAATACATGAGAGAAACTTTCATTAGATGAGCTATAGCAGACACTGCTTTCCATGCCCTCTATTGACAGTTTCTAGCAACAAGCCATTATCATCATCATCAGCGGTGATCCCACTGAATATATGTAAACAACCATGACATGTGCAATGGTGAGCACTAATCCAAAGAACTGGGACATATCCTGTATTTGCAGAATAGACACACAGTTGCTCCACAGTAACAACCCTTGAGGAGGAAGAGGCATGATTTACAGTAGGGCAAGAAATAAAATTAAAAATGGGACACGTCTGGTTATTTGGAAGTATTTTCTTGTTTGCTCCTTTTAAAATATTTGCAAGGGAAGTAAAGGGATAGATACTTTTACCATCTCTTAAATTAAAAGTACAGCCACAGCTAAATCAAATGCCAAATCCAAATTTGTGTGCACCTTTAACAGAGAACAGTAACTATAAATGAGTGTGAAGTTGCCCTTCTGGTCCATTTCTTTTTCCTTTCCTGTTTCTATTATAATCTATCAGGTTTCTTGTGTTTGCAGTTTAAATAAGTCTTCCTTTTTCCTCACCCAGCTACATTTGATTACTGTTGTGTTTGAATCCTTTGCACAACCACTGAAAGCAGAGACAAATCAAAAACCCCTTATCATAAGCACCTCTCTCAGTGTCATACTTTTCCACATGATACCATGAGCAAAGCTTTGCTTTGTCCATTGTTTGTCAAGCAACTTTTGCCACTTTCCCTTGGGATATATTCTGCTGATAAATAACACTGCCTGTCAGTTTTGTCATGATTTAAAACAAGTTCTCAAATTTACATTTTGTTCACCTTACTTTCACCGTATCACAATCCAGCTTACCCATATCACACTAATACCTGGGGTTTTATCCACCCCACGTGTCTTTGTATCCCCCCTGTCTACTCTACAGTGCATATTTAGCCCTTGTGTCTGTTCTTCCTGAAGACAAACTTCAGTTTTCCATACACTGTTGAGCTCCCTGTAGTTTACTGGAACTAAAATATATGCCAGCATATTCCAAGTACAATCACAAAACGTGCTGGGCTGCTCTAGACGGTGTAAGTACTTGTCGAAGACACAACCTGACAATTAGGCAGGAGATGCATGTTGATATTAAATCTGTTAGATCAAGCACCTTGTACCTCTAACTGTTCCTTGAAAGTTTCAATGTATTCCCAGCTTTGTAAGGCTCTGAATCCCATCTGCCTGTGGAGACCATTAGCAAGGCCCCTGCAGCATCTTCAAGGAAAGGCTCTGGGCCATTTTCTTCCTCCTGACATGCTCACTTCAAAGAGGTAACAAGATGCCCGGAGGATGGACAGAATATGGAAGCCCTTTGCTGCCTGAAAGTGGAGCTGGGAAGACACCCTGGGAATGGGAAGAAGGGAGGAACAGTGCACTGACACGTGACAGCAAGGCCCATTTGAGAGTTACTCTGCACAAAGACTTGGCCCACGCTACAGCTTGCACGTGTTCAGCTCAGTGTTGTGGTGGTTCCTTCTCTCACCTCTTTAAGGTCCTGTAAAGTTCCCCACCACCACAGCATGGAAACACTGCCTGCCCTTCAGAGCCTGAGCCCCCCAAACAAAGGCATTTCCATTCAAGTACGTTTCCACCTAATCCACTACGCTTGCTTGCTGCAAGTTCTATTATTGCTACGCTAAAGTTTAAAAGTATTTAAGACCAAAATAAATAATTTCAAAAAATTATTAAAATAGGAAAAATGTCCCTGTAAGATTTTTAATTGTATTGGACTGAATGCACACATTATTTCAACAGTCTTATATCAAAAAACCTGTTTCTGACAAAGTAACAGCTGCTGTTAATAGTTATTTAATAAACATAAGAAACAACAAACCTTCCTAAAAAGCAAACCAGCTTTGCAGTCTGTTGTATCCAGAAAACAGTCTGATATCTTCTGTATCTTGAGCTTTTAATTAAGTAGAGAAAAGTTGTACACAGATGTGACAGAGTAAACAGCTGACAGAATAGCTCCAACCTTCTCCATTCATACACATTAAAAATGCTGGCCCGAGACGATTTATATGACAAACTTCTTATTAGTAAAATAATTCAGCAAAATTATTGTCTCCTGCTTAAGAGACCAATTAGGAGACAGATGGGAAAGGTGGAGGTGGGCCACAATCAGCTTTTTACAGTGCCACTGAACACAAAGTTACGCTCACAGCTCAGTTCCTAAGCTGACATGGCTCCTCAGTAACCTGGCTGGTTTTCATCCACCAACCATCCACTCCTATCAAGCTTGGAGGTGCAAGAACCTTTGAAAAGTCCAGACAAAAAGCTTTTGTTTCAGAGGCCAGCCATGGATTTAGAAATTGAACTTAACACCTATTCTACTGAAAATTTTGGCTGATGCAGATACCACTCAACTCCCTCTTACCCCTGTTCTGCGGGAGAATTATGTTATGATTTTCCTTCTAGAAGTACACAAAGGCCACAAGTTGAATACATTTTCTAGATAAGACCATGGCACACAACCCATTAATTATCTGGATCCTTATGTATATATCCATACTGTTTATTTGGGGTCAGATACCAAAACCCGACCTCCTTTTAAACATCCACAGCCTAAAAATACACATAATCAGGATATTTACAACCCAGATCCTGCAGCAAGTTTCACTACCCCATTACCCTCTCCCTCAGTGGGGCTGAACAAAACAAACTTTGGCCTAGAATTTGACCAAATCTCTCTTGTAGGTGCAACTGAGCACCTTGAGCAGAAAATGTTTAATTGTCCTTGCAATAATTGACTAAAACATCCTCAAAAACAGAAAAAAGGTGAGAGAAGTGAATAAGCTCAGTGAGATAGAACTGAAATTAGGTAACACCTTCACAGGATGACACCACTCTGTCAAATCAACCTTTCTTGTGGATTTAAAAGACAGTCCACATGTCACCAATTTATCAAGAAGTTTTTGTAAGTGAGAAGAGTCTCAGGAGTGAGGAGCTGAGACAAGAGAGTGAGCTGAGCACAGGCTCAGAACCCGGGCAGGTCCGGGCCCCGTGGCAGCTCTGGCGGCGGGGGAGAGGAGCTGGGGCAGCGTCGGGCACCGCAGGGCCAGGGGCACAGGAGCTGCTTTGAGGGGGCAGCTGCTCCACAGGGCCAAACTTCAATCGCAGCACAACTCGTGGGGTGAAAATCACTCCTCGTGCATGCCACTTACCCTAAAGGGCCCCTTAGGGCAGCTCCTGTTAATGGCACTGTCAGAATAATTACAAAGAGAGAAGAACATGTGTGTGTTTGTGTGTGTGTGTGTGTGTGCGAGCACACACGCTCGGGCTGCTGCTCTCAACAGAAAGCACTGGACAGTGAAACTTAATTTTGCCATTCAGCAGCATGGCTGTAGAGAGACTGGCTTACGCTGCAATTAATCTCACTTTTTAACAACAGGTGAGCGCTGACAGCTCGGTCCACCTCGGGGACATAGTCAGAGCCTCTTTTATGGTTTGGTTTGGAAATGAAAACAAGAAATGCAAATTGAAAAAGGAAAAACATCACATTATCATTATCTTAAGAGTTATTTACTTTTGATTCTGAAACAGACTCTGATGCTGCAGTTCCTACAGCATACCTGCCCTAGCCTGTGTAGGTCAGAAACATTTTGCTGGTAATTAGGCACTGTATCTATCACAAGATATTAAAGTAATGTCCCTTTTAAATAAATTTCCAGGAAAAATCATTCTTATTAGTGCATTTCAAAAATGAGTAACAGATTGCTGCATATTGATAAGAAAAACTGCTCAGACTTCACCCCTAAAGATAAGTCACTGGACAGAAATGGTGTGAAATTTCATACGATAAAGCCCTAGATGCTATTTAATCTAACAAATAAATAGTGCACATGCTGCTTATCCATACTGACATGCTAAGCATGCTACACTAAATGCTGAAGCTACAGATCTAGCCATGAACAGAAGTTGAATTAAATATTTAACTCTTGGCCCTACGCTAGCAAGAAGTAAGTGTTATTAACACAAATGCACAAGTATCAGAGAAATGAGGAATATTAGTATATATCAATTGCAAGGCCTTTAAAATATGTCTTTAACTCTTTACCCACTTTATAAAATAGTGCATGTGTGCAATATGGGTGAGTTAATGTTTCAAAGACAATCCTAAATTTTTCAGCTCCTCACACCGCTGCTTAAGTCTCAAAGCCATAAAATATGCATGCTTAAAATCTCTTCCTTTTTCCTGTTACGGAGCAAAGACATGGATTAAAGAATAAAAGTAAAATAAGAGCTCTCTGAAATATTTAGTTACACAATTCCATTTAATGCAATTTCATAAATTTTAAACCCAAACACTATTTGTACACATACACACGATACTATCTATGGTGCTACAGTTATGCAATATTTTACGCAACAGTGTAGCTCCATTGGTAATTTCACAATTTAAAACTCAGTATTCCTTTTTATTGAACACAGGTGAGGAAATTTTTACCTGGCTTTCAGACATCAGCTACTCTCACATGAAAAAACACACATTTCTCACTGAATCTTTTATATTTGAAATGTGAAGTTAAAAAAATATCATTTTTATATTTTCTATTTTTCCCCCCCTTTGTTTAAATTCTACAATGGTTTTAAAGCGTGGAATGAAATACTCTTCTTTATACTAAAATGACTGAAGTCTGTTAAAACCTGCCACTTTTCCTTATTCTCTCAATAATATTTTTTTGGAGGCTGAATATTGAAATTTCAATCTCTATGATTTTCTAAATGACACCAACAAAATAGTAAGAAATAAAAACTAAAAAGAAGACAGGCAATGACACTTGCTGTAAAACTTCAACTGTAGCATCTGCTAGCACAAAACCTGCTGGCTTCCAGCACATAGGAACTGTGAGAGTTCCTGCACCACTGAAACCAGAAAGGGCAGGAGATGACCCAGAGGGCAAAACCAGTTTTTCTTCCTTACATTTGGTGGATATTTTACGGAATAATGAATTCAAGAGCCATACCTAAACTTTAGCTCAAATCTGCATGAGAAATGTTTACTAAATGCCAAATCATCCCAAAATGCTTTTAAAACACGTATCTGTAACAAAAGCTGTAATCTAAAATAAAGTGAGAACATTTCTGTTTTTATCAGAGGCGTATTTAGTATCATTGTAATGAAGTCAATATTACTACAAACCAAATAAATCACTGGGTTGTTGGATTGGAAATGGAATGACATGCTCAATATGTAGGAACAGACCTTTTAACACTACCATGAACAGACTCGGAAGCTGGAAGTCAAGACATTTGGAATCAAAAGGCCAAACCTTGCTGCACCTCAGGTGGCAGAAATTCAAGTAAAAGCCCGTGAAGTGATTCAATATTTGTAATAATTTTTCCTATATCTGTGAAGATTCAGCTCTCCTGAATGTTTGGATATGTTTGCACATACCATTATTCTTAGGGTTCTGAATAGGTTGTAGGTGGTTCAGCAGTTCAAAGAATAAACAGAATAACTACTTTTAAGAAATCAATCAACCAAAAATCCATATATATATAAGTATAACAAAAATGTATTTTCCATAAGATTATTTATTTTTTACATATTGACTTATTGTTAAAAGTCTGATTAAGCTGCAAACTGCTCAAAATTCTAGCGCTTAATTCAAACAGAATTGCACAATTATACTGATTATTAAAAAAAAACCCTATCAGCACAATGCACAGAATGGTAAATAATCTAGTTGAATATCCGATATGTTCTTCAAAAGTCTGTATTTTTCCCTTTTCTGTAAAAGGAGCAATTAGAAAGGTATTCTTCAGTGTACAGAGTTCTAATCACCAGAACAAAGCAAACCAACACGCACTGTTGTTAGTAGTTAAAATAATGGGGGACCCACTCTGCCCCGTGACCCGGAGTGGGGTGAGACCCCCCCACCTCCCACTCCCCCAGCACTGAGAGCTGAGCCACAATTTCACTGTTTCAAAACCAAAGGGCAGAAACAGAGACTCCTGTCTAACATAACGCTTGCATATCTTACAACAAACTGCGCTTATTTTCCAAAAAGATGTTAAAAATAGAAGCATATGATCTTTTCCCACCTAGAATTGTATCCTTACAATTAAAGACTATTAGCTGGCATCCCTTTTAACCGTCAAACTCAGACAGTGGCAGTTCTATAGCCACAAAGAGAAGCAGTAAATGAGAAGAACATGTTACTACACTGCATTTGAGAAAGTTTGGCTCCAAGCTATGCACTGATTAATATCAGATCTCCTTCTTTACTTGCCTCTTGACAATCTTGTCACATCTGGCTGACAAATCCTTACAAGCTTATCCAAACCAAGGCAGCCCAGATCATGCTCCGGGAGTAGCTGGGAGGAAGCGGCAACACCAGCCCTGCACTGATGTGCCATCACGAAACTAATGAAGCTGACTTCACTTGCAGACTGCAGGAACACGAAGAAACACAACATGCCCCAAGGTTTTGCAACATAACGCAGAGTTAGCTCACCAGAAGATAAGACAAACAATCAGCTCCCGAGGTTCAAGAAGCCAAGTAGTTACATGAATTACAAAAATTTATATGGAATTGCTTGAACAACAATCTCAACTAAGTGAGCACAATAAAATCCTAACTTCAGATCAGATGTGAAAATTGACTGTTAAATGCCTTTCAAACAATGGTTTGTTTTAAATTAAAACAAAACTGGTCTATTTTATTTTCTCTTTCCCACATCTCCAAAATATCAGAATGTTGCCTGGCTGCCAGGTTATTCAAACTGAAAAATATCTAAAAAAGAAAAAAGAAACGGAAAAAAAGAGAAAAGAAAGAGGTAAAAAAATAGTGTCACTTTTTATCCGTAGGATTTTACAGAAGGATAAACCACAGCCTGTGTATATCAGTAGTCCTCCCCTGGGTTAGTGATCTGCCCTCTCCTCATTTTTAAACCAAGAATTCGTTACACAGAGGACTGGAAGTATTTGACCAATTAATAAACCAGAAAGTAAAATGCTGTATCTTAAACCCATCTAACAAAACCTCATTATGTATGAGAGCTGACAATTAAATCATGTTTATTTTTCCATGTAATGAAAAAAATCCAAATAAATAAGTTAAATGCATCACAATACAAGACACTTAATTAGCACAATATATTTAAAATCCCAGACCCCCCATACACACATACTCGTACTCAAACCCCCCCCCCCCCCCCCCCCCATTCCAAA
>VZRO01008011.1:206164-260034 GCA_013397915.1 Daphoenositta chrysoptera | reverse complement strand
CCCCCCCAAAATACAAACAGACTGATCCTAAAAAAGAATTACTGGCCTTATTTTCTGGATGCTAAATAGTCAAAAATAAATTGCATGTAAAGGGCATACATTACACTCCACTTTAGTGGTAATTTCTAAAGAACTTTGTAGTGAAATTACATTGTTGTCTGCTCTCTAGTGCATTTATACGTCATGATAATGATAATGTATCTGGTTAAAGCACTTGACTCAAAACACATCTGAGTCACAAATCACAGATTTTACTGCTATTAATGTATATTGAGGACTTGTACAATTAAACATTGTCAAGTATTTATGATTTACATGCTACTACTTCAATTGGAAAACAATTACACAAGTGATGGCTCTGCTTATTATAATCAGCCTGCAATTCTGCATTACTTACTGTAGAACAGGAAAGTCATACAGTTGTTTACAGTGCACAGCAGAAAGAAAAAACAGATTTTATACAGAAACTAGTTTTCTACTTTTACAGTATCTTTTCATAATTAAGAAAGGGAGAACACAGCTTCCTACAGCTCTCATCTCCATTGTTCATTACCCAAAACAACACCATTGCAACATTTTTTATATCTCCACAGTGCATAGCCACAAGTAAAAGTTGCACAGTAAAAACACACATTCATATAGAACTGCAAAGAACTTTCCTTACCTCCGACATTCTTACTGTGCTTATGTTTCCAGAGCTATAAAACAGTTTCCCATTCCCTCAGTGAGTTGTACAAAGAAGTACTGGAAACACTCCTGCCTGTACAAGTACTAAGGCAGAACCATCACACGCCTCTTTACTCTTGTCTGACTCTGAGCACCTCAAGGTCTGATGTATGCTCAGGCTGTGCACAGGGGAGTGAAATAAGATCCTCCCCCTTGGTGTTCTCCAGACCTACAGTACGAAGTTGTGTCTGCCTCTCACCTCTGCAGCCAGCTCTCACCTCGCTGCCCCGGAGTGCTGTGCTCCTGCACGCTCCTCCAGTCGCAGGGCAGTCCCCTCACAGCTGGCTTGAAGAGGGCATGACACTCATCTTTCACAGAGATTTGATCAAAAGGAGTCACGGAGGCTTGAGGCGCTCCTAATGCAGTGCGAGGAGATTCTACCTCTGCTCTGGCAGCCTAAGTAATGCATTAAATCAATGCAGCTGACCTAAGGCCTATTACAATTTTTTTTTTTCTTCTTCTCAGAGTGTACAACTATCTGCAAATAAGCTATGAGGTACTTATGAGTAAAATTACTTATTTTTAGTGTCAGTGTTGTTTTTCGAATTGCAGCTGCAGTAGGTTTTTTTTTTTCTTTTTAAACATTTGCAGGTCTCAAAGGTTCAGTGAATGGGGTGTGTATTTTTTAAAGTTAAAATATTTCCCCTTATCAACTTACTTTTGAGTTAGGGCTGAATTTTATTCCTTTTTATGAAGTTGAAGCTTCCTATTAACAGCAGTACAGGTCATAAAGACAGGAGAAGAATTACTTTCTAGTAATTGGGCCAAAATCTGGTTTTAGTTATTCAGGTGTTGGGTTGCATTCATGAGTTGGACAGAATTTTTGTCATAGTCCTTTCTCACCTATTTAAAAAACCAAAACAACCCCCCAGGACAAAACACTTCTCCTCTCCTGTACTTTTAACTCCTGTAGATAATTTCTTTGCATTCTCTAACTCAGTAGTACACTGTAGTATACCAGAGAGAGACATGAACAAGTTGCATTGAACTCGGAGGGAATCCTTGTAGGAACATACCAGGACAGCATTTGACCAGATGAATACCTTTAATCCTACAGGAAAGGCAGCAGGAAATAAGATGGCTGTAGGGAGAAGACAGCTAACATATTATTATTGTTGGTTTATTAGTTGTCTTCTACTAATCCTGTTTACAATTCACTAGATAAATGCACAACGCTTAAGGAGAACCTGTTTACATTTAGCTAAAAATGCTGGAGTACAGTTGATGTTGAGTGCATGGCAGTAATTGGAACAAGACCAGGATAAGGCCAACATGATCCCAGAATCTGGTCCTACAGAGCATGACATGAAGCATATGCTTTCCTAAATCCTTAGGTTTTTCCACTCTATACCTTATTTCTCCTGCTGAGCTACTGAACAAGATGTAAGAACAGAGAGGGGGATGTAGTTTCCTAGAGTGGTGTGCCAGATACTTCTGGGAAAAAGCACTCAAGTGTGGCAAGAGTCAACCACCGGTGGTTCCATTCCCAAGAGGGCACCACATGGAGGCTCCAGCGCCACCTCTGGGCCCTGCAAGGTGCCCCAGGCACTTCTCTCTTGGGGACACAAGGCAGGAAATGTGGATTATCACCAGTCGTGTAAACTGTGGGAAAAAGTGCCCAAGAAGTCATGGCCAAAAACATGTTATTTGAACTGATTCTTAACAGCAGTGTTTTAAAAGCATCTCCTCTGTGATGAGCACAAAACCTAGCTGCTCTCTCAAGATGTTAACTCAAAGCCAAAGGCACACCTTGTTACTAAAATTGTATTTCCTTCTTCATGAAATAAGCAGTGATGTAACTAAAAAGGACTCAACATGATTGAGAATTCTGCAACAAAGGTGAGAAGAGTGGCTTAACATTACATAAACTGCCAGAAGCTCTGAATTTACTTCAAAATGATAAGTGACTAAAACTTAGATGTGTGGAGAGCTGCTCTCCCCTCTAGCAAGTTCCCAGGAAAAACCTATTTACTAGCTATCTGCCATTTGCCTGGAAGATGATAATTCTTATTAAATGGGCTAACTATCCATAGCAAACAATTTAAGACCAATTTATTGTTTTCTAATTAATTATCTACTAACAGTCTTTTATTTTAAGCATTGTTTTCATTATTCAAGCTTTTTCAATGAATATTTAATGGGAGCAGATTCATGCTCTTTTAAAATTGTTCACTATTTCTGATTAGCAATGTTTCAGTGTTTTACTACCTCTGCACCTTTTAGCAAAATCCAGTTATCCCTAGCATAATGTGACATGGGCAAGGCACGGTTTGTATCTAAAAGTGAACTTCTAAAGGAATACTGGTACATTAACAGTGTTTTTTTAGTAATTTCAGCTGATTCATAGTTTAAGCTTGCTTGTACATAGCAGTTACCAAGATGTATCTTAAGAATGATCAAAATGGAAAGCAGAGGGTGACTTCCCTAAGTCTTCTTCATGCTTCCTGGAAAACCAGGT
This sequence comes from Daphoenositta chrysoptera, assembly GCA_013397915.1. Classification (NCBI taxonomy): domain Eukaryota; kingdom Metazoa; phylum Chordata; class Aves; order Passeriformes; genus Daphoenositta; species Daphoenositta chrysoptera. The sequence continues at coordinate 256,850 of VZRO01008011.1, read as the reverse complement.
TCTTGTGAAAAGAAACAGACATTGGGACAGGGCACCAGCCTTGAGACAGAGGTCCTGGACTTTACTTGGGGCTCTGCCACTGGATTGCTATCTGACCTCAGGCAAGTTACTTCAATTGATTTATATTTCCTTGCTTCTGAAATACTATTTTTTTTTTGTTTTAAATCTATGTAAATTGTAAGCTCTTTGAGGAAACTATAGCATCTCATTATGCTCTCAGGGACAGTGCTGAGGGCAAAGGAAAAGGGTACCCAGGTCCGAACTCCATGTATGTCATAACAAATACCTAAAATCAGAGTGTAACAATGCAGCCCAAGGAAAGCAGCTTTCTCCTCCCACCTGCCCCAGCCTGTTCCTTCTCCGTGTCTCAGCCTGTGTGCTCAGAGCAGCATGAACGTAGGGCAGATTGTGAAGTGCTGAAACTTCTCAACCAAATGCAAGAGTACTCATGGCTTTGAGAAGAGCTCCAACACATGGAACTGACTATAAACAAAAAGCTGCTGCTTTTTAATGATTTTATTATCTAGGGCACTTTAAAAATTGGTATTAACTGTAGGGAATGACTACAAACAAAACTGAGTCATACAGCACAAAGTGCAATACAATCTCCAGGAAAAGATTTCTCCTGACTCTTAAATTTCAATCATGACCTGAATTTTGGTGTTTGATTCTAAAAATATCAATCTAAAGAGAGTATCAGGAAAATAACCAAGCACTGACTAAACACTGGGAGTAGGTTTGGTCTGCCACTGTGTTCTCTAGGCAAATGGGCATGTAAATTCTGAATTCCCCAACCACATGCTGCTGCCTCACGCCGTTTCTCGCAGAGTTCTCTGCACAGCAGCGTTAACCTCCGTGTCCTGCCTGCTTGGCCTAAATTCCAATCACATAATACACGATGTCCCTCTTACTTAAATCAGTGCTGGCAAAGATCTTAGTGCTAATTTAATGCTTTGCTCACTTATTGCCTTGGAGAGATGTGTGGATTAAACATTTCACCTCTCAGAAGAAACGTGAAGCAATGGTCAGCCCCATGATCGCACCACTGGGCCCTGGGTCACCTTTCAGGGAGAAAAGCCAACAGGAGTAGGAATTGCTGTCCAGAACTGCAGGGACACAGGATTTTGGGGAAGAAGAAGGGGAAATAGGAAACAGACTTTGAAAATGAGGAGAACTGATAACCTGTCAGCAAGACAAAGACAGTTGTGGGTTTCAAACAACTTGCAAGTTGAAGGTTTTTTTGAAATCTAACAAACCCGTGCACATAAAGATGAAAACAGAGTTAAACTTAGTGTGCTGCAGCACAGGTTTTGAGCATTAGTCAAACTACAAACAGGCCTGCTAAAGGCACAAAGTACTTGACAAGACAGTTTGGGCACTCCAGTTCTCACTAAGCAACAGAGAAACTCAAATTTCTTGTTCAGTATGTCCACATAGGCTGATTTTGTAAGGTACCCTGAGCTATAAAGTATCCAAAACTGTTTTCTACTAACAGTTTACCAAGAGTTTAAATGCTTATCCCAGTCTTGCTGCTTACATTCCCCTTTAGGGTAATTAGACAAATTGAATCCAACAAAAATAAGTTTATTGAATACCCTCTGCATTTGCACCCCTGCTTCAGCACTAATTTTCATCTAACTGTTCACTGCATTACTTTTCTGTAGCTCAAAACAGTAGAGAAATCACTACAAAATGCTCACATTTAAAGGAGTGTGTATGGAAAAGCCAGAGACACATCATCAACACCAGTACCACCGACCCATCCCTGTGAAATGGTGCCTCTCCACTGACTGCCGGGAACATCAAAAAACTGCAATTAACAATTAGGATTGGCCTGGACAGCAAGAAGCTTTTAAACACTTACTAATGGTTGCTTTATGTCACAGTGTATTGGTCTCCAAAAATTTTGATTATGGAATACTTTTGCATTTAATAATGTTTGGTGTTTTTTAAGTTACAGCCTTTTTCAAGGCAAATCTCTCAGCATGAATAGTAGCATATTTATACAACATGGCGTAATTATGGTTTCAATGATTTCTGTAGTTATGTAGTTTGGTTCTCCAATTTGGATTCTTTATTCTTTATGTAAATCTTATTGGAAGTATCTTAGGATCACCAGAATTATACACTGCCCTGCTTGACCTGTTGATAGCATTAACCTTCTTGAAGTACTACTCTACTCCACTCTTTCACTTTCTAGTGTTTTAGTTCCTCCCCTTCAATGCTACTTTGCACTGAACAAAAGAGACAAAAGACATTTAGCATATACTTGATGACAAACAAGTACAGCATTTTATCTCTCCTAATGACAGCATATTCACATATGCCACAGTGGTGAATTCACCCAGCTCTGCAATAACTGGGTCTTTCTGTTGAATGCTTACAATTTCATTCTAGGACCTGACAACATTTATAAAAGGTGCAAATTTGGTTTATTGGATCCTTTTGGAGAGTCTGCACTAAAGGACTCTTTTTGCTCCTTCCTCCCACTGTTCCTCAACTCTGGGCTGAGATAGAAAACTGGCTTAGCTATTGCTTCTGTTCTCTACCTTTCTAAACATTTTTATCTGCAGTGAAGCAGGCAGCTTCTGTCTAAATGGATGGCAAAAGATGGCATCATTTTTCCATATACAAGTGTCACATACACGTATGAGATACCCACCCAGCTAGAGATGGGCTATAAAGAGTGAGATGGGAACGCTGCAGCAAGAACAACACCCCAAAGGTTCTTGGCAGCTCTGCCCATCTTTCTTTGCATGGTCAGTCTAGTCTGGGGTGAGTTTGCATGAAAGTCCTAGCAAAAATAAGAATTTGCAAAGTTGAGTTCTTTGAGAACTTCCCAAAGATGAGAAAGGTGTTATTAAGTGAAATGCAATTTTTCTAATTTTATCCAATAACCAAACAATAATGGGAGTTGAAGTCTTTCACAGTCAGGGATTAAGGTGGGTGCTGTATTGGCTACACATGTCCCTTTCTGCACAAGTTTACCAACTGCCCTCTAATCTTGCAAGTCCTGTGAGGATTTTAAAACATTTAATTGCTAACTCTGTTATTAAGGAATCTACCCTGTCAGACCACAGCTCCTAACAACGTTAATTCTCTTAGAGCAAATCAGTTTTGATACTGATGTTTCTCAGAGGTGCAGCATTTAATCCTCAAATTACAACACAAGTTTTAACAGGCAGTTTCTGCCTGTCACCAAGATTTAGTAATTGACAAAAAAATTCAACCCCCTTTCTAACACTAATGGTTTATCAAAAGAATACCAGTAATTTCAGTCAAGCCATTCTGATGAACCAGGCAGAAATACAATGGGGAGACAGACATGTTTATGCTATCTGATTGAAAGGGCTGAGACAGAATTCCAGAGACTTGGTGTTGTCATAAGAGGAACAGTCAGGAACCACGATTGTGCCCCGGGGCCAAAGGGTGTGACACCGGGCCAGAGGTGTGTCAAAGTCAGAATAAAATGCCTGCCATAAAACTGGTAGCCACTCATATTCACATGGTTAAAGAAAGGAGAGTTGGCAATATGACACCTGAAACAGTAATGCTCTTTGTTCTTTTTTCCCCAAAGATGATGAATCCTACCAATACAGAAGACATTTCAACTACTCGATGGAGCTCTGTATTTATTTTCACAGCCTCCAGCCTCTTCCTTCCTTTTGGTTATGGCTTTGTCTTTTATTTTCTCCTCTTTTTTCTGTCCTTCTTGTTCTGTAATACCAGGTAGTGGTTTTCAACCGTTTAAACCATGGCATATAATAACTGATGAGTAACATAGCAGTAATACCAGTGGTGGCAATTTTGCTTTGTTTCATGGGAGTGTTAGAGTATTAGAGAGATGACTAGGACATGTCTCAGTGGCAGACTGATAAAATGAAAGATGAATTTTCCCTGCCTACAACTGTTGCCAAGTTTTAATCATAAACATCAAACAAGTTACAGGACACCTTTTTCCCAGGCAATGAAATAAAAAGCAAACAGTCTGTAATTTTTAAACAAATTTCTGGATGAAGAATTATTGCAAAAAAAATTTACTAATATATCTATTGAAGATTCCTTTGCAAGTTCATCAGCTACAAATTTATCATCAAATGGTTGAGTTTAAAAACTACACTTAAAGTACTATCACTCTTATGACCATCAATGCTTGTTACAGAGGCTTATTTACCAGGTCTCCCACTCCGTTGAAGACTTTTCTTACAGCCTTATGCTTTAACCAAAGCCTTAATTCTCAGTTAATCTCTTCCCATCCACATACTCTCCTTCTAATTGATTGGGAGAAAACTTCCATTCCTATTTTACAGTGACATTCCAAAAAAACTTCCTTGAAAGGGTCACCTATCCTCCATTTGCAGATTTCTCTAAAACTGCCTCTTTTACTAACTTACTCCAGACATGTGTCTGCTCTTTTTATGTCTAAAATACGTGTTAAACTTTCGAAGTTTACACCCAGGAGTGAAAGCAGAAGGCATAGCCATGTCCTGGAGTAGCATCTGCCTACCCCCTCCGAGCAGGACAGCACGTCGATACCAGGACGGTTTGCAGTGAGCTGTTTTTAATGGACAGCTCCCAGGTGACACCAGACACTGCTGCAGCAGCAGCCGCAATATCATACATCCTTGATTGAACTTTGATTAATTTTCCAGACTTTCAGAGCCTGTGGCAAAAGGATCCACAGCGGTAGCCGCAGCCATTAACTCCATCTTTTGTGATTTCTCCTTCTTCATTATGTTTGGGTCTTGATTGAACTTTGTTCCAAGTTAGTAGCTTTTGGCTATGGACAAGGGAGATAAGACTTTAGAAATGGAGTGCGGAAGGATAATATGTGAGAAACTTGCAGTGAAAGCTGCCTGGCTGCTTGGTGGTAGCTTTGGATATACCTTGATGATGTGAGTGGCATTAACAAAAATGTTGGAACTCCAGCTAACACAAACCATCATTCTGTGCAGTCACAGTCAAATGTCTTCCAACATTCGTGCATAGCAGATGCTATTTTACTATGCTGAACAAATTCAAAGTTACTACATTCACATAATGAATAAAATTACCATTCATGGTCAAAGCTATAACTTTACAGAAGCACTTGTTAAAATAAATTAATAGTCTTAGTGGCCTCCAAAGATTATTTACAGAGTTTGCTGCTAAATTGTGCAAGCAACTATCCCACTATTGGTAGGCTCAATAGGACAACTTTACACTGTACAGTCAACCTAGTGTCTATTATATTATCATATCCAAAAGAGCAGCTTAGCAGCAGCTAGGACAAATCCTACTGTTACCGGAGAAAAAATAAAACTGATAATACATTACTGAAAATGTTACACCAAGTTTTTCCAAAAGATCTTTCATTTTCATTACATTTCTGCCTCCCTCATTTTTTGTCATGTCTAAATACTTTGCTAGCAAAAGGAAACTTCAATTCTAAGATTACTTCACAAAAAAAGAAAAAATCTCATTTTCCCACTCTTTTTACAGTTAGTGTTCAAATCTACCACTGTGATACATTCTCAGCATCACTTATACCTAGTTTTACTGCCTACTGTTGGTATTTGCCAATGCTGGTATATAGAAATTGTATGCAGAGGTGGCTGTAGTGATCTGTAGAAATTTTTGCCCGAACCTAGAAAAACCCTTTCAAAGCCCCTTTCAAAGCTTGAAAACTGAAACTTACTGATGGGAAAAAATATTAAACTATTAAGGGTGATTCAAAATCCACCATAAATCAAAGATATACATGATGTTTCCATAACATCTGACACAATGGGGCTTTGTCCCTACAAGAGGCCTCTGGGCATTCCTGTGATATAAGCTATAATAGATTTGTCTCTGTGAAGCTTTGAGTTATTGTGGCACCTCCAATAGAGGCAGCGTCTGAAATAATTTAAAACCTGGAAATAAGAGAAACCTTTTAAAAATAAAATATATACACACATATACATACACACACATATATAAATAAATATAACTTTGCCTTGCTTTAACCTTTGTATTCACTGCCAAGAATAGCTGGCTGAGGAATTGGCATCGGCCGCGAGCTCTCATTTATTTTCCGATGCTGCCTTGCCCCATTGCCCAGGCAGCCTCCGCAGTTCCCCTCCTCTCATCTCCTCGCCACTTTGCCTTCCTCTGAACCCAGGATACAGAGCAGACTTCCAGCACAGAGCCCTTCTCTGCTTACAGGCTTTCCAGCCCCATTCCTCCTTCTGCCAATCCCTGTCTCAGCTTTCTGACAGGAGACTGGATAGAAAAACCAGAGCCTCTCCTACCCGGTATTTAGGCAGCATTAACAACAGACTTGCATACTAGAAATTATCAGCTTAAATGTGTTCAGACTGGAGCTAAACTGTTGGCTCAAGCTGTATCTCTCTGGGTGATCTGGACACTACCCTTGGTTAAAGTGGCTGCGATGCCACAGACAGCCAGCAACTTTGGGAAGTAAATAACTTGTGGGAATGTTTGAGTGTTGCAACAGATAGAACCAATTCAAGAAACACAAAGTTGATGTGAATTAAGTATTGTATTGGCTACTGAGTCCCTTAAATTTTATCACTGATGCTTCTTGAAATGCACTTCAACAAGCAGAAGCCTCTTTTAGGGTGAAACCAGAGCTGCCCTGTTAATAACTTTGAAGCCCTGGACTGGTTACCTGGGCTTTCCCTCCATTAATACCGTGGTTTAAAATAATAGGGAAGTATGCATAGCATGAAAAGTGGAAAAGAAGAAAAGTGCTTCAAGACCAACCACTTTTTAGTGCACGTTTGGGAACTGCTTGGAGGAGTGCCAGGGCTAGAACAAGGTGCGAAATCATACAATTATAAGAAGGGTGGCAGGTGTACAACAGAAGTCTCTTATGGAGCAGTGGTTTGGGGTATAATATCTGCAGGAAGCTGACTGCCAGACCGACAGAAGTGATTGAAGGAGGAGGCCTGGCAGGATTACCACAAGGAAGTAACGAGCCTTCAGGTATACTAAACACACACACGGTTTGTGTGACTTTTCACAAACCTCCTTTTCTCTTTTATGTTGTCCTAGTGTTAAAATAAACCATACAGTGGCCGTAAGAAGGAGCCTGGGGCTCCTGGAGAGAAGAGCTGAATGGTCGCTGCCCTATAGGATGGAGCAGCATGGGGTTAATGGCAGCTGGGGATTACTTTTGATGCCTTTTTCAATGGCTGGGACAGGTGTCCCCTCCTGCTGAGGGTGTCCACAAGCTGAACGACTTCATCCTGCCTCGCACAGCCAATGTGACTTGTGTCGCTTGCTCGAAGGGAAGCAGGATGAAGCCCTCCAGCAGTAACTGTGAGACGTTTTTATTAGTCCGGCCACATGCTTTGCTCCACAGCCCCCGGCTTGTCATAAATTTTTCTGTGTTAAACTCTTCACCCAGATACGGCTCTACCATACGCTCCTTGTCCCACAGATTATTAAGAAAATATTCTTTTTGAACTGCCTCTTCCACAAACAGGAGATGCAGCTGGCATCCAAACTCTGTGACTTCCGATTAAAGGAGCACTAAAACTCCACACTCATTAGACAAAAACCTGAAGAGGGAAGAAACACTAAATTCAGCCTGAGTATTTAGTGCTATCTTCTTCTGAAATCACTCATGCTAAAATGAGGCTGTGGTATTGTCAGGACAATCTCTATTAAAAAACTGTTGCAATTTCAAATAGAAATTAAATACTTGGTGTGATCTTCAATTTTCCCTGTAGTAAAGAAGGACTACTAAAAGAGGTGCCCTTTTATATTCTGAATACATTAAAATCCTCATTGCTACAAATCTGTTTAGTTCCCAGAAATACAATTTATATCAAATCTGTAATAAATTCCATATACCTCTGACACCATTCTTTTCAAGTAATTTCAACACATTTTATTAAAAAACCCCCACCAATAAAACATGTCAACCCTCATTGTAAGCATTATCTCTCTTTAACAGCCTGGTAAATTTGTGATTTAACCAAAAGTATACAATAAACCTGGGACAGAGACAGCCTGTCATTCAGTCAGATTTGTGGCTTTATCCTCTTCCCAGGAATAGCACTTTCTCCTGAGCTCCATTTTAGGAAGTGAGTGGCAACTGCTGCTTATAAAACCAGCAGAGTACAGGTACAGTCCCAATTGCCTTTACAAACTCTGCCTCTATACACTTCGAAAAAGATCTCTTTGTGCTGAACCATCATATTACACTGGCCACTAAAGAGAAAAAAGCACAGTCTTTGCAATACGTTTATTTTTAAAAAATAGGCTTCTTTAGAAAGCTCCAAAACTTCATTTTTAGCCATAGAAATTTCGTACTCTGTTTATCAAGATGCTTTCTCCAAACTACATTACCTGGATGATATGCATTGTGAAGCATCTGCCTCACAGAACGAGAAACACGTGTTTACAAGGAAAGGGGGATGCAAGCTACTTTCATTTACAGATTTTGTGATGTAAATAAGTTGCTGGAAAGCCAGTTTGTGACAATGCCAGTACTTGCAGCTTCTTTAGTCTAATTAAAAACCGTTCTAAACAGTCCAGCCATTAGCAGTGGAACACGCTGCTTATTTTATGTACCAATTAAAGTGTTGCATCACACCTAGCCAGTTATAATCAGAAAAACTGGCCCAAGGAGCACATGTAAACAACACTTGTGACCAGAACTACAGCAGATAACTGCTTTATTATCTCTCTACTAAATAAATGCCGTTTGAAACACGTGTTTACCAAAGCCCTGCAGTTTGCAAATCTCAGGTGACTAACAACCATATCCAGGACTGGAAATTACCAAGCTCTGAACGCTCAGCTGGACTTTGAAACACGACCGACAAATAAATGAGCCGATGAAGTAACAGTAATCTTGGGAAAAGAAAGACATCCATATGAAAGAGCATTTGCTTCTCCTCTCTGGAATCAAACGGTTCTTTCCCAGGAAGCACAAGCATCACTCAAGCACACACAGAGGGAACACGAGGGGACACCAGGTCCAGCATCCTGCTGTGCTGCCTTAGGCAAAAACGCACCCAATTAGCAATGCCAGTACCTGGCCCCAAGCAGCTACGGCAGCAGTGGGCACCGATCTCCTTTTAACCTGCCTATCAGTATTTCAGGTTTTAAAAAAAGTTTATAGTAATTGCGTTTTTAAGAACAATTAACTAGACTTTCACTTAATAGTAACAGCAAAAAGATGGACAAGTTATTTTCCAATTACAGTTTAGAAAAAGTATTTGAGCAGCTCTTCATAATTTATTTTGGGTCAAACTGCTTAGTCTTTGTCAAAAATATTTAATTTCGGATTCAGATGGTTTCTTTAAAGTTAAATTTAAGCATAGAAGGATTGTTAATTTTTAAAAAATACTTAAGTGACTTGTGTGTCACTTTTAAATTTTCACTTTACAGATGAAACTGCACAAAGGATGCCACTGAGCCTGCGATTAAAACCCAACTGAAAAAACCTGAACCATATGAAAAAGTTTCTCTATTTCTTGCAAAAAGTTCTCTGGCTCCTAATTCAACAAAATCCACTGGCCCTATGATAGCACAAGCAGATACTTAAAATTATGTCTTATTTTAGCTATTGAGGAAAGGCATCAAACAGACGTTTGAGGGGCCTGCAGACAACATACGCTTTCCTACCCTGTCCCGTCTACCACCCAAATCTAGCCCTGGAGAGACAACTGTATTCCTTCTCACAGCTCATTCAAATCCTTGCTTTCCCTGATCCTGTTGAATATGATTTCATTTATCATGAAAAAAAAATCCAGGAAAAAAGATGCCAGTTTTAGCAATGTGTACACCTTCCCATGTGAGAACTAAACTGAATCCATATGGGAACTGAACTGAGACCAGTCATCGTTACTGGGGTTAAAGAAAGACAGTAATCCATCCCATTTTAGAGTTACCTGCACTATGTTTTGTGAAATTCATTCTGCTGTGCAATGATCTCACGTAGAGGAGTGATGAGCCACAGCTTCTCTGTGGAACAACGATGGTTTTTATTTGAAGAAGATATATTTCATCTCTGTATTGCAACACCAGTACACTATTGGAACAAATGTCTCATGTTTCTTTGTACACTCACAGAGCCATGCAAGTGATTTTAGGCACTTCTTTCTATTACACCTGGATTGCCAATGATCTATTAAGAATAGGTGAGAACAACAGGAGGGTGAACTTGAAAGTGAAGCAAGGCAGGTTTTGGTGAACCATTTAAATACCTTTGTGCTTATGCTCGCTCATTTTACCATCAGTGAAATAATTCCATCAGTAACACTGTGAGGACACCAGCTTTTTAATGTCTGGAGACAATAACTGACACTGCGTAGAGAAGCACACTGGAAAAGGGACACAAAGCACTGAAGGAAAGGAGTTACACCAGTGATGTATTTGACTTGTAGGTTTGCATCATTTATTTATCAGGGGGTTAATTTCTTGGGTTTTTTTGGTAGTTCACTTCCTGCATGCCTCAGCCCAAGTTCTTTTTGGGTTCATGTATGTGCTAAAACACACACACACATACACACACTCCCCTTTTAAAACGGATGTGTATCCTCCAAAGCACACCCTTGGGCAGCTGTTTGTACCCCAGAAGAGCCTGCATTCCTCTGACCTCCCTACTGCATCTCTTAAAGCTGCTGGAAAGGATGGACACCTATTTTGATCTGCAGTGTCACATTAACAGGCAGATAACGTGCAACCACAGATCCATTCCTCAGTGCCTGACAAAGACAGGGGACTTTACGAAACAACCTGACTGTGACTCATTTCAGGTTAGCTAGAAGAGATCGGGGTTTTTGGCTGGAGGAGTATTTGGAGGATGAGCAGGAGCAGTGCCTGCTATACATATGCACTGCCTGTTCTTGGCTTGAGGGTTTATATACAGCAGTGCTCATCTAAAGCTGCCTGTTCATGGCTGGAGAAGAGACCCTGCCGATTCACCTTGCCTTGGTCACCTCTGTACAAGATTAATGCAGTGCATTCCTCTGAGCTGGGCTGAAAGTAGAGCAGGTGCAGAAAAGCATCTGTTTCCCCCTGGAGCAGAGAGAACCTCTGTGAGCAGGCAACACCTGCACACTGCCCGTTTGCTGGGCTCGGGTGGCTTCCTGGAGCCACTCACTGTGGTACAAAAGTTTCTTCCAAGTCCTGTGTAGTTCTAGACTCACTCCTAAGTGATATCCTCGCACTCAAAGTACTGTCACTGCTATTAAGATCTGCCAGGAAGCTCTTGCTCTAAGACTGAGGTAAGACCTCCTGGGACTGGCAGGCTCTCAGCTAATAGTCTCAGTCTTTGAAATTCATTCCCTTTGGCAGCTTCCCAAAGCCAGATGCTAATGACCTTAGGCATGATGCAAGACCTTTTTATTCGTGCAATTTTATTTTTTTCCTTTTTCTTTTTTAGTTTCTGAAGTAGCAATGAAGCCAGACATGTCTTCTCTTTTGAGCAAGCGTCCGTTTAAGCATTGCAAGTAACCACCTAACTTTTGCAGAAACATTGAATCAGTCTTACATGTGAAAATGTAACTCACCTCAGCAGCAGTCAACAACAGAAGTTTTGGAATGGTTCTCTACAGAACAAAGGAAGAATTTTTAATGCAGGTTTAAGCTCAAATACCTTTGGACTTATATCTATTTATTAGACAGTTTTCCAGAGAATCTGGCCTAATGGGCTGAAAGATGACTTTGGACCATATTCCCAACCTTCTGCCAGGCAATTGTGTGACTACAGGCAGGGATTCCTCTCTCTTCACCCTGCTGCCTGTGCAGGGACCTGCCCTATTGCAGAAACACCCTGGGCTGCACTAAGGGCTGTTTCAGAGCCAGCCAGCCTCATGCTCTTGTGCCATTACTTAACTGCTTGTAAAAAAAACCCATACATTCAAATGAATGAAACTTGAGTATGCTTTTTTTAGGACAACAGTTTCCTGACTTCTTTAACAATTAGTAAGCATCAGCAGAGGATATTCTGAAAGTTTATTCTGTCCAGGCTTCCTCTATCTTCAGGGCAGAGGGAGAGGCTCCTTCTGTGGGTGTTTCAAAGCAGGAGCCTAAAGCAGATATTCTGCCTAGTTCTGCACAGGACTCTGCAGAGATGTTGATACATGGGGCCTAGGAAGATTAGCTTCAGTATGCATCATCTTTTCTGCCTTCCTTCTCTCTTGCCTCCAGACATATTGAAGAAAACACTACCAAATCAAGATAATAGCATAAAACTTCAGATTTCTTAGTTTAAGTTTCCTTTCAAGCTTATTCAAAATTAGCTCCTGGTATGTTATCAGTGATAAAAGCAGCATGAGTGACTGTGTGCCTGCACAAAGACACAGTAAGTAATAACAAAACTGTTATTCTGTGGTAAATAAATTTTAGTTTGAGACTTAAACCTTGACTGTTTTCTTGGATGGGTATTTTATAACAAGTCCACAAATGCTACAAACCTTCTCAGAAATGAGTTCTTGCTCTGCATTTCAATCAACTGCCATAAATGTAACAAAAGCACACAGGAATCACTTTCATAAGAAAATAGGCATACTAAACAGGCTTTTTCTCCTATTGCAGGGAACTTCAGCTTCTAAACAGACCAACCACCAAGCTAATACAGAATAGACAACGAAAGACTCACCTATGTGTAAAACAGCTCTGCAATTCTAATCAGAAACAAATTCAGGCATTTGCCTTCAAATTTAGAATTGGAGAACAGTAAATTCGTTATTTTGGGGTTCTTTGCTTAGCCCCAACATCCCAGCATTAGGTCAGGAGTGCACAAACCCTCAGTGGCAGAGGTACAAAGATGCTGTTGTGCTATCGGGTGAGCACAGAAAGAAGGAGTACTGCACACCACTCCTACAATCAGGAAATCACTTCCAAGCCCAAAGTGAGGAAGTAAAATATGTTTACAAAGCTTCATCTCTAGAGATCTGCATCTGTTGACAATTCTGTATTTTTTTGAATGGGCAAATAATTCATTCAGCAACTTCTCTCTAAAATTCAGTGGGCTGCATCTGTTTATCTCCTCCAGGAACCTACACAGGTATCAACACTGTGGTTAAAGGTTTGGAAGAACAGCCACCACATTAGCTGTTATCTGGAAATGAGGTAAGACCACGAGCTCTGCAGCTGGAGCCAAAGGATGGAGGCTCACGCCGCATTCCAGTGGCAGGCTCCTGATCTCCGTGCATTAAAGAAATGTAACCTCAGCTGAGCACTGGGGCTATGCTGGACTTCCTGTACTTGACTGTGAGAAGTGCCCGGCACAGTTTGCCACACTAATGGTATTTAAGCTCTTTGCAGAGGTTGGTCCCCAAAGACACGACCGGGGACTTTTCCCACCCTGCTTTTATGCTGGCTGGAGGAGCTGATGTTGCAGAGGAAGGCGAGCACTCGCTGTTAAATATTCTCTCCCTGACAGGCGCTGCTGCAGCAGCACTCAGTAGGATTCTGATCAGTCACACCGCTTTTACAGTTCAATTGTGGATACTTTCAGAGTATTTCTAATGATCTATTATTAATTGCCAAGAATTACATTCCAGTCAAATTCAGAGAAGGTGCAACTTTCAGCTGTCAAGGACAGTAATTCAGTACTTAAATTGTAAGTGTCAAAAGCTGTAAGTGGACTGATTTATACTAATTTGAACAACCTTGTTCATCTAGATGAAATAATGAAACAAAAGCAGGGAAAAGGCATTTGAGTAACTGGTGTCACTAAACCAGCATACAAGTGATTAACTCAAATGAAGTGTGCTGGTGTTAGTATTTCAGTGAGAAGTGAGGACTACAAGCTGACCACAAAGTGCAAAGAAAACGTATTTAGAAAAGGTCAAATAAAGGGAAAAATTCAGATGTACATTCCAGATCCTCCGTACGCCTCAGAGCGGTGTAACACCACTGAAGTCAGTTAAACCATGCCATTTTCCACTGACTGGGGCTTTTGTCCTGTGCTTGTGCAAAAGAAAATGACTACGTTAACTAATCTGTAAAGTAAAAACCTGGCAGATCTGCAAAACAGTCTGCTGCTTGACTCTTTGCTTCGGGTATGTATTCCATGGCTGTTTAAGAAAAGGGGAAAAAAAAGGGGAAAGAAAAAAAAAAGAAAAAAGGGAAAAGAGGACTGGAAACTCCACCTGGATGCTATCAGTCTTGCCCAAGTAAACAGTACTGACATTAGTGCTAGCCTGCTGAGTGGTACAGGTTAGGAAGGGTCACAAAGGCAGAATGGTGACCAAACGTGCCTTGAGGTGGAGATGCTCTGGAATCTGTCACAAAAGGAGAGAGCTGAAAGCTCATTTTATCTAGAAGTCATTTCATTTTAGAGTTCAAAACAATTAAAAGACATTGAAAGAATTGTACAAACATAGATTATAGCAAGACAGAAACAATCTCCTTTTTCATATAAACATGCCCTCAACTACATGCATACAGTGTGATGTGTATTGTTCTGGAGATAACAGTGCAGCACACCATAAAATAACGAGGGAATGTGTAAGAGGGATAGCAAAAAAAAAGTTTTCCTCATAATATTGAACAAATACTCGTACCCATAACATAACTAAAAAATTTTCTTTTCTTCTTTAAAGAAAAGAAAGCAAGCAAATGCCAAAGAATTTAGTTGTCATGTCCCAATACCTAAATGAAGTTTTTTGCTGAAATCCCTTGAGATAAACTTTCTTTTGACAATCAACTTGTTAAGTTGCATGCAAATTTGCAAACCAGAGAAATATCTGTTAGTATATAGTAATCACTGGGTTGTAATAACTATTTCATGAGGATTTTTTTCACGTGGCTTTAAATTCACTTGAAAACATAAGGGAAACACCCTACAATAACTGCTCACTTGGATTTTCTAGTTTGTTTTCTTTCTCTATTGTCTACAAAAGCAACCCTGAAACCACACCTGGAAGCCCCGAGTCCTGAAAAATAAATTTTACCAGTAATATTTTTGTAAGAAAAGCTACATAAATGAATGATTTTTTAAAGGTCACTTCTAGTTACCTCCCAACGTTTTAGTCCATACCAAGGAAACAGAAAGAAGCATGAGAGATACTTGCATGTGGCAATAAGCAACAAGACTCGGTGTTCACAGATTTTGACAACTGTCCAAGTCTACAACCAGGCTAAGAGGCTATGGCCCACTCAGAAATGAAATGGTTAATATATCTTAAACAGTGATCCTTTTCCAGGCATGTTCAAGTAACACAGGGAAAAAAAAGCCACAACAGTGAAGTTCTGAACTAATTTTACTTCTCCTACAGCACGCCAGGAAGTGTATTACATGCCATTGGCGAGATACCAAACCTGTGACTCTGGGGGGATGACTGAAGGAATCCTCACAATTCTACATCTTGGAAATAAATTCTGTGCTAGAAGGAAAAGCTCTGTAACACATGCCATCTGGTACCCTTTGCCTTCTTTTTATGAAAAGGGAGAGAAGAGAGGGAGGCGCTTCCTCATGCACAGACCAAGACGCGGTGGGCCAAAACCAGCTTGTGGCAAGAGCAGCAGGAACTGCACCTCAGCTGGTGCTTTTCTCTCCCTGTTGCATCTCTGCAGAACAGGGCATTTCCTTAAGTTTCAGTATCAATCTGAGTTATCTCCGATTCATATCAGGAAGCTTATTAAAGTAAGTGGGAGTGTCATTTGGCCCATTAATTGCAGGAGAATAGCACCTAATTGCATTGTAAATGCAAAGGTTATGCTGAAGCCACTATATTGCACTGAACTCAGCTCTCAGCTATTGCATGATTTTTCCTTTAAAATATAATTTGTAATGTGTCTTAAGCAAAACCCAAAGCTATGCCCAAAATTTAAAATTGACTATTTTATTTAACATTCAAATAAATAAATAAAAGGTCATCTGAAATCAACATTATCTCATATTCTGAGAATCCAGATGAGATGCAATTACTGCTTCAGGATTAGATTACCAGAAGGATAGTTCAGTAATTCTTCGAGAAACACTTTCTTTAAGCGGCAAAGTCAAATACAGGTAAGACTCATATCCAGACAGGTAAAGAACTGTCTACCATTCATTCCTAGTGCCCCAAAAAGCTGTCCTAACTCTTCTTTATCGTGCTAGGAGTTAAAGTAGAAATGGCTATGAGCCAGTGTGAGTTAGCCCCAAGGAAATTCCTGCAGAGTAGCAGGAGGCATATTGGGGACTGGCTCGAGCACTTCTGCATTCCAGCTCTCCCCAGTGGCTCTAATGACCCAGCGGGGCCATCTGCAGCCACATTTCAGTTTGGGCAACACCCAGGCTGCTCTAACCTGGGGAATGGGCCGAAGTACCTCACCTGGCTGAGGAACAGGCACTGAAGTGATACAAAGCTCCTTTCCATGTATATGAACTCTGTATGGATACAGTGATTTATTTGGGTCATTCATTAAACTGTCGTAGGACTTGTCCCATATAAGTTAAAGTTAGTGTTCAAATCTCACGAGACAAAGAACATGATAGGAAATCACCAGCATAATAAAAATCAATTTATATCGTAAGACCTTGCAATACTATTGTAACAGTTTGTTCCATAATAATGCAGTAAGAGCTATGAAACAAGAAGTGCTTATTTATATTATGTAATATAAGCACAGTTTGTATCATATCTGGGGTCTATTTTCCTCTGAGTGCAAATATTTAACTCCCATTAATGTTAACAAGAGGTTACCTAGCATGTACTTTGGCAAGAGAATAAAACCTGAATTTTAACATTAATCTTAAGCAAGCTTTCAACTTGAAAGATTCTTGAGAGTACCTTGTGTTAACACTATCTTAATTGCCCTGAAATCTGGATTTTGCGAGAAGCATATACACAGATAAAACTAGCGCGTGTTAACTTTAAATTGCACATTTTAGGATAATGGGAAATAACTGTGTGTCACCTTTCTGTAAACTGCATAGCTTGCACTGTGAAGGCACTGTTAGCAGAGACAGAGATAACATCTTTGAAGAAGCCTCTCCATTTCTTAGAACATTTTTTCCCTAGCTTTGCTTCCCAGCAGAAAATTAACTCACACTATTTTTCACAGTAAGAATAGTGGGGGAAATTCCTACTACATTTACAAATGAAACAACTTTTTGGCATTCTTTATTTACAGTTTGGGGAATCTCCTTGTTCACATTCCCACTCTCAGTGAGGACAGTGAGGTAGCATAGATACATAATGCAAGTAGAATCTGGCCCTTTTCATTTTGTGAAAATGCTTTGATCATGATTCTCTCAAGACATTATTTTAAACTCGAATGCAATTGACCGCTATTGCACCATATGTTCCTTATGTGTGAGCTCTGTCTCGTTCATTAATTTTTATGCCACTACTGTTGGAATTCAGCCAGTGTAATGTGGAGGCAATTAGCAATGTCAGAGTGTTCATGCCAGCATATAATGAGAGAGAGAAAGAGAAACGGGCAGATTATGCTTCCTGCTACAGGCAAGGGTCCTTTTCAGAGGCTTTTCTTTTATTTTAAATGTTATCTCAAAAATCTAATAAAAACATAAAGGTGACAAGAAATAAAAGTCTTGTTACAGAAGTCAAATTTACTCACTTATAAAAACTCTCCCATAGCTTTTTAATATGTTCACTTATTTTCAGAGGATGAAACTGAAGGTGCCCTGTGGCCTGATGACCTTGTCTTTTAATCTTACCAACACTTGGTCTGCTAAAGCTCTGTATCAAAATGCTTAATTTTAGCCTGCAAAAAAAGATGCATGCATATTCTAGAACAGATACGTGCATTAAATTTGTTCCAATGACATGATCAAATCTGTGGTTTCTTGTTTTCTTACAAAACCCCTACTACTGCAAATCTTGCCATCTGAGATTTATGCCATTTGCCATTCTTGTTGCTATTTGTGCTCTTTAAGTTTGCAAGATAAAAAAGTACAACATATGCCTGAAGTTCCAGGGAGTACTGGAGACCTCACGAAAGTCTCCACCTCTTCCCATTCTCAGTGTCACACACACAGACACCTCCACCTTTCCTTCCAGTGGGCCAGTTTCAGAATACAGTTTTTGCCTGATCCCAGAATACAAATGCAGTTAACATAAAAACTGCAAAATCTCTGCAGTATTAGAAATCTCGTGCCCATAAATCCAGAAGCAGGACTTCACTAGAATTCTCTCTCTCACAGTGTCTTCCAATTGAACTCCACCCTGTTCTCCCATGGAAGTAAAGATAAAAACCACTATAGACACAGAAACCCCTTCAGAGTGCAAGACTTGATGGAATTTTGTTGTTTCTGTGTAAACATCTACAGGTATGTTTACAAAGCAGGTAACTCAGAAAAACCTGACTAATCAGGAGAATGGCTCAAGCTGAAAAATCTACATCCATATTCTCCAGTGGTTCCTTCCACTTCCCATTGGGATTCAGACCCAGGCTTGGCTCTCACA
Organism: Daphoenositta chrysoptera; assembly: GCA_013397915.1. Classification (NCBI taxonomy): domain Eukaryota; kingdom Metazoa; phylum Chordata; class Aves; order Passeriformes; genus Daphoenositta; species Daphoenositta chrysoptera. Next base: position 238,485 of record VZRO01008011.1, on the reverse strand, counting down.
GTCCATTAAGAAGACAGACAACTTCGAAGTTCGCCAGGGACACGGTTCTCAGTTCTAGAGTGTTTAATGGTTTAATTATCTATTTGCCTGTGAAGTCATTAGGCAACTCTGTACTAATATGGTTATTAAGAGATGCCTCCCACTGCAATCATTTAAATAACAGTTACGGTAGCATGGTGCTGCTTGTGGTAAGGGTCTTATGGCTTAGTGGCAGCCTTTCACTTTTGAAAGCTTGGCAACTATATAAAGGTAGTTTGACTTATCCACCTTAATTCCTCCCAGATATTTACCCTCATCCCAAAAATCACAGCATCTGGCCAGCTTTGTAGCAGTACAACCACCTTTACAGAACCCCGCTCAGAGGATTGCAAAGGCATTGCTGCCCTGAATTAACACACACAAAGAACTTGCTCCAAAAGCCCACGGAGGTCCAAGTCATGGCTTATTGGGCTCAGAAGACATTTATGCAGTTTGGCAGCACGACCTGCCTAGGATCCAGCTACTGTTATTTGTTCAAACTTCACGAGCAATGGAATTCTGTAATTCAGAATTACAGAAACTTTTCAGTAAGTTTCTAAAGCAGGTCACAAAAGTATCAAAACCCTTCTAAACTGCAAGTGTTTTAGTGGAACTTAGTCTAAATGGAATGTTTTAGTAGCATGACATTAGACAGCCTTATTGAAAAGCTGGATTCAATCACTTAACTTGAACTGAAATTTTGTTTTGAAAGCACCTTTTTTTCCCAATTAATTTGGACTTTTATATTATATTTAATACTGAGAAATAATTGTGGCAGAAAGCTGGGAACTTCCAGAAGGGACAGATTTCTGTAGCTTAGCAGCCTCCCTGTACCTGTTTGTGTCTTCTCCAGTAGATGCAGCACAGAGACCTGCATGGCTATTTAAAGCAAGAGAAAACCCCATCTTTATATCAGTGACAAACACAATTAGATCTATTTATTACTGCACATTTACTTATTCTACTAGTAAGGGGAAAAATCATGTGCTGTCATAAATCCAATGAATTCAACTAAATTATCAAAGCAATACAGTTTAACTAACAGGAGTGAGCAAAGCAGTGACATTTGAAAAGTATGTTCTTCTCTTGCATGTTATTTACAGTAATAATACAAAAGAGTTTCACTTTAATTGCATGTTAAGAATAGAAAAGGAAGGGGAAAGCTTAGAGAGCAGTCACGAGGTGATTGGATTAAGAAACAAACCCAAGCACTACTGAATAGCAGTCAAATGTTATTAGAACAATGAACAGGGTCCCTACACTGCAAACAAATCCAGTGATTTCAGCTTCCTCTGTGAAGATTTTTTTAAGAAGTTGGTATGCTTGCATGTTTCATGCAAGACCAATTTAGACAAGAACTTTCATAGCTTCACAGGAATCTCACATTAGTAGCTAGGCTTTACTCATGGATCGTATTTGCCAACGGTGTCTCTCAGACATGTCCAACCACAGCTTTAGCAGTGTCCTCCAAGAGGAGCAGCAGTGAACTCTGCTCGCGGAGCCTGTGCAGTTGTGTGCCCGTGGCTCTCCCCCTCTGGCACTCACTGCCAAGAGCCTCCTCCCCACACTGCTCCTAATGTGCTCAGACACCCGGGATGCAGGGAGAGGCTGTGCATTCAGCACCAGGCATGACAGAAATGCCAGCTACAGTCACAAACTTGCCCCAACCAATTCTGCTTCCGATATAAATTGTGCGTCAGACACAGAGCTGGCAGGAAGCAGTTTCATAGGGAAACAGCAACAGGCACAGCAGAATTTTATTTCTGAAGCAAATCTTTATTTCCTCCTGTCTTTGTCTAGAGCTCTCTCCAAAGCCAAAGTATTCACACAGTATGAAAGACAAACTCCAGTTTTTCTGCCTCAAAATCTAAGGAATGTGCTGCATTCTGCAAAACTGCAAGTGAGCAGAAACGGTGCAAGGAGTCTCTGCTTCTGTGGAGACCCAGGCATAGATAACATTTGGTTGCTCAAAAGACACCTCCTAACAAGAAAGGTACAATGCTCCCAAATGCCAAAACATGCATACGACACGACCTGTCACCTACTTGGGACAGCACAAGTCTCCCCAAGCTTGTACTTACAGGTATTTGATACTTAACTGAGGATTCCCTTCTAGCTGCAGGTTTGGCAGCAGGGGTTGCTTTGTCCTTTCTGAGACCCCCAACTAACACACACAGAGCAGATACAGGGTATCTGCTCAGACAGGCTGGCTGAATTCTGACCACTTCTTCCCACTGCTGGATTTTGTGGATCAAGCCCTCAGCAGCACTGGACACTGCCAGTAGCACACTGAGCAGTGCAGGTATGTTCCAGAGCTACTGCCTAGGAATTGCTGCTATGGAAACTACTGTACCTTCCAAATCTATACTCAGGACACATTTTCAAGCTTTCCCCCTCAAAGCAAAGACCAGAAGGATACTCAATTCAGAATATGAGTTGAAATTCAGAGATAATCAATCAATTTCAAAAGACATCCAAGGCACAAACTGATCTAGGTGTGCCTTAATGTGATTCACAGAAGCAGCTGGCAGAAGAAAAGAAATCCAGAGGTCATCCTTTTGCCCATGGATCTCAGAGGAAGGAACTGTGGTATTTACCTTCTATCTTAGTTCTGAAATTCATCTGCTATGCACTTTCGAGCACACCACCTACGACATCCATTTTTTATATGAGAAAAGGAAAGTATGGAAATTACCCAGCAGCTAGCCCACTGATCAGGTTGAATTTATTTTTTGAGAACAACTTGAGATCCTTTGGGATAAGCTGCTGTATAGGTGAAAACTATTACTACTCTATTTTTGCAGTAACTCCAGGACAGCCCAGGGAGTCAAACAGCAAGGCTCTTCCACTAAACACAAAAAGAAGCTTTACAAGAAGTAAAAATTAAAATAATAAAATAAAATCTGGACATTCAGGAGAATTAAACAAGAGACCAGCTTGTAGTTTTCAAGTGCAGTCATCTGAGTCAGCTCTCTAAGGAGTGCCAAGGGCTAAATTCATCCCTGAGCTATGCTGGCTTCTGCCAATGTAAACCAGGACACGCGGCCTCTGCCAGCAGAGCAGGGAGAGGCAGCGGCAGTGGAAAGCACCCACTGCCTTCCTCTTTGTTGGGGGTCTAAACGCAGTGGCAGCAGCACCAAGAGAGGCCTGGCAAGGCAGGTTCACAGCTGCAGCACCCCGAGGTGTCATGGTGTGCACATGGGAACATCTTTTACTCTGGGCTCTGTTACAGAGGGTTAAGGAGATTTTAAAGCAGTCTTTGGCAGAGCCTACTGTAATGAGGAGTAATGGTGACCAAAAACCTCTTGCAACTCAAGGCAGGGGCTTATAATGGAAGTGTCACTGACATAAAGAAGAGTAAAGCCTTGAGAGGAATGGGATTTTGTCCATCTTCAGATTTTTCTGTGCAGTTTGTATCAGTGGACAAGTTTGCCAGCCTGTGTTGCATAACACAACTTAATGTACAGTACATATTGAGTCTGATTTAACTGGGAAACAGCTGTGTGACTCAGATGTTTTAAGGGGAAGGCAGAATACTGTGTACAGAAAACTGTCCTCATTCTGCTGTGAACAAAGAGTGGCAAAAACACAGGCACCTCCACTATGCCAGCTGCAGTGTAACAGTCCTCACTTGGCAAGATATAAAAAAGAAGATTAACAAGTCTAATAGCATTTTACTGTGCTCTTTAGAGTGAAAAATCATTTGTATGTTACCACTACTGATGGTCCAAAACCACAATGCTGAAACTAAACAGAGAATACAGATCTGAACCTTCATCCAAACCCCACCCTCAGTTCTTTGTTAGATCCAAGACTGGAAGGTACCTATTTTCTCTCTTCTGGGAGGCTGGTGTTTTGCAAGGCCCCAAATTCATATGCTTCACAGCTGAAAACCTTGAGAGAATCTCAATTTTGATTGCCACAAACCAGACTTGCCAACCTAACTGGTAAGCCCCAAACTAAGCCTCAACCCAAAGCATGCACCACCGCTCGGTCTCTCCCAGGCTGGAGCTGTGCCCGCAGATGAGGCCAGAAGCCGCCCAGGTATACCCTACATTATGAGGATGGCTCCAAGTGTAATCCAGGGGAATACGCAGAGATTTGGCTTTATGTAAAGGCTAAGTTGTGACTGAGTGTCTCATCTTGGTCCCCGTTGGAGCAGAGCCCAAAACCACCACAGGCTTTGGCACTGTTTGTTGTACTTGGCAATGCTCGCTCAAGCTAGGTGGGTGCATTGGCAGCACTTGTGAGGAACCCCTCCTCTTTAATTGGTGGGAATGTACCTGTGAGGCTGAGCTGGGTTTGGTAAGGCTAAGTGTTCCCGCAAGGGAAAACGACTCGAGACAATGCAGTTGGTGTTTAGAGTAACAAGACAGAGGATGACTGAGGCACTCTTTCATGTTACCTGGAGGGCCCTGTTAAGCTCTTACTGCTTTCTGTTGTTTCACCACGAAACTGTGTCCCTTGCTTTAGTTAAAGGGAAAGCTGATGAAATAGTGAGACAGCCCAAAAGAGTTTTTCCCCGGGAATTGAGAGAAGCCTGGACCATATTTAGCTCCAGTCGCTATTTTGTTCCATGTCAGAGGTTAAAAGAACACCCCAAATACAAATTTTTCCTTGAACTGTCTAAAGCAAAGAAATCAAAAGCTACGACTTCTGCTCTTTTAATTTATTAAAATAATTTCTTACAAACTGGAAGTTTACATGAAAATGAAACTTTGTTCTACTTACAGGCTGCCTAGCGCTTTGTTTTGGGTTTTTTATGTAACAAGAGTTGCTGACATTTCCTAAAGCTTGGCATACATTGCATGCATTGACTTGAGAGCTATTAATTCTACATGCACAGGATATAAGGGGTTTAAATGGAGTTGAGATTTGGACATTAGTAGGAGTGTGTTCTCCAAGCTCCACACCTTTGCATTACATGACAGAAGGCTATGTATCACTTCCTGCAAAATATTAAAGATGTCCAGAAGTATGTGACCTCCATTGTCTGTTCTAATGGAGTCTCAGACACCTCAAGACTGAAATTATTAAAAAACAGATAGCTGAGAAATCATCTCTCATATTCTCTTCAGTAGAGGGCAGTGGCAGATAAAAGCAATGCACACATATTACCCCGTGTAAAGTCCTGTCTCCAGGCTGGTTGGCTGCCATGAATCTAATGGCAGCAAACACACCTGGCAGACAAAGAAAATGGTGGATTCAGTGCTTTTGGTCACTTGCCTTCCTTCACTCTCTCCCATCTCCCTTCCTACCCTCATCCCCCACACTTTTTTTTTCCCTTCTGCGATGAGTGTTATCATCAAGGCCAAATGCCTTCTACAAGGTGTTCCCCCTGAAAAGCCAGCAGGAAATAAAAATGCTCAGAACCTTATGGGAGCAAGTTCTTAATGGCTCTACATGAGAGTAAAATAAACACATGCACATGTGCATGCATGCACACACACACCCAGCACCTATTTGTCAGACCTTTTTACCAGACAAGGAGAACACAAGCTGGAAAAAGACTGTTGCCTAGTGGCAAAGGCACTCAGAGACATGGGGGAGTAAGTTTTAGCAGTTCTTGCACTTAGAAAATTAATCAATTCATTGTTATGGTTACAATTAAATAAAAGTGTCAAGAAATACAGCAAAAATGTTACATTTTGCTCCATTACCTCACAATTACACATGCAGTGTCACTTCACAAACACTCATTTCTCAACCTGTGCAACTGAGTAAGAAAAAGAAGCATATATTTATTGTTAATAGCATGTAGTGTTGGACATCTAAATTTACACACATGAATATATAAGAACAACTGTATATATCCCAACTTTTCCTGATCTAAAATGCCTTACCCTGACAATCTTAAAGCATACAAGAAAAGAAGGAAACCCCTGTTGAACAACAGAGATTCCAAGTTTGAGTGCAAGACCAAAAAAACAAGAAGCCAGAACACGAAAGCTGGAAACAGGAATTCTCAAACAACTCTATTTGTTTTCAGAGAAAAAAAGTTCAGTTCCACTTCTTTTATTACAGGTGAGGAACAATTCTGCCACAATGGAGTATATGACTTATTACAATTATCTCAAAGAGAATTACTGTTGAATGTAAGAAGCATGGTGCTTGTATGGCTTTACATTTCTTGTGTAAGCTGCTAAATGCTGACTGGCAAGAAATACTGATTCATTAAAAAAAAATCCCCTGCACCATAACTGGTGGGGAAAAAAAAAAAAGTGACTGCTGCATGCACAGATTGCCAGAAGCTCAAGTCACTGCAGCATTTCTGAAGATCAGGCAGTTTTACCTGCCTGGCTGCAGTGGACAAGACAAGCAAGTGGCACTGGGGTGTGAGCGAGGAGAGCTGTCCTGCCAGGCTTTGCAGCCTCCAGCTGCAGCCCCTGCTCGGCTCCCCCTGCCCCACAGCCTTTGCACAGAGCTGTCTGCCACTGCCAGCCCTCAGAGCTGCTGAGTGACACTTCCTATCAGCAGCTGCTTAATGAGAGAGGCTTTCCAAGAGAAGGATCCAGTGTCAGCCAGCTTTGTCCTTCTCCTTCTCTTCTGGAAAACCATACAGGTCCAAATGAGAGCCTATTCAGCTGCCCTGCAACAGGACTCTACCACGGTGCTTTAAACGTGGCCCAGTTTCATCACTGGGCTGTTATCTCTTCAGCTGGAGTGGATTTGCTGGGAGAAAAGTCTTTCCTCCCACCCCACAGCACTGCTGAGGGCACTGCTTGTGTTTTGGCTCATGGGGAAAAGTTGCAGCTAAGTAGCTCTGCCAACCCATATCCAAATGATGGCTGCATCTAGCCCTGCTCTTCAGAGTTCCATCCCAATGCCTTCACCAGAGTTCATGAATCAGAAACAGGTTTGGGAAAAATCCCAAGTGTTTAATGACTTCTTAAAAAAAAAGTGCTTCACTATCCAAACAGTGAAGTACAGCTTTATTCTGCTCTCATTTCAAGTATTCAGTAATTTGAGCTAAATTTAGCTGCAGAACTTTATTTGTCTTGAGAAACAAACCCCGTATTTACTATGTTAGATGATGCCATTCTTCTTACATATGTACTCATATATAAGCAATAACTTCATTCACTTTTTATCTTCAATAGGCTTTGAAAGAAAGAAAAAAAAAATCCCAAAATGAACAAATGCACCCTTGTGCAATCTACTGAAGCATACCCTGAAATAAAGTACCTATCACAGCAGTAAAGAGATAAAAAGGCATGAAAACAACACTGAACAGGTAAAATTAAACATTTTTAGCAAGGTATGACCGTCAGAGCACTGAAGAAGCTTCTTATTAGCAAGCTGGCAGCATCTGAAGTATTATTTCCTGATTAAGTTGATAGCTGGTATGCATTGCAATCATTTGAGGGTATCTTAGAATCCTGTACAATTTTAAGTCCTCCATAAAAATATCTGGAAGGAAGCCTTGCAGGCTATCTAACATTGACTCAGCTACTTGGTGACCAGCTGCTTTGCTGTGGTAGCAGCAAACTGCAAAGTCCTGTACTTACAGAACACACTAAACACCAAACCTTTGTTAAGTACAGTAACAACACACTCAGCAACTATTTATTTGCTGCCTTGTCTCTCTGGGAACAGCCCTGCAACTTTCTCATAGCCTGCCTAGCAAAGCCCTGCATGGATTTTCTTCTACATGACACATGGGAACCTACAGCTTTCTCAGGAAGAGCTGTAGCTTGTAATCTTTGTGCAGGTTTGTACATCCAGACGTGGGGCTGGGGCTTGGCAGTGGTCAGTATGCAAAATGCTCCCACACACCTCACCTCAGAGGGAAAATTCATAGAGAATCACCCCGTGTAGCCAGCAGAGGCAAAGCGCAGCTGTCTGCAGCCATCCGAGCGTCTCAGCCTTGGTCATCTTGATCTTTTTAATGACCCCGCATATCAGCGGCACACAGGCATCTGTTCAAAAGAACCTCGCAGCTCCTGACAGAGCAGAGCACACATCAAAGCCCAGTGGGTCAGATTCTGCCCTCACTAGATACATTAATTGTGAATAACTCAAATGAAATCAACAGAATTACCCGTCATTAACACTACAGCAACCAAGAACTAAATTTGCATAGTTGTCTTTGCAATGTGACTTACACAGATGTGCTAGGTTTTGTACTTCAAAATAGCTATATGCTTTTTAGCCTAAGTAATTTTTCTTTTCCTCTGGCAAAAAAAAAAAAGGGGCATTTTCAAAAGAAGACAAGAGACTGACACTGTTCCTCTGAAAACTTTTTCTCGCTGGCAATACTGAAATGGCAGCAAATGCAACAGATCTGTAACACATTTCAGGGTACAAAGAGTTAATCTCCTTTCTTACAGATCATCTGTATCAGTCCAGATGCTTGGTTGGAAGGAAATATAATCTAACTGCCTGGTCTAGTACAGCAGACTAAAGAATAAAAGTATTTTTATGTACTGTGCTTATAAAATATTCTATTTGCTGTGTAGTACCAGTTATGTTTAGAACCTTCCTTCAAAGATTTTCTTTTCATATTGAGAAAAATAGATCCATACACTCCTTGTTAAAAAACACCTCTGCCTAAATGTCTGACCTCCACTGTGAAAACTGATCCTTTGCTGTTGGTCTGCATCTTTATTGTGCCTTCAAACTTAAACGTTAAAATAAAACCAAGACAACAGAAATCACAGTAAAGTGCCACTTAAAGTCAAGGTAAAGTTTACAATCCTTTGCAGTCCATTCTTCTATTATGCTGATGACAAGTTAATTTGGCTGATAAAAGGGAAACAAAAAGCAAGGAAGTAATCCTGTTTTACAGAATATTATTCAAACAATAATAACTTCCTTTGCATAACACTTATTTCATTCCATCATTACTACTATTATTACTACTATCTTAAGCTATGACAGATTGTGAAGGGTCAGAGATAATTTTTATCAATCAGCCTCCCTTTGTCTTTGGCAGGTTTAATCATGTCACTTGGAATGTAGCATGAGGGGCCTGATGAAATTGGAAAAGCATGTGAAGATAAAAATCACTCTCAGATGAATTCAGACACTTCCTGCCACTCTGCAGATGCCACAGTGCTGCAAGCCACCCTCCCAGGAGAGATGATTCACCTGGAAGGAGGGCCAGGCTCTGCCAGATGTGTAGGAGGCTGCCTGAGACCCACATGCTAACACTGTCTCAATTGTATGAAGCATATGCTTTCAGTCAAGGGTGAAAAATGCAGGCACCAGCACATGCCAAAAGTCTTTCAAGCATGGCCCACCAGTCAGCCTGAAGCTTAATGCACTGATCCATCGAGTCAGCAGATGTGTGTCACCACAGTACAAGTTGAAGCTGGTTAAAGCTATAAAAGAGTGAAGTGACCTAATCCAGACATTCAAATCTCACAAAGAAAACCATATCGTTGTCACTTTGGGGGCCTTAATGTGGGACTTTAAGCACAAACACTGAAAGCCTTCTTGGAGTAAAAAGGTATGTTGCTGCGAAAACATAAATCCCAACCCTAAGCTACACTTGTACTGATTTCAAGTTGATCTGATAAAAGCATAGCACGGCTTTCCTTTTTAGTACTGCACATACAAAAAAGAACATCTGCAGAATTTTATTGCTAGAGCCATAAATGCTCCTTATCCGCTTGGTTTGAGGCAGAAGTCCAAAAATACCTTGATAGAAAGTTTATTTGCAGAGTACCACTACGTACTTGGTAGAGCCAGTGAGTTATACAACATATTCTTCCACTCCTGGCTAAGTGCTGTCGGTGTCAGCTCGGAGTCCAGCTGTAGAACCTGGCTCCATAATGCCTGGGAACTCCTCCCCCCTTTCCATTTAATAATCATTTAGTGGGTACAGTATTTCCCAACACACTCAAAGTCAAAGCACACTTTACAGTGAAAATATTCACCTTGTTCACATGCAGAACGATTTGTTTAAAGAAACCAGATCTCCCTAGCACTCAAAGATCAACCCAACACTGGACGTGTGCAAACCCACTTCACTGTCAACACAGTTGCTTCAAACAGCTTGTTCAGAGGTGGGTGATAAGATGTAGTTCTCACTGGGCAAACACAATTAGGCAGACAAAGATTTTTCTTGAAGTCTTTTCTGTCTATCATCTGCAATCCAGTCTACAAATCTTTCTTAAGTATTCCTGTCTGTAGCAGCCAGGTCTCTGGAAGAATACTGATGTTTCACAATGACCTCATTGTGCTTTGACATAGCTTTCTCGAGCTGTGGCCTGTGGCAAACACACACCTGCTCTATTTATGCCCAAGAGGCCAAAAAAAAACCCCAAAAAACAACCCAACTTCAAATAATATTCAAGTTCAAACAACAGGCATGGTTCTTCTGCCTTAAGAAAAGTCCATCCTGCAATCCACTCTGCAAATCATGATAGCTGGTCATTTAAAAGTTGGGAACCACTATATATAAGAGCTAAGAAAACTCATGCCAGCTTAAAGGGGGAAAACCCCCAGAGTGCATGTGAAGCTTTGTCATGTTCCCCCTCCATTTCTCCATTTACAAGGGTTGATTATTACCACTGATTCATAGTGGGGGCTTCCCACAGCCTAAGATCAGGACTAAGCCTGAGACTGCACCAGGAATCAAACATCTGCACCACAAAAAGGTCACAAAACCAGAATCTACGTAAGTACAGGATAAAAGGCAACAGAGACACAGGACACAGATGGCAGCACCAGGAACAGAAGTAAAAAGCAGAAAAAGTGTGAACATACACACACACACACATATATACCTGTGACCCTGTATTGATCCTATCCGGATAATGAAGAATGTTTAAAATTATGTTTTAAAATGGTTTTTAATTAATTGGGTTGGGTTTTGGGGTTCTTTCTTTTTCAGTTCTCTCCTGATTTTTTCATTGCTGTGCTCACCTGGAAGTTATACTGGGCTAAAAAAGACCTCTGGCAACTACCCTTACACCAAATACCTTCTGCATGTCAGATATGCAATGCTTTGCATCATCCTTAGTCTTCATTAGCAAATTGGCCCTTTCACCTCAATAGCACCCATCTAACATTTCCACAGCTTCAGAGGCTTTTCTTTCTCCACCAAAGCACATTTTGGAGTGGTTTCAGGGCAAACTCTTTGATTCTGGTGCTGGAGCACTAGTGAGAAAAAAAAATAGAGAACAGTTGAATGTTCCAAAAGAAAATGAGTAAGACAATAGTAGAGCTCCAGAATTATGGTTTTTCACAACTCCTTTTCTCACGTCTTTTGTGAAAAAATTGCTGAATGCTACTTTCCCTACTCAAAAAGCTTTTATTCCTCAGAGGAATAAATAATGTGCTGTGACTCCTATGGAAGAGTAACTATAGACCAAAAGAGGAATGTAAGTGAAGGGTGCTCAAGACATCCCTGATGCTATTTGAAGGTTTTGTCTTTGGCTGTCAGGGAGAGACAAAATAACAGTATCAATACTTGTGCAACCTAACAAAAGTGTGAACAGAGACAGGAAGGAAAAGACAACAGTGAAACAACAGAACACAAAGAAATAGCAGGTATCAAGTTGAGTTTTCTTATTGGCTAAGACAAACTATACCTTTGCACTACCTAAATACCACTGGAAGTTCACATGATAGCATTTGTTTTCATGGTTTCTATAAAACATACATGCTGCCTCATATAAACCATATGAAACCATATTAGAACCCCATATAAAACCATATTAAAAAACCCACAAAAAACCATATAAAGCCATGTAAAAACCATATGCTACCTTCAGTATTAGCTAGGCTAAACTTAACTTATTCTTTGTTCATAAGATACTAATTTTTTTGTTTTATGTGCTGTAGAAGCATTCACTGCTCATTTATTTTTTGGGACTAATATGGAGAGAATAAACTAGAGCTCTTCATGCTTTACCACTTCTTCCTCCCCAAGTGAGTGAACATGAGTGAGCACCACAGATGTACTGCTATGAATGACCCTGCTATCAGCTCCTATTTATGAAGAGCTTAAGAAAATAAGAAATTCTGCAGAACAATGTAAGTGTATTGATTGAGATATGTTCATACCTTTTTTTACAAAAATAACTGTTATTAAAGAGTTAAGCCACTGTATGTGTGGGCGAACCACTTTTTGTAATTGCTATCTATCTACAGATCTTGAGAGAGATCTTGATCTTCTGAAATGAAGGGTGCAGACGCAAGTCTTTTTAAACCAATAAAAATACCAACATTTAAGTGGGTTTTTTTGCCATAGATCCTTTGTATGCAAATCACTCAGATCAGATAGATAGAAAATTAAAGACTTCTCCTTGGACAAGACATTGTCATTTGAACTTGGGAAAATACATGGCTGCCAACAGAAATCTAAACTGTGTTTGACGAAGTTCTCCACTTTTCCCATCACAGTCTCATTATATGATTTTTATTTGCAGTAAAATAATCATGGCTGTCATTTTCCTGCTTCTTTGGAATAAGCCATTCTGGAGCACTCTGTATGTTATATCCACCACCCAAATCCTCTAGCTTTGCACTGCAAGAAATCTCTCTCCAACTATCTGGAAAAAAGTCCTTCCAAAACTTGTCCCTCTTGCATCCCAGAAAAAACATGGTGATGTGTGTACAACACTCTGCATTATTTCAGACGGCTCTGAAATATCCCAAATAAATATTTTTAAGGGCCTGTTCTACTTGTGGATGTAAAAAAGTATTTCTACATTGCAATGGAGCAGCTGTGTAGAAAGAGGTTCAAGATTGAAATCTAGACCCAGCTGCTGCCAGTGCTGGAACCTCTCAGTGCTCTGTTTCCCAGACCTTTCCTTCTGTAATGCCATCTTCAATACAACGGTAGTGTAACACATACACACTTTATAGCTTACATTCAGTGTGACCACACATTTTCCTGTCTTTGGGCTTGATCCTGACAAGTGTTTTCTTCTATGAGTCACCTCCGCTCACAAAAGGTTTATCTGCACTCACATAGGAAAAATACTCCTGAGGATGGAATTAGAGCACGAGTGTCAAGCAAACAACTGGTGGGATTACCCCTGCAAAATATTTCCTGGCCCATGGACTCCACATAAATGTTGGCTCATGTCAAAAGTGCATGGGGCAGAGTGCTGACTCACACAGCACGATTTCACAGAGCTCTGCAGACCTTTCTGCAGCTACCAGTTGAAGCCTGGAAGCAGTGAAGTCACATTTGCATTGAGTCTTCCTCACAGGGTTTAAGCCAGGACAAAACTATGCAAAGGGTAGCTATGACACTTCCCCAAAGCAAATCAGCCCCAAACTGGTTCAGGCAGTGCCAAATATCAAGGAGCAGTATATTGGTATTCAAATTTAAGATTTTATCTGTGTGTAACTCTGCAGAATTTTGTAACTTTGCTGTAAGTGGTCCTTCTACACGCCAGAACATAAAGTAGATTTGGCATCTTTGGATTACAGACTGGTGCCTGCAGCTTGCAATTCCAGGGTTTGCTTTGAAGCTTCAGCTTTTTCCCTTGCAGTGGTTTGACAATGATCATGATTCAGCATATTCAACATGCTTAGATCAAGATGGCTTTTCCTTTATCATTTGGAACTCAAAGAAAATAACAGGGACTTTTTTGAGCCCTTTCTGTCACATTAATGGACCAGTTAGATTTTACAGCCCTTGCACTCTTCAGAGGACACAAACTAATTCCTGCTCCTTCCTTGCACCCCAAGAGGAGTGTTACAATCAGATATAAACACAATTAATTTTTCATCCCACCAGAACTATGAAAGTAGACAGAAGATGGAGCAACACTTGTGCTTCCCAGGAATGTCAGACAGTATTCAAACAACACTCAGCAGAACCACCCTGAGGTCCTATGCTCCATATTGTTCCCAGCACCAGACAGGCCCCCAAATTAACTGTGATCCATTATTTCATTGAATCTGACCATGAGGTCAGTGGGGGTTGTCAGGACCCTACATTTGTGGAAGGAAATATTTCCTTTTCTTTAATACTTCTTATCTATCCTACCTGTATACATAACATTTGTAACAGGTTCAATCAATTAATTAGAGTATTTCTCTTAAAACCCACATTAACTCACTGACTGAAATCCACTAATCTTCCAAATACTTTACATGTTACTCTTTAGATTTAGTGTGTGTTCCTCATTAGATTTTTTTATTCCTGCACAATGATGTGGATGTGCTTTGTAGTTTTCTGACAATAATTCACTCCACAGAGGGCACACTCTCTCCAAGTGTGATTAATGACAACTTGATTTGTGTGCAAATAGGCTAGTACAGACTATTGGATTCTTTCACTTCAAACAGTCACAACTGCAAGGAAGATAAATATACTGCATATTTCAGAAAGGACCATTTATGCCACAGCACGTAAGTTGCATTAATTCCTATGAAGGAAGCTGTGACCTCACAGGGAACCTTCTACACTTCTGAATGCTAGGGCTGCACTTAGGCCCAATATATATTTTAACATTTCTAATAAATTGTTCGTGTCCTTATATACATACTGCTCCCTCAAAATGTCAAAATTGCCTTGTGCACAACAAGAAACTGTCCTGCTGCCTTAGAGATGCTCTTGTAACTAGAAAGAATCTGTGGAAGGAAACAATTCAGGGAGCAGATAATGGTTAGGGGGCTTTTACAGTGTTTCTAGGGATCGGTGTTTCAGTTTGTCTTGCATTTCACTTGAACCTTTGCAAATTCCTTCATGACCCAAGTGCAAACTGAGTCCTCACAGCTATGCTGGTCCCACAGCCAAGCAAGCTATCCCAGCTTTGATAGAAAAGTCATTTTTTCCTCACATACATGATGAGGTACAAGTTTTGAAGTCAAAGCATTATTAGAGAGGTGCCAAAATTGACTTCACTCCCTGCTGAATGCCGACCCTCCAGGTACATTCAGCAACTGCTATAACTAAATGCAAGTGGCCATAGCTGGCACGCCCTGATACTGCATTTGTTCAAACAGAGATTCCACGTAGACTGATGCCAGAACTCATGCGCGTTCCAACAGGGAAGGCTGTGAAACATCAGGTTGTGACAGCTGGCTTTCAAATAAAAACTGTCCAATGAAATATATGAAAACATAAACAAGAGGACTCTTGTTAGTCCAGGGAATTCAGTCATTTTCTCAAGGCTAGTTTTAAGTTTACTACATTTATCAAATGTATACCTTTAATGCATGCATACATAGTTCCACCTACCTTTAAAGTGAAAGACTGAGTACAAATTGAGGAGTACCTTCTGTGCAGAGAAATAAAAGCATCTCTCAGCTTCCTCATTATTTTAATCGCTATAACCTACAGAAAGCAAGTAAGAAGTCATCAAAATGCTGTGGCAGTGCTCTGTTTCCATGTTGCAAATTCAGAACCAGGAACTTCAAGGTCAAAGAGTTCGCTGTATTTCTGCTTTTCTCACAGATATCTCCTTGCACGAACCAGAGAAAGTACAAGACATGCAGTCACCTGCAATTTTAGAATTACAAGACACTAAGACAGTAATGAAGATCTGTGAATTCTAGAAACAATGACAGATGACCTGGAGTCTAACTGCTCCTCTGATGCAGAAGGATCCACAAATCCAGTTGCTTTCACTCTAGAAACCTCTTTTATTTACTGATCAGAAGACGGCAGAAAGGTTGAACGTTCCTGCCAGAGCAATCATGACTACAGTTGGGAAACCCCTGACATTCCTATAAGGCTCTTTAGGAAAAAGGGCTCCAGTTTTCCAAGGATCTCAGGTCCTTCCAGGGAATACCTACACACCCCATGCCTTTATTTTGAGGTATCTTCTTTGGTATTTAATAATTCAGAATCACTTTAAAAGTAAGGCTCTAATTTCCATTAGATACCAAAATTACTTTTAAATTTTCCCCTCTAACTTAATATTTCCTGTGCACCTTGTAAACCATGGAGTGCTGAAAAAAATCCCCAAACAGGCTCTTCCCCTGGGGTATAAAAGACCAAAGGAAAAACCCACCAAATATCCTTTCCTCTTAGAATGAATAATTGCAAAAGGACACGCTTAGGCTTATGAAGAACAGTAGATTCAAGGGATAATTTTATATAAATTACAGTCTTTTCATGATTATTTTTGTCTAAAGGTGGAGCTCCTCTAGCAAGGAGGGTGGTCATTAAAGGAAGAATTGAGAGACAACTCTGCATAACTACTTCTTCTGTCTTATAAGCCCCTTTAGTACTCATTTTTCCAGTCATGAAATGTCTATTTGATCTTTTTTTTCATGTGACATGCAAGAGTGCTTTTTCTTGCCTTACAGCATCATTCTAAATAAGCCACCAAGCACTATTTGATTCTTCACCTTACACAAGAAACATCTGCATCTCAGACTTCTTCAGCCTACAAAACAACCTCATTACACAGTACCTTGCTAAACTTGATCCAGAGAAAGAGATAAGTCATTATCTCCTGTCTGTCCCATGCCAGTTATCACTATTTCCCTACTGTCATCTTCTCCACTTACATTCTAAAAACAACTATCTACTGTAGAAGCATTACCTTTTTTTTTTTTTTGAAAATGAAAGGGAATCTTGAGAGAAAACTTCACAAGGAATCTAAGAGGAAAACCTATTGCTTGTGAGTTTTAATAAGGGTAAGTCACACAAACTCTCAGCTTGACCCATATAAATGGTTTAGACTTTTGGAAGGAAACAAACCCACTTATATCCTAGTTAACAGTGTACTAAATTAATTGTTCCAAAGTGATCTTTTCATTAAGTGTTAAAATTTCTTCAAATACAAAACTTACTAGATTGCAAGCTCTGTTTTGTATACACAGTAAAGTTTTACACCTGTATCCTAGGTACAATAGTCTACTGGAAAAGGTACAGGCTATGGTTTACAGGCTATGGTTAGAAGTGAAAAGAATGCCTTCCCAGAGGAAAATGCACCTGCAACTCAAGACTGTATTAGGGGTATGAATAGAGTGAGTGGTCAGGTTTAGCTTATCCACTTAACAGGCTTGAGGCAAATGCCTTATGTTTGATCCAAGTCCACAACAGGTATTTTTACTTGTAAAGTGAACTGCTCTGGACCTATTGTTAGAGGGACTCAGGCAGGTTGGGGCTAAGCTGCTCTTCCCTTTTGGGTGCTAAAGCCACCTGGAAAGGCACACAGCAGAGGATGGATGCAGCATTCCCCGAGGAACACTGCAGCCCACAGAAAGCCCTGTGTCAGGCTCCCAGGTGGTAAGAGAACTGTCTACAGAGTCCTCCTTTCCATCTGCAAAAGATTTAGTCCGTGTCTGAAAAGCCTTCACTGCAATAAAGCATGGGATACAGCAATTCCTGTCCCTGATTTACATCAGTACAGCTTTGATGACAATGGAGATGCTTGGGCTTCAAAACTGAGTGCTTTGACACAAGACCTCTGCTAGAAGCAGTCAGACTTTTGGTATATTTTATGCTCTAATATACAGCACATTCACTAAATGGTACACTTACAAAACCTCATTCAGAAATGGCTTTTCTAACTTTGTAGTAGTACCAATTACACTGTAAAAATGCACTTATGAGAGATGTTACAAACTAATAATTTTTTAAACAATATTTGTAAGTATATATTTCAGAATAGCCAGTATTTTAATAACTACTTAAATTACATCAGACATCACACAGTCCTTATATTTTACACTTTGAACTGCACAGCCATGGCATGTTTTTGTCATTGTTACAGCAGAGTGAGTCTGGTATTTCAGATCAAACATGGTATGTAGTCCAGATGTGTTAGCTGTCACTCTGTGAGTAAACATTTCTGATGGACAGTGTGTTAACAACAGATTATTACTCATGATGTTGCATGATGGTTACAAAAAGTTATCCTGAGTGTCAGAGATAACACCAGTGAGAACTGCTGGTGGAAGTGATGCAGACTGGTATGTTTACAGTCATTTTTGTCATGTGCTTCCCCCATTTACTCTTCAGGGGAGAACCAAATATGATTTGAACAACTCCCCATGGGGACTGTAGTGGAAATACAGAGCTATTTGATCTGAGGGGCAGGACTCTTACTGCATAACTATCAGGAATGTTAAGCAAGGCAATATTAAATTCATAATTGTGCAGTTAAACTATTAAATACATGCAGGTTTGCCTGAAGTGCTAAGCACATAATTTATATTGTCATTTATTTGCCCTTTTAAGAGGGTACTTGCAGGGTGTCCTAGATTACCAGATGTTAAATGCCAAACTGTTTATCAGTCCCTACAACAAAGGCAGTACAAGCAATAGTATCTGCAATTTTAAGTTTTTCCTTGCACAGGCAGACCTCAGTCTGGGCCAGAAGAGACTCTTCCAAGACAGGGTCACCATTTATCATCTATAAACACTCACCCCTCAGCTTCCCTTCTGTCACAGGGAGAAGGGGTGTCCAACTGCTAACACAGTACTGTGCCTTTGTGTCCCTGGCACATGTCTGGAAAAACAGGATGGAGGGATGGGACATGGCATGAACATTGCCAATTCCAGCAACTGTGCAGCGGGCACCTTTTGCTGTGCACATACAGCCCAAGCAAAAGCAGCTCTGCTGGACCTGTGCTGGCTGCACCAGGGGCCAGGCTGGGAGCAGCTGCACCCTGCTCCTCACTGAACCAGGGCCAGCAGCTTTGCTGGCAGTGGAAACAAGGTTTACCGTGACAGAAGTGCAAGGCAAAGGTTACTAACCCTGGCAAGGTGTGAAAGGTGTGGTTTTTTCTAGCCTGGTTAGACCTCAGCTAAGCGGGAACTGTTAGCAGAGATCCCTAAATTGTCCTCGTGGCTGTGACTCCTGGCTGTTGAGCTGAATACAAGCCATTTCAAAGTACTTGTTTTTCCCCCCACTTGCTAAAATATGAATGTTTTGATACTCTGCTCCACTTGTCACTCCTGACAACTGAAAATAACCGGCAGTATCTAATGTGCAATTATGTGCCTGCCAAGGACCTGGAGTCCCAAGGCTAGATGTGTTACACCATAGAGGATTACAGGTGATTATATAAAGAATTGCACATTCATCTGCTAACAAGTATCATGAGACATGCATGAGAAGAGAAGATGACACTGGTGCATTTTCCTCACCCAAATCTGTCACTATACAATGCAAAATCTGACTGGCAGGATATCATATCCTTGGGAAAACCCAGCAGCTCAGGCCACTTAGGTCTGATGTAAGATTACAGAGCATTTTTATTTTTGTTCAACAACCCGCAGAAAGAATAAGTTGTGCATGAAATGTGGTTAAGGAAGCTGCTCCATTTTTTTTTTAACTGCAAAGATGTCTCCTAGTATAAAATGTGACTGGAAACTTCAAGACACTTTCAGTATTATTGTACACAAAACCCTCCCCAAAACATATCAAGCATACCCAGCTATTCCACCTGAGAAAACACAATCTCCCTACACGTTACAAACACACTTTTAAAATTTATTATGCCACTCTGTCACCTCAGGCTAATCTACACAGTATCACTGCCTCCAACTGAATCACACTGCTTTATGCCAACTGTAGATCTCAATCTGCATCCTCAATGCAACAAATTGTAATTTTCAGATTTTTCTAAAATTGCAGAAAACTACAGGAAGTATATAGTTCACTGCCTAGCATACTAGGGCTTAATTTTATTCTTAAAAATGGCAGCAATGTATGCTTCTGGTTATGGAGGTGTGCCAGTAGTGCTACAATTAGGGTTGTGCTGTCACTTCAATTATAATCCTGATTTTTTGAGGGTTTACTAAAACTCCAGATTAAAAAGAAAAGCTTGCTGCAGGCTGAAATGTTTTGTATAAGATCTCAGCCAGGGGATAACTTGTTTCCAGCATTCTGAAAAAAAAATTAATCAGGTGCTTCAAATGTTAGAATTTAAATGTGCTTGAAGAGGCAAAATACTAA
The DNA here is from genome assembly GCA_013397915.1 of Daphoenositta chrysoptera. Taxonomy (NCBI): domain Eukaryota; kingdom Metazoa; phylum Chordata; class Aves; order Passeriformes; genus Daphoenositta; species Daphoenositta chrysoptera. Next base: position 218,638 of record VZRO01008011.1, on the reverse strand, counting down.
AAAAGAACATTGAGTTATGAATTCGCAGTGCAGAGAGAGTTGCTTCCCAGTTCCTATCAGAATATTATGCAGAAGCATGTCTGCAGATTGGGCAAGTAGAGAATGCAGAGAACAAAATCCTAAATGTTTGGGGGTGTTTTTGTGCTGTTTGGATTTTTTCTTCTTTTATTTCTTTTCTTTTAAAAAAAGCAACAAGTAACTGGGATTGGCAAGATCAAAACGAGACTGATCTATGCAATTTTAAGGATGGAGGAACAAACCACCTTTGTAGAAATGGAAAGTAGGGCAAGAACCACAAGGACAACACTGGCTCCCCTCCCTGGAGTGAGGGATGAGGCAGAGGTGTGACAGTTTTCACACGTGCACACTGTAATCCACGGGACTGGAAGTGGGAGTGTCAACACTCCTCAGACTAAGCTTAAACCAAAAATAGTGTCGTGGAAGATGCACAAAGCTGAGTGTGGGCTGCAAAATTCAAGTGAGCAGGCGGATTTATAGTGACGAGATTATCTTGCCGTGACTATCTGAAAACGCTGGATCTGAATAATGCAGTTCTTTAAACCATCCTGGCTGAATTTGCATCCCCACTCCTGACTGCAGTGAGGGCACACTGGCCCAGGCTGAAGGCCATGAGCTAAACACAGAAATGGTATCACACATTGCATAGTTGTGGTTTCTCCACGCTGCCTTTGCTCTCTTCTACAAACACTTCTTACAGAGAAGGGATATCTTTTGCCCTGAAAATTTATTCCTTGATCTCTCATGCTGGCAGGCTGGTGACACTGACACCTCTTTGCTATTGAAAGTACTGTAAAACACATCCATGCAATACAAACAGACTCTTGTTTCTGCATCTCCTGCAGTTTAGAAAGTTCCAGGTCCCACACATTCATTTTTGCCAAATTGGCAGTTGCTAGGAAGCAAAAGAAAAATGCTGGCAATGGTTCTGTGGAACTGGGGAACATGCAGGCAGTTTTCCTGCAGCACAGGAAAACAGGAATTCTCAAGTGACTTCTCAGGCTTGAGACATCCAGGGATGTCTAATAACAAGAAAAGCAAAGCAACTTCAAGGGGATGATAAGAATGAGCTAAACAGTAACAATTCAGCTTCTGTAATTAATTTAAATTAGACACTTGGATTTACTTACCTACTGTAGTTGAAGCGTCTATAGAGGCTGAGAAGTTACTTAAATACTAGCAGCTTGCACATCTAGACAGTACAGCAGAAACAAGTTTTTAAATAGAAAGTAGTCAGCCTCAGCTAAAATACAAAAAGATAAATTGCAACTGATAACTTTAATTAAAGACTCCCTTAACACATGAGAAACAGTTTAAAAACTGTTCAGAAAAGAAACTAACTCTGCATTGCTGCTACAGTAACAGTAATTTCTCTTTTTACAGAGAGGAAAGTGGGACCAAGCATAAACTGTAAGAATCCTGCGAGGTTAAAGGTATACCAATAAATGGAGAGGTCAAAAGCCTATTTTTACAGAGCACCATGCCTAGCTATTTATTGCTTTGTACATTTGGGAGAGAGGGCTGTGGAAAAAAAAAAAATCTGATACCAAGACACAAGATCAAGCAACTGTATTGACTGCTTTTCCAAAATATTCTTCTCATACAACAATGAAAAATTGCATGGGCAACTGCACTGGGGAGCAAATGAAGTGCAGTGGGATTCTACCCATTGCAATCATTGCAGCGTATTGCTGACGTGAATTCTTGTAATTTAAAATACATGGCTTAAACAACGAAAAAAATATTCTAAGTTCACATTACATGTGCTGTAGATAATACACTTTTACCTTTGATCAGGCCATACAGTAATTGATTATACCCAGCCCTCTACCAGCAGGAGCTTTCATTCCAGCTGCTTGATTCTTGCAAGAAGGTCCATCAGGGCTCTCAAAAGCAACCATAAGCTTCACACTCTGCAACAGCTGAGATTTTGCTCAGGGTGTTTAAAGTCTGCAGAATTATTTTTCCCCCCGCTCCACTTCCTCCACAGTGCTCATTTATAGTAAAATAGGGAAAATGCTGTTGGCAAGAAGATATAAGAATGATTTCCTTCTCTTGCTACTTTGATGATTCCCCTTAGGGAATACAGAACAAAGAAAATCAACATTGGCGGTAGCGGAGAAGATCCAAAAGTCTTTTAGGGCAAAGGACACAGGTTGTGAAACAGCTCCCTTCTTCTGGATCTGTTCAATACAATTCAATTGTCAACTCCATCCAACTTCTTTTATGTTGCTACAGTGCCTGATGCCTCATGCAACAGGGCACCACACAACCTCTACTTCTGACAGACAACACAAGAGAAAATAAAGATTAATTCCCCCATGCCCAATGGAGAGTTAACTACAGAACGTGAGAATTTTCTTCCTTCAACAAATACCAGTATTTTCCCAAATTCAGGGATGTTTGTAGAAATGCACGAAGAATTGCTGTCGCTAGTGAAACTTTACATTTTAACACTGCAGACATTGAATATCTTTCTTAATCCAGGCTTAAGATGACAAAGTATACTCAAGTAATACAGGTCATTCTGCAAAAAGCAGCAAATATCTGAAGTGCACATTGTTTTCCTGTTAGTTCTTGACTAGAAGACGCTGTCTAACACAACACATGGCAAGCTCATCAGGAAAGCAGAGTGATTCATGGGACCTCCAATCTCAGAGTTCTGCATTTGCCACACTTTAGGAAAACTAAAGCCTGGTAGTCCAGGAAAACTGCCTGCTGGACTTTAAGCTCTGTGACCTGTATACAGAAATCCTGTGCCACAGCTGACTTCTGAAACCTGTGATCATTTACTAGATACACTGCACAGCAACAAGTCCCTTCCAAAAATGTAAGGAAAAATTTGTTTGGTAATTATCAGCTTTTTAGTTTTGAGCACCAACACAACTCTCAATCAACCAGCTGCACCAGGAAAGTCCAGGCTGGGGTGGATTATGCTGCACAGCTCCTGATTCTTTCTGGTCCTGGTGTCATTTAAACTAGGTCAAAAATGGGCAAAATATTTCTTGCCAATTTTCAAAATCAAAGATGCCTGATCCAAGACTTTTCACAAGTTTTGAGATGAAGCAAAGCTAACTGAAAAGCTGATCGATACAACAGTGTTGAGTCAGACACCCCACTTAATTTAGAGTGCTATAAAGGCAGAATGAGTAATTTAACTGGGAAACTCATGCCCTCATGTCTGTTTGTGTGCGCTCACATATACACAAGCATGTTTACACACATCAAAAATGAGTCCAAGACATAGGGCTACTTGACAAACAAAAGAATATTCATGTTTTGGCAAAATACTACTTTGCTTTTACTGGCATGTAAGCCCAGGCTGCACTAGGCATATTTTAGCAATAATGATCAAAGCAAAGGCTTTCCCTGAAGATTAATGACTGGCTAAGAGGATAGTTTGAGGTCTGTTTACCCCAGCTGGTCCTTAATTCCCAGGAAAAGCATCTGCAAGGCTTATTATTGCTATAAACTTAAGATGGAGGGAGGGGTTATGCTGTTTCAAATGATACATACAATGACTTTTTAGAGACTTAATGTCTTGCATATTAGCCAGAATGTTTAACCCATCTTTAAAGAACTATTCATCTTGAAAGTAAATAACTTCAAACTTCCGTAGCCGCACACTTCATGTAAGCACTGCAAACTCCTTTACAAGCAATTCATTACCCCCCCGCCTGCCTCTATGGCAAGTGAGGAAAGAGATATCCAAGGATCATTTCCCTCTTCATTGAAATACAGCTACATCTGGGTGGAGAACGAAAGCTTTTTAACAGCAGACAGAACTCCTACGTAATATTTAGGAGAGAAAGCAAAGAATATCGTTTTTACTTCAAACCGAGGAGGATTTAGCTTCACAGAAAGCAACTGCTTGACCAAACAGAAGCTGATGTGTAAAACTCTTGGAAAATATGCATGTGGTTTTTCAGACAGATTGTGAATCTCTTATCCACACTGCTGAACAGCTACTCAAAGGAATAATTTCCCTGATTTAATGGAGGAACAGTTCCAGGTTGAGTAAGTAGTTTCCAGCCTGAATCTTATTTATCACAGTGGTCACGAACGTCATGGCTCACCAGAAGATCCCAAAAGCCTGCACTTAAGTTCAAAATGCTATTGCTTGAAATGTTATTCCCTAAACCGTGGAATTCTCAGTTATGGTGAAGTTGCGTCTTAAAATACAAAACCCCCTAAAAAACAAAGGTAATACGTTCAGCTTAAATTCACAGCAAATTCTGGATTATTAATAGCACTGGCCCAAGGAAGGTCTATGGATTTTAAGTTACTGTGAAGTGGCAACTGATGGACAGGTTAGATTCAAATCTTGAAGGTGTTTCATTTCACTGTATATATGTTAGCAATCATGTTTAGACTTGAAGTAGGCTATATACTATACTTTCCTGTATACTTTCCCACAGACGTACTCTAAACAACAACAAAACAAGTTGTTTTTAGCATCATTATGAAAAAAAAAAACAACTGGATGTTCCAAATTAAGCATGTGATTCAAACAGTCTTTATAAAGGATGAATAAACTAAACAGGATTAATTTCTTAAGACTCCAGTGATCGAAAGCCTATTCACAGCCAGCAAAATATTCATGGTCTTGAATGGGATTTGCATGAGGAAAAACCTGTGTTCTAAAAAAATTTTACCTTTCCTTGCACAAATAAAGCTGCTTTGCTAAGTGGAGCAAGATTTAGAGAAGTGTGCAATAGTTTTGCAAATGAAAAACTCCTCTCAGCCTTCATCCTTCTGAACTTTCCACATCTGTATGAAGATAGGTGTAAGAATTAAGACACCCTCACTTTAGGTCTCTACATTCTTCATTATCAGTTTGTACGGTAGTGAGTAGACTAAGTAAACAAAAACAACTCAGTGAAAGATGATGTAAAAATGTATTTCTCATCATCTGAAAAAAAGCTTTTAAAAAACGCATTAAACTTCAAGTGGTATACTCATTTTAGAAATATGTGATTTTGAAAAGATTCAAAGACTTTTGGGAAACCAACTTCTATTATGTTTGAATTTCTGTGTGTACCTAGATCCTTTCCTATAATTAAAAGGGCCTTTCAAACTGTGAGTCCATGGGCTTTCTGTACCTCTTAGGAACAATCCTTCTCTCTATGAAAACTTTTAGCTTGTTTCAACATATCTCCTAAATGACATGATTTTCCACCCATAAGTGGAAAAGCAGCTGATCTCATTTTTGCAGGTAGGTGTGATGCAGAGCCTGGTTGTTAGACAGCCATACCTGTATTTACCAGGGAAACTCTTTGGACATTAAAAAGGGGGCCTGACTGATCATGACAAGATGTGAGTAACAACTCATGTCTGATGCACAGGAGTGCCACTCATACACCTCTGGAGACACCAAAGGAAGCAGAAGAACTCTGCTGGTACACGGTTTCTCTAACCTCTAATTTTTATGCAGACAGCAGGATAACAAAACTAAGGCTTTTGTTTCTGAAAAATGCCGATCTTTATGTTTTTATAAACATACCATGTTTATGACAGATGCTGGGTAGGCTGACATTATTTATTAGCACATCATTGTCTGATCTTTCAGCTCATCACTTGGTTAATTTCCTGGTTTATGTATACGTAATGAATCCATGTAGCTGCCTTTTTATTTTCATTTAACCTTGCATAGCTGAGCAATTTTGTCTGGCTTCAAACTCCCTCCAGGTGTCCTGACTAGTCCAAAGATAAGTTATTTTGAGAGAAGATACCGACAATATTGTGATCCTACTTTTTTTGTTAGTTTTTTTTTTTTTTACTACTGATACATCGTTTTAACAAAAATCTTACTGGCTCCATATTCCAGTATTCCAGACTTCTTCAGACAGTTACAGCAGATGAGCTCAGATGGTACAACATGACAACACAAGACGGCCAAGATGAGATTATACAAAGATCCCAACAATATAACTGAAATGAAATGACCTGGTAATCCAAACAAGATTCAGACTGCAAAGATATTCAGAAAGATAATCCACTGAGTAACACATATTTGATACCTAAGTCTTCACTGCCCCTCAGCTTCTATTGCATCAGGTGTATCACTTAGATCCGTGCAAAGTTAATATAAAGCAATGCCACGACAGACTCCAGTGCACAAAGGTATCAGAAAAGCAGCTCCTTCCTGCTTTGAAGAGGTTAATGCAGAATCCCAATACAATTCTAGCTGCAGAACTTCCTAGGGAACATGACAGTGTCAGCAACATTTCAAAACACAATCCTACTCCAAACCTCAGAAAGTACTGCAAATTTCTTAATGCATTTGATAAAGCACTGGAGTCTAAAACCAGTAGTTTCACAGATATTCCTGAGTGCATAAACTGATGTGTAGCAGTTCTCATACATCCGGGTGCATTACGATGAAAACAACTTCCCAGCTGTCAGTGAGGAACTGTCTCTGGCAAAAACTCAACCAATTTAAAATACCTCATTAACAGCACAGCACTACTTCTGTCCTTTAAAATAACTGCAAACTCAACAAATCAGATGACAAAAACAACAAAACAGGGAAAAAATAATGTAAATATGGCTTTAAACAACATATTTTATATATGTTACATGTACTATTTTAAAAACCTAATATCATTTTTCCCTCAATAGAAATTTACCACTGCTCTTGCTCCTCAGCACAAATACCCTTTATTCCTTTGGTCATTCATAACCTGCATCCACCAAAATGCATTTCCCAATCTGAAACTTATTTATTATGAATTTCTGCATCAACTGGCTAAATTACAGCTTATTCAAGCATATATATTACATTAAGCTCCTAGATATTTTTAAAGAAAGTACTGTTTCAGAAACTGAATTGTAGAGAGCAGTATAATTCAAAACACACTACTTTTATTGACAATAATGGAATTATCATCCAACCAAATAATACATATATGCCCAAGAGACCAGAACTTTACCCATGGGACTTTATATACATCATGCTGTACCAGAAAATGTTTTACATACTAGATATGATTAGTTGATACTTGTAAGTTGATACTTAAGTATTCACAGTTTCTGTGACTATGACATCTGTATTTTACCATCATGAAAACAAAATTCTATTCATCATTATGCTTTAAGAAAGTGAAACAAGAAAAATAATTTTATGCCATAAACTCATTTCAGTTAGTTAACACTTATTATATGGGGATACTTTGACAAAAAATCCATAGTACTCATTTTGATCCAACTATCATAATTATAGAATATCTAACTTTGCCAGGATTGAAGAAATTAAAGAACAAAATCAATTTCATTATGAAAAAACTGCATGTAAACTTATACAAAAACTTAGCTTCTTATCGATGTCAGATTCAAAAAGATGCCAAACCATGAACACAGTATTCTTATATTTGAGCTCTGTTACTTTATCAGTTATTTATCAAAACTGTCTTTACTGAAGACAGTTAATTCCCTATTTTTTTTCATCCACTGTACCTGTTATATTTATTTGCAAATGAAGGACCAGAAAGTACACTTATTTAAATGTTATTTACAAGCACCTTGAATGTGCTTCCAGTGTAATATATCATCAGTGCAGTCTTTGATTTAATTGCTGCCGTCACTCATTTTTGTGCACTAACACATGTATGAGCTCCAAACGCCAAAATATTCTTGCCTTTTTTTTTGTGCTACATACCAGATTTTGTAACCTGTGTCAAGCTACCTCCGATGCTTACAACTTGTGAACAGAGGCCAACAATGAGCCTCCCCAGACACTAAATCATAATCTTCATGTTTTTCGTATTTCACATTCTAGCCACAGTTTCAACATCCATACCCCGTGACATTAGGGAAGGATAAATCAAGGAGGATGACAGCTCCCTTGTAGAGACTGGTACGGCCCTGGGATCTGCCACACCCAACACCCACAGCTTCTGCCAGATGTCTCCAACAGTTCTGCTGCATTAACCCCTTCAGGAGTAACTGAGGGCTTTCTGCTGAACCTTTTTTAATTATTTGCCTTTTTTTTTTTTTTTTTTTTGGTGGAAGGAGAGAAAAAATACAACACTCTTCTTCCAGAAACTTTGACTAAAGCACAGAGAGCTATCAGTGACAATTAGCAAATCAGTCCTTGTATTTCCTGAAAGACAGGAATTAGAAGTGAAGGGTTAGCATCAGACAATATCCCTTCTCTCATACCATGCTGTGGTCCCACATGGTTATCCCAAATGACACAGTAAAAACTTCTTAACAGTTTTATGATCATGTCTTCAGACCCGGGACACTGCTTTACCCTCTTGGAATCAGAATGCCCATTAACTGCCCTTCAGCCAAACAGACTATTCAGGCCTTAAATCAACAGGATTTCTAATCCAAAAGCCGTACAGCAAACTCGACAACTCTTTCTCTGGGTCTGATCTGGCCCCAGGGACATGAATTTGCATGCAGCTTCTGAGTTTGTGAATAGTCCCTGGGCTTAAAGTTGCACATGTGCTTAAGTACTTTGTTCAGTCTGGGTCTAAACCAGCTACTTTAAAACAAAGACAGAAGCCATGCAAAGAATAACATTGTTAAAAATATTTTTCCTCTGTAAATATCATACCGAAGGAAAAAAATGCAACAAAATAAACATACTGATTCCTAGAAGCACATACTGACCTACCAGTAGGTAAACAGTAGCTAAAAAGCCAGCAGCAAATATCGATGCATGCCACTTCACATAAAAAAACAAGTCAATTTTATTTAAAAATAATAACAACAGTAGATATGAATTGTATCAAAGATTCTTTGTTCACTATTGCAAGTAAAAGCATCTCTGGCTATAAACAGCAAGCAAATGGTCACAGCCCTTACAGTAAGACTGGCCCCTATTCTTCACCAGGTTTATTTTGTGGATTTGAAAGCAGATATCTAGGCAATTTCATTTGTTTTTCCTGAGCAAAACGTGTTCAGATGTCTAATTTGTATGTAGCTTTTCATAAAAAAAGTAAAGCAGTAAAAAATAACACAAGGCTTGCACTATCAACAAATGTACTTATGAATAATGCACTTCCTAAAACTACTTCCAGTTTGCTTTCCAGTAGGTTATGATTCAAGTTGAGCATCAGTATTTCTTTAAACAGTTTAAAGAACACACTTTAGGTTTCCATCTGTGGAAGAAATCACACGAAGTAATACAGTTATTGTAGCTCTTGTTGAAAACAAACATACTATAACCAGGGCTGGACTTGAGCAGCAAGACATTAACATGCCTGTAACTATTTTTCATTTGGGGAACATGCCACTAATAATGTTAAAAACACTTAAAATAACTATCCAAATTTCACAAGAAAAAAATTCAGATGCAGTTTTTATAATTTAAATGAATTGCTCATAAACACGAGCAGTGATGGGCTGAGGGCTTGTTCTCATTTACAAACACTTCAAGTCAGAATTACTGTTTCTTCTTGAGAAGGATTTTTTTCCTCCAGTTTGTTCTTCATACACGTGCTCAATGAGTTAAAGGGTTAAGTAACCATTATATTCTAAAGAGCAAACTGTTTGCCTTAGGGCCATCTCCTCCTTACTCCTGATGAATTGCCTGACACTTCATGTATCATACATTACTTTTCACTAGGAAGCAGCATTTGTTTCCAGTCACGGTGTAAGAACTGACTTTGGAAGTATGAGGCAATATGGGATAGAAAAAAACCCTGAACTACATCATCAACTATTAAACAATCTATACCAAAATAGTGATACATATATTTACAAATATGCTTGTACTTAAAAAATGGGCACAAAAGTATATATAAAAAATTCTATGCACACTAAGATGAATAAAAGACCAACTGTGAGAATCAATATTCTGAGTGACAAGACACTTTTCTGGACTAGAATAAAAGAAATGCAAATGTAATTGAGGGCTTTGCAGGAAAAGCATTTGTTAGATGTAAGCTGAACACATGCACCCAAGCCCCTGGCCCAATTCCCTCTGTGATCTTAGAAAACTTGTTTGTAAGACACCAGGAGTTTCATGTGCAGCTCCTGCCAGTTCACACCTCTGAATCCTCAGTGCAGCTTCCTCCCTCTCTTCCCTGGATGGGAAAATGAATGCTTCCTTACCACAGTGGTACAGCAAGGGTTAAGTCATAAACATTTATACAGGAGTAGAGACTGCAGAAGCTCTGGACTGCAGGGTATGCAAGGACTGAACATAAATTTTAATCAAAATACTTCTATTAGCTGAAGGAAGTGGTCAGTGTAATAACAGGTACCAGAACAGAGAGGAGAATGAATGCCTTTACACAACATATTCAAAACATTCAGATGGTGTAGAAGAAAAATTAAATTCCTCCTGCAAGTTCCTCCCTCCCTGGGGATAAGAGGACAAGAAACATACTTAGGTGACAGATTTGAAGTGAGATAGGAAGGACAAGAACAGATGGGGGCCAATGCAAAAGGGTAAAGAGCTCAGGAACAGAGATTTCTCAAGTAAGTTGTCAGCAAACAGCTACAAAATCCATTTCCAAAACAGAAGTCTGTTCTCTCCCCAGTTATCCTTTTAATAGTCTGGTTTTTGTTACCAATAAGCCCAGTGAGATGAAGATCCAATGTGTGATGTTCCTTCACCAGGCTCTGCCCTTTGAATCCTATCATATTGCCAATGAACACAGTTCTGTGAGTTTACTGCAGTTTTTTGCTTAAGTAAAAATAACATTAAAATACATACTGAACCTCCTCCCAAAAACAGGTTGCAAAGTTGAAAGTTCCCATGAGGAAATGCCGAAGGACTTGCATGTGTGTGTGCACCACAATTCAGTTTTATGTCTTACAGCATGATTACCTGATTATCCCATTACAGAGGGCAAAAAACAAACCAAAAATCCCCAGTAAGTCAGTGTTATCCTTCTAGGTGAGATGAGCAAACCACGTGCCTGGAAAGGCACATAACGAGAAAAAATTAAATGAGTTCCATAATATAGAAGGTAACAAACTCGAGATTGTCCAGGCAAACACCATTTCTATCTTAGAGAACCTGGTTTTGCAGCCTTTTTGTTTTGCCTTCCCTCAAACAATACTTTCTGCGTTAGCAAGATGGGCACATGTTTGGAATGGTCTGTGGCATTCACAAAATGCTCAAAACTTACATCCAGTCTTCTTTCCTACCCAAGAATTCCCTTCATTGGAGGCTTCCAAAGCTATCTTTGGCTTTCTGACTTTGAACAGTGGAGTTTTGTGCTTTACCTCTCATAGGTTCATGTCCAGCTGGAAGTTTGCACATATGCCTGTGAGACTGCTATGTTACCTAAAACCATTAAATCCTGTACGTTTGTATTTTTTGTTTGCTATCCCAACTGGAATTAATACCAGCACTCTTTATCTGATTACAATAGTTTAGAAACAATATAGGATGAAAAAAACTAGAATGAAGACAACCACTATACACACAAACATCTGATTAAATATCTTTTATCCACTCCTTTATTCACACAACACCATAAAGGAGTTCGAGAAGTGGGTTTTTTTATTTTTCTTTTTTAATAGAAGCATCCAGCATCCTTGAAAGCTTAAAAAAACACTCACTATTTCAAAACTGTCCTTCAAAGCAAACATACAGCAACTGAAGAAGTATCCAACTACAGCACACATTAAATGAAATGGTATACTTAAAACAATCTATTTCGCAGATAAGCAGCTCAATTTTTTGGAGGTAACACATGTTACCCTCAATTTGGCCACAAGAAGAATCACAGAGAACATTCTAAGACCAAATGCACTAAGGTGTAATGGAAAAAAGGTATTAACTAATTTTTGCACGTCCTTTAGAGCTGCCTTTTTGGTTTGTAGAGATCTTCATACATGAGAAAAAGTCACATTCACCTATACATAATAAACATTATCAGAATGCTTGCTCTTGAGCTCACCTTTATTCCAGCCTCTTGGTGGTTGAAAAACAAAAGGCACCGCAAAAAGACAAAACGATATGTGCGAATGGAGAAGGAAATTGACCTTAAAACGTTAGCTCATAACACAAAAACACACTATTTGTGTAACTCATTGGAAACTCAAGCATCGAAGCTACATCTGAGAATTTACCCTAAAGAGCAGAAGGGGTACAATGAAACCAGAGGGTCTTACCGGATGATGTTGCGGTACTGCTTATCAATTTCACGGCGATCTTGTAAACATACATGTATATTTCAATAGGCTCTTATGACCACAAAAACACTTCCCCGACTACTATCAAAGGCTTTACAAGGTAGCAATTAGCCATCACCTAAACGCGCAACGCCCAAGCTTGCTAATAGAAAGGGCGAAAAATCGTGCCCTCTGGCAGTTAGGATGAAAAGAAAAAACACATCCACACAACACCAAGTCAAAAAGTTAAGGCCAGAAGCCGTCCCGCAGGGGCAGCTCCCCGCGAGGCGCCGCTCCCCGCGGCCCTGGGCGCTCCCGGGGCCGCTCCGTCCCCGCCGCCTCACGAAGCCGCCTCACGAAGCCGCCTCGGCGTCG
>VZRO01008011.1:161885-205391 GCA_013397915.1 Daphoenositta chrysoptera | reverse complement strand
GGGGCAGGGGCCGCGCTCGGGGGGCCCCGCCAGGCTGTGGGAGCCACGCCGCACATGGGGACAGCGCTCCCGGCTTGGAGCAGGCCGCTGCTCGGACACGGTGAGACCTTGACTCAATCTTGACTACTCCGAGAAGTCAAGAGGTGGCCTTTGCTGTCGGGCAGCATAGCACGAGTTCGATGGAAAGTCTCACTTGGACTTCGAGCACGGTGAAAAGGGGAAGTGATCCCACAGCAATGTGCGAAGCTACATCAGTGTAAAGCTTGGGCAAGAGACAAGAAAATTAACCTTTTCCTTCTTTTCTTTCTAGAAGCTTCCGCAGCTAAGAAAATCCACCAGTGTCAGAAAGAGAAAATTGAATAGTTGTCTGAATTAGATTTATCTTTCCAAGAAGATACACTCATTTAAAAACAGTGACTCAAAGGTATGGATCCTACGAATCACTCTTATAAAAAAGAGACCATTGTGTACTCATTGTGTGACACACACAAACTATATTTGTGCATATTATATACACAAAACACAGGGAAAAACACCTTAGCACCTTTTTTGCCAAAATAACGAATATCTTTTTACCCAGGCTAAAAGGTTATTACACAGTTCTGGAAGATCAGTTTGAATAGGTGTGGTTACAGCTTTACAGTTCTATTATTACCACTGCGTATGATTTCGTATAGCAACAAGTAAATATAATTAGACGCTTATATGATGTATAGAACTTGAACCCTTTAATCACTTTATGCCCTTTGCAATCTCATTGAGTCTTAGTGGAAACAATAACTATTGTCAACCAACTCTCAACAATTAATCAAATTAAAAAACTGTATATAGAAATAAGAACTTATTAATCAGACAAAAATGTTTGAATAATTAAGTAAATGAAGCACGTTACAGCAGGCCATCCGAGGACATAATATGAGGTTTTTGATAAGTATAATGTCTATGCTGAAATTATTTAATGCCATGTGTTGGTAACTATTTAGAAAGGAATCGGCTTTGGGGGAAAAAATCATATTGATTTAATACTACACGTGAATTTATTACTGCTACTCATTATTTGGTCTTGCAATAAAAATGTGGGAAATACAAACAGAAAAAGTCTCTTAAATGAAACTTCTGTAAATGTGTAGCATATGCTTACCAAAATATTGAAGTTCACTAAGCTGCTTCAAGTAAATGGATCTTTTAAAAATCAGGATTAAAATGCATGTGAATAATAGAGATCTTACAGACAACTCATTTTACACACAGGTCCCCTGTTTTATGTCATGATCATCATGATTTTGAAACAGAATCAAAGAATCTTCAATTCTATAAACAGGAATTTAAAGACATTTTACTTTCTTCTTTGAAATGTGTCGATGATGTAAAAGCACAGTGCTGAAAGGCTGCCAAGCTAATAGGCCAGTGAGCACTAGGAAGAGGTTAATTTTATACCTGGAATGAGTGTATACAGTTTCCATGCTATTTAGTGAAAGGGCTGGAATGTGAGCTAGAGTTTTCTTCATGGTGCAGTGTTATGTTAAACCCTGGAGTTATGAGCTGGCCTCTACAACAGAGAGTCTAAATTCAGCACTGGGACCACCTATGGATGTTAGTCCACAAGAAAGTAAATCAAAGTGGGATATTTCAGATGCTTACTTGCATTTTTTTCCCCCCAGTGTTTTGTTGAATGCTGGTGCTGGTACACCAAAATCAATGGGAATATCTGGGAATGCAAATATGTTATGAGCATTTCTGTTTATTTTCAAACATGCATATATTAAAATGGAGAGGTGTGTGCTAGCAACCACAACCCCCTCACTAGAGTGCTCTGCCTGAGGTATATCCAAGTTATAATCTCCAGGTGTGTTCTTTCTACTTTTCAAAGGAGCCTGATCAATAAAAAGAGACAGAGTGAAGGCAAGGAAAAGGATCTACTTCCACAAGCTTCATTAGCCAGTGGTGATCAGGAGAGGACACTCAGGGTTCCAGACCAGTTTTGGAAACTGTTTCTTTAAAGGTTTCCTGAAAAATTGTATTAAATTGGCTTTCGTTGTCCTGTAGCTCACTGTTGACTGTTCAAAATGGATTTCTGGAAAAGAAAAAGAAAAAAAGAAAAAATGAAACCAACCAAGCAAACAAAACCCAGCCCTTTTTTATTATTGATCACCTTGAGGTATTTGGTTCAGTATATTGGATCGTACTACCAGGATCTGTATATTGGGTCATCCTACTGGGATAATTCCAGTTTGTCATTCATTGGAGGATGACATCTCCATGCCTTTTCTAGGCAGCTGGAAAAGAAGCCAAACACTTCTGGTGTGCTGAGTTCAGTCTAGATGACTGAGTAGGAAGAACAATGCTGAAGGGGGAATTTTCTCCTAAGCAAAACTGTGAGTAAATTATATTCCTGAAAAATTACCACTTCCATGCTAACATTCTTAGTCAGAAGTAGCTGGCATAGGACATCGTGAATATTTGGAATGTGAAAGAATGGTCAGAAAGAGCAAAAGCAATATACAAGTTGTTCTTTCATGCTGCATGTCATGTTGCTATTCCAGACAGAAACACACTCAAGTAGGTGACCACACCTCGAATTCATGTGAGAAGAGGCATTGAGTCATCCGTTTTGTCCAAGAAAATATCCACAGGCAGCAGTTACAGAGTTGATATAACATGGTCATACACCTACAGACACGCACAAGCAAACGAATTGACTGCTAGATCAGTAAATTGATAAGCCAAGGAAAGCCCATTTAAAAGTATTTGAGAGAACAGCTGGGCCTAGCGGAGTGCTTAACATAACACTCAATATCAAATAAATAACCAAGCTTCATGGTTCATTTTTATATTTGGCTGAGGAAGAAATGTGAGGAACTATACTCACAGAAAGTTTCATCAATAATCACTTGGAACTTTTTTCAGTAATGTAGAGATTCAAATTACACAATACTAAATACGATCCTGGATAAACTATTCTGTATTTTTCAGGGTCTTTGAACTTTTAAGTATGACAGACTTACTTTTTTGTAGAAGTAAAAACACGTAGATATGTAAAACCTAAGGCCAGAGGTTTCATTAGCTTGTATTGTTCTACTTCAAGAGCATTGCCTTTTATTCTCACTCTTGTGTTTAATTCATTCATACACTGCCACTGCAGACCCCAGCAGCCAAGGAGACCTTCTGGACCCTGGAATAGATTATGTTCTCACTCCCTTTACCCTCAGGTTATTTCCTGTTCTCCAGCTGTGATGATTTCACTCAATCATAGTCACTCGGATGCTATTGCATACTACTTATGGGAGAAGCAACATTTATCCATAATTTGTTTAGAACTGCTTCAGAAAAAGGAAGAGTTGTACTTACCAGAAGAAGAGAAGATACAGGGGTGGATCTGTTGGGAGTCAGTTAGCCTTATCACGTCATAATTACTGTAACTTTATAATAAACTTTAGCTATAGCAATTGATAAGCAAAGCTTGTAAATTATCTGCATTCTAGAATCTTTGGAAAATGCATTTAAGAGTAATCACAGTTCTAACCACTAGGGGAAAAACCATGTGATCTGTGCCAGCTGCACATTTTTGTTGAGCCACTGAAGAGTCTCCCTGCAGGAATCTTTGGTTGAGGTTGGATTTTTATCATGTGTCAGTATATAAATTCAATAGAATGAACAGCATGTCTTTCTTTTTCTTTAGTAAAAAAATTGACTAATGCCACGGTGACCTCATACAGCTATGTTTTATGCTTTTGGCATTTTGGCTCAGCACAGAGAGTAGATAAGAAGGATACATGTCCAGCTGTAAAGAAATAAGCAATCTAATCATACTGCTGAAGATGATATGGTTCTGTTTCACTTCTGGTTCATCTTGTTTGCTCTTGTACCTCTGTTAAGGAGTGAACATGTCAGGCTATGCTATCATTCATTAGGAAGGCCATGCCAGCTACAGAGTCTCTGTCTTGAGCCAGCTGAGAGATTCTTCTCTTTGTGGGGCCACTAATGTGAGGGGCAATGGTGAAATTGGAATTGCAGGAACACATATTCTTGGTTTGTCATTCAGTGGCTGGCAGATGGAATACTGCATCATGCAGTGAACCATATAAAATGAAGAAAAAAGACAAGAAAGTATGAATGAATGGTACTTTTCATTAAGGTGTATGAATATATGCTTTTCAAGGATATTTGTTTGATTGGGTAATGTCAATGGTGTATCAATTCAGAGGATGTAGCAGAAGGTATTTTGCATTTAAGCTGCTGACTCTACTGATTAGTTCTGTGGGGAAGAGCTCCATGGCCCTTTTCCTTTCTAATGGCTATCTCTGTAACAAATGTAGCAAAAAGAGTGCTCTGGAATATTGCCTGCTTCAGGTTCTATAAAACAATTGAGACTCCTTGTGGGCTCCTCTCTGCCCAGGCAGGCAGAGGGCTCCTTTAGAGGTGCCCAGGAGTCATTGTAACTCCAGTGCTTAAAAAGACAAAAGAAAGTTTGAGTCATCATGACATGATAACTCAGGGAACACTTTCTGAGGCAAATGAGGACTTTTCTTGTTATTACAGCTTCACAAGCAGTGTATGTGAAGCCCTCACAAATTATATGCTCCTCTCTATCATTATTTTCTTTCACTTTGAGCTTTCTTTAATAAAGATCTTACCACGTGGAATTAGACCAGTTAGGCTAATTTCATCTGTAGGAATGACATTTGAAAGAATTTTAACAGATTAGGGGCAGGAGTATCTTGTAAAAGCATCCTTCAGCCTGATTAGTTGTATACACATGGTTTAGGAAAAAAAAAAAAGTCATGCTTCACTAGCCTTCTGGAACTCTTTGAAGATAACACTGCCAAGATAGGGTGTAGCATGGACATTGTATTTTTAGATTTTCAGGAGTCATTTGACAATGTTTTACCCAAGAGATTAATACTTAAAGAGAGGGGAGTGAAGGGGCAACAGAAAAGTTTGCTCATTAAATTGAAAAGTAGCTCTAAGCAAGAGCAATGAGGAACTAGAAATGTCATTTTTACAGATGGGGGGAAGTAGAATTTGTAAGGCTGCAGCACTTCTGTGTATCAAGTCAGCTTATTTACATAAATGGCTTGGATGGATGAATTCTTCTGAAACTAAACCAAGCTCATTATTATTCATTTATTGCACTAAGAAACTGTAACAGAGTTTGTAATCCCAGTAGGCTGAACACTATTTTTTGAGACTGTCCCAGCACCCTTCTAGACACTGTGGAGCAAAAGCAGAAAGCAAGTGTTGTTTTCCTGATTACACAGAGGAGGTTCTGAGGCCTGGACAGACTTGATGCAACCACAGAGGAAAATCAGTAGATCTGATGAGTGAATGTGTTTTCTTAGTCATGAGATGGGATTTCTGATTGGGAGATGATACTTCACAGGAAGCAACAGCAAATTTCATAAAACAGTGAAGTGCTGAAAAGCAGATATTGCCATGTCAACAAATGTGAAATGCATCTCCAAATAAATATGCAGTTTAATTAGAAAAGAAATTTAAAGTTTATTGTAAAAGTGTATCTTTTAGTATATCTTATGCATCTGTAAGAAATACAATTTTATATAGAAATTACTTCGAAGAACATACTTTGAAGAGTTATCTCTCCATGATATATTAAAAAACCCCTTAAAAAATGGTGCAACATTCCTAATTGAAATTTGCTTAGTTCAAATACAACTTTCTAAATACAAACCATATCTTAATTGTTTCTGTATGTTACAGAAAAAGAATTAAGCAGAAAGGAGCACTTACTTTAGCCCACAGCATATATATATCTATATATATCATGGTACAGCGGTGACAAATGGAGTGTGAGCACCACTGTGTCTACAACTTGGGTTTGAAATACTAAGCTTAGCAAGATGTGAACATGACCACACACATCAAAAGGATGTTCCAAGATGCTGCCCACCTCTTTCAATGCATCCACTTCCCAGGATAATAAGCTTAAAATTGTAAGTGGCAGATGAAATTGTCTAAGGAACTACCTAGACTGTAAAAAAAAAAAAAAAACAACTCTTTTTAGATTAGAAATGCATCTTCATTTCTACATGTCTTTTCCCTAGTTTAAATAAAGACCCTACCCTTCTGCTTTGTTTTTGACTTCCTGGGAATCCTGCCTAACTACACTTCCAATACAAGATCTGAATTTTCTCTTGCAAAGGAGACTTCATAAAACTCCAGCATAGATAATTCTGATTTACCCAGCTGTGAAATGGAACAGATTGAGATACTTCATCTTAAAACATATCTCGTCTCTCTTCCCATTTTACTTATCTCCCTCAAACTTTACTGAGAGTTCTTGGAACTACTCAATGCTCCTCCCTGCCGGTTTATAGTCCCTTGCTTTCTGCATATAGACACTTTACTGGAATGTAGGAACAAATTCCTGTGAGGCAAGTTAGGGTGGCAGTTTGTAGTATTTGATACTGCATGCTTAATAATTAGGGTATGTGCTTTTACATCTTGGTAAACACAAGGTAACTTCAGGTAGTTTGATGGTCAATGAAAGTGGGCTAATCAACCTTGTACCCACCACAGGAAAGCAATGTGTGCATGAATAGCTGCCATGGATTACATAATGCACTGTAATTTTTCCCTTCTCTTACTTCACAGTTTATGCCTGGAAATAACTTGTTCTGGTTGCTATATCTGACTTGTTGAATGACTGAGTGATTGTAGGAACTAATCCATGCATTACCTAAAAAAGCTCTTTAGTTGCAGTTGTGCACGCTAAGGATTTTTATCTAAAGGACAAAGGCTCAAATCCCAGTTCTTTATTGATGTGATTAATATAATTATGTATGTTTGGGACCACCATATTCTTCATGCAAGGTGGCTGTGGTAGGGTCTTTTATACTAAAGCTCCAGTATAGACCTTACCCATGCCTAGGTTGGAAGTGCCACACCTCTTATATGGCATAAAGAGGTATCTAAGTTAGAAAAGCTGCTCAGAGTGCTGTTATTGCTTGTGCTATGTCCTAAAGGAACATGAGTCAATCAATAATTAAGCCACAAAGTACTGCCTGTTGACATGGCAACATGTTCACAGATGTGACGTGAACTTAATGTCCTTCTTTCATGTCTCCTGTGAAAGTAAGAGTCTCCTAAACTCAGGAACAAAGAATTGGAGCAGACATTGCCAGGGGAAAAGGAGAAAATGCAAAAATTAGATGATTTCTTTTATAAAAATGGATGCCTTGGAATACTTTCTCTCTCAAATCTACTGTAATAAATGGTCTCTCTCTTTTTTTTAGTACAAGGACCTTTCCCTAATCAAAAAATCCCCAATTGCTTATTGCCAAACCCTTTTAGAAGCATGAAATGAACTTCCTTATGGATCGCTTTCATGATTGCTTCTTTCCCATGTATTTCACCCCACCCACATTTTTTAATGGAGCTGAAGTGAACACACTCTTTTAGGTTCCTGCTGTTTAGGCAAGACTCTGTCTAGCTCCAAGAATAACATTAGCTGCTGCACCACAGCTTAAGGGTTGGCATGAAGGTCCAAATGTGAATTTGTCATCGTGGGTCGGTGCCTGTTGTTCTGAAGAGGAAAGAAGCACGAGTTTGTGTGACAGCAACTTCCGTACGTTGGGATCGTTTTCCCTGGCTGTCTCTGCAGTTTCCCTGCACGTGCTCCCACTCTCACACTCTCTCTGCTTGCCAGTTGCCCTGTTCTTCTCTTGGCTTGCATGTCTTTCTTCCAAGCTCTCTGCAGCAGATGTTAGTGGGTCTCGCCAACACGTTTTGTTTGCCACATGTGTTGCTACCTGTGTCACAATGGGTGAGGTTAATTTTTCTTTTTTTTCCAGGGCATCTTTTTACTCTGCCCCAGTCGGTCTCTTGATCTTTCACACAGTAAAAGTTTACTACACGTTCTTTCCTTTGGGAGCTTGGTGTCCTCCATGCAAAGGACATGTCCAGTCCAGCAGAAATACGCTTTTATAAGATTGCTTCAACACTGTTTGTGCAACCGCTTTGCAGAACTTTGTTATTCATGATTTTATCTCGCCACTTGATATGCATAATAGCTTGAAGGTGCCGTTGATTAAATTTTTCCAATGCTTTGATGTACCAGTACTAGCATTTCCATGTTTCTCAGCTCTAGAGTGAGGTAAAATTAAGAGCACTACAGAAAAGCCAGGGCTTGGTCTTATGTCTAATAATGTACTAATTCCAAATTTATTTGATGTAATTCTCCGTCTCAATATACAAAAACCAATTGTTGTATAAAAGCCAACTGTTTTGAAACTCACGTGAGGGAGAGGCGTTAGATGCAGGGTTTAAAATTCTCATGTGTATTCCTTGCACTTTTAGAAACTAGGTAACAGTTTTGATAGCTTAAATTTTATAAAAGTACAAATCTCAGCTGCAGACTACTGTGCAGCTGGGCAGCCTGAATGTTTGGTGGACTCTACACCCTTCAGCAAGTATTAATCCTAACCTTCCAGACATAAAGTATGTGGAAAAGTAATACCTAAGTACAGTGATAAAAAGAGACAGACAAGATTGCTGAGACAGCAGGGTGACCTCATACTTTATGAAATACATCCCTTCATTTCTCCTTGGCTGCTTTCTTTTTAATGCTTTTCTTCAGCATCCTATGTGAGTTCAGATCTCTGGATAGATGAAATTTTATTTTTAAACAAGAAACTTCTAGCTGCCTATATCACTTTTCAGATCAATTTTGATAAAAAAGCGTACTCTAGCAATACATTTTGATAGGATGAGGGGCAATTCAAGAATTTAAGATCCTCAACAGCATCTTTGGGTTTAGATTTGGGCAAAGTGTACAGCTGAATGACATTTTTGCTGTGGCCTTAATAAATAAATTGCTCACTGGCTCTGCTGCTTGCAAACAGACAGCCTTTAGGCAATGCCCAGTTGTCCTTTGTAGTATTTGAAAGGCAGGTTCTGTTGAGCTGGAGAAAAGGCCCCAAATCTCCATTTTAAAATACTGACATGCTATTTTCATTTACTGAAAAATAATACTCTAAGGCTCTTCACTTGGATTTCTTCTGTGAATTTTTAACAGGCAAATCAGTTCATAAACCTTACGATACATATAATTTACAAACAAAAGCTAGACATTTAATGGGATTTCTGCAGGCACATTATAATTATACCTGAACAATAGTCAACAGGGAAGGGAGTGATGGTAGCACCATTAGGAAAAGAGAAGCATGACTGCTACCTCTGCAAGACTTAACTTGATGGGAGCTCAGCTATTCCCATGGCAATTCAAAACACTGAAATTATGCTGATTTAGTACTTGGTGTGCATTTATGACACGTTTTGGTTTTTTTTTTTAGATCTTACTTGAAAAGTGTCGCCTTGGTATAAGTGGGCCTCATCACATGCAATAAAATTCCACCCATTCAAAAGAAATTAATATGTGCAATACTTTTGGTTCATTCTCCAGCACATGTACATTTGGAAAAAAATTCAGTAAATTATTGTACCATGGAATGCATTCAGATCTCTTCTAAGCTGTAAAGTATACTTTATTTTGACCTTTAGTACTTAGAGGCTTTCATTAATTTTGCAAATTACACTGTTTCTCTCTTTCATTCCTGTGACTTTAATAGCCCCATCTGCTGGCTGAGCACCAGGTACGAGAACTAGCACGTACCTTTGAAAGCCTCTTGTTGTAACAGGGCTTCCATAAACTTGCTACTAAAATGTTCTGTAAGTGAACATTTCTCTAAGTGAGACAGAAGAGAGAAAATTGGAAAACTGCGTTTTATAGATGCATATTATCTCCCAATGCTGTGGAGTTCATTTTGTGTTTACAAAGTTCTTGGTTTCTGCCGGTGTCAAGTCTGCTTTGCTGATGATAAAGATGCACTTCTGTTGTTGTAGAAACTTAATTTCCTAAAACAATTTACAGTTTGATTAAGTGAAAAGCTGTGAAACTGTAGAAACTGGAAGAAAATGTAAGATTAAATGTAAATGGCAATGCTCAGTGAAAAAGGAACTAAGCAAAGATTTGCCTTCAGATGCAGTACGTCAGTAGCAGTGAGACTGTGTTGTGTTCTGGAGTTTGTTTTATTGCTACTCTTCCCTAGGCATCCATCTGTGTAGAAGGTAGGATACAAGGCAGGAGAGACTCTTGATGTGACTCAGTAGGCTCATTTTCATGTTCTAGTGTTCTTTTAATGGAAATTGGTGTGACAAATCTCCCAGAAATAATGAGGGAGGCTTGATTCATCCCCTCATTCTTTAAATGGAACTACTCTGTGCTGCTTTTTGAGGGAAAGCTTTTGATGTTATGTGTATGGCTACGGTACTACTTGTTCTACATGGATATAAATAAAGTAGCTTATAAGATAGCTAAAGAATATGAGCACATGTTTCTTGTACATCACTGAAACTGAACACAAATTTGATGTTGCATCTGCAGATTGTCCTAAACAAGTATTGTTACTATAAACCTGTGATTTATCTATCTATTAATACAGAAAAATCACTTTAATAGATTTCAGTGATATTTAAAAATATCTTACATATAAAAATATTTTCTCTACAAAACCTGTCAAATGGCCTGGGAAAGGAAAATCCTGAAAAAAGCAGTGTTGGGGGAGGATGTATGTTGGAGGAGTATACCAGACATCTGATTGTGGTCACCATGAAGAAACAAAAGCTTGAGGAGGAAGGGAAAAGTACTAGTGAATGTACAGCAAATAAGAGCCTAAACTGTATTATAATTTTTGATGCTGTCCATTGCAATAAAGATCACCTTAATTCTTTTGCAATGTGCAGTAAAGAAAACTATGCTGAATAAGAGCAATTTGTCTTTTTCCAGAGTTTAATCCAGGGACTGAAGACAGAGAGAATGATTTAACGGAGCTTAAACAAGCACTAACAGAAAAATAAGTTTCCGCAGCCATCCTATTAATCAGTAGATTCTGGTCTGATAAGATACTTGAATATTTTTTAGGGCAGTGAAATGTACAAGGCAGGTCAAAATCACTTATGATATGATAGTCTCACCAACATAGCAATCCACATTTTCTTATGACTGTGATGATGTTCAGTAAGTCCTTACAAGGAAATCACAGTGAAACTATTACTCTGTTAGTAAATTGATGTTTACAAATCCTTGTGGACTCAAATTGGTAAGTAGAACTTATCTTTGCTTATAGCCTGGTCGAAAATACAGAGGGATTGAGTATCAAAAATAAATGAAAGATTTTTTTCATAAAGATTAAGTACAGGATTGTGTTCATGCTCTTTTAAAAGCTCGTTCAAAACTCAGTCGCTGAAATTTTCAAAATATTTAAAAGTTTCAGGTGAGTTTTGCTGAAAGTCAAAAGAGCTCGTGGTCCCCATTCACATAATTGCTTGGGAAAATATCAGCTCCTATCCTGGTTCTATAATAAATAGCACATGGCTTAGGAGACCAAAGGAGAGCTTCCTGCTGAAGATCATGCACAAATACTAGCATACCATGGAAAATTTTCTGGTGGCGTCAGTGCAGAAGATACAACACAGGATGCCTGTAAGTGCATTAAAAGAACACAGATGATTTTAAAAGGAAACCTGGGAAATACATTGATCATATGTTCAAGATCAACGTTTTCCAGTTAGTAGGAGTGTTCCTGTAATATCTTTCTCCTTGCGCTCTTTTGCCTTCCAAATGCATTTAACACAGTGATCCAAGGAAATCCATCCTGCTGCAGCTTTCCTGGCCTCTGTGGTGTTCCTCTCCTGCAGAGGTGTTCTTTAATGAGCACATGTTTCTCGGTCACAGGTAGTCCACGTTATGCCTGACTGCATTTCTTTACAGGCTTTAAAACCCTAAGCCTGAAGGCACAAGTGCCATATGTACACTGGATGGAAGCCTGATCCTTCAGTGGACAGCTCAAGTGATTATGAATTACTCACTTGTGAAATCCTGAAATGATATAAACAAAAGGACTGGTGAATCATTAAAAAAACGGATTTCTGTTTTAAAAACAATGTAGTTCGTTTAATAATAAAGTTATAAAGTTAGCTGAAAGATTTCTAACCAATTATCCTGTATACCTTGAGAAAAAAAAAGTGTATGTATATGAAGATCTTACATAAATAATTGTTACCTTTTAAATATCACATAAAGACATGTAGAGAGGTAACCATCAAAGAAAATGTTACAAACAGCAGACCCTAAACTTTGTTTTTGTAGGATTGGCAGCTAACACTGACCATTTCTGCTCAGCAAATATCTGGATTTGTCTTTTCCTAAGACCAGCTAATCCATGCTCTCTTCTTCAGGAACTACACTCACATCTTTTTGTATTCACTTGAAGAACAGGTGGCTCAGATCAGCCAAACCTTAATCCTAGCAGACCTTGAACTTACTGGAACACTATTGCTCTTCCAGTAGGCTTAGAAGTTCTCTTTTTTTCCCCTGCCATTACAATGATTAATAATGATCTTGACGCACAGACACAGATGCACTTATATATACACTAATAAACACAAATAGGAAACATAATAGGTTAAGATATTTAAGCCAGAAATCAGTCAGGAAGGCTGACCAGCAGGTTTTTTTAATGTGGTAGGCAAAAAATAATATTTTTACTAAACAAAGACAGAGTTAGTATTTTAGACAGTCTTACCAGACAAATGCTCTTCATTATCCATTGATTAAAGGAAAGGTGGTTTTCTATTCTACTTAGTTTACTGAACAGCTGGACAAATCTCCAAAATTTAAAAAAGATTATTACCAAATGTTTTGTGCTTTTCCTGTCCTAAATCTGAACGTTGTACAATTTGATGATCTGAGATAAGTGATTTGTACTCAGAGTAGCACAGAGCCCATGACAACACACCTCTTGTGATTGTCTGTACTTAGTAACTGTTTCTAAAATCCTAAACTGTCCACTGTGAGCTTGGAGTAGTGAGACCACTTACAGACGCTTTTCCAAATTATGACTCATTATGTTAAGCCTTCTTTTCATGAAACTCTGCTTAACTGTGCATGTGCTGATTGTTTTCTTTGTCATCTGACTTTCAGACTGGTTACTGATCTCCTTTGATATACTGTACATGACATCCTAACAAAACCAAGTCTTTAATCAAAATGATGAGGATTCAAATGTGTGCCACTGTCAGACAGCAGGGTAAGGCTAACATGCAGCAGATGTGTACTTGCAGGTCAGATGGAATGAATGGATTTAAGACATGCAGTTGGTACAATCTTTAGTTTAACCCTAGATCTGATTTTAAAATCCAGGCAAAACATTTTCACAATGAGCTATGTTGGTTTGAACTGCCAGCTGGCAAAAGACTGGCACAAATATTTTATACATGGCATAGTCCTGACAAGCCCTGATAGTCACAATCTAGAAAGCAGCAGGAATTCATTGCAGAGAAAGAGATCGATGGCTCTTGATGACAAAAATCACTTTATGACACAAATCACTTGCATTAGTAGTTCTGTGTCAATATTTTCTCTTTCATGCTGCTAATCTACAAGATCAAGATGTACAAAAGCAAAAGGCAGGTTATTGCTTCTAACAGATTTCATTAATGCAAACCCAAAACACTGAGGTTGCATAAATGAAATCTGCAGCTGTGAATCAAAAATAACACTCAAGGATCAGGAAGCACCAAGAGCAAATATGTCAGAATATGATCTGCTTTACTATAGTTTAGAAAAGAGCCTGCAAATTTAAACATTTATTTGTGTAAGCTGAACTTTTCTCACTAAAACAATATATAAACTGTAGGTGGGATAGACTGATCTATTTTTCTCCTACACATACACAAAAGTTTTAAAACAGTGTCAGCCTCACTGAGCTCAGTGAGAGTTGTGGTGCTCCATTCTTTCAAGGAGATGCTTTTGCTGCAAACCAGTTCTGAAGTGACTGATGCCACTAGTGTTTAAACTACACCATGATTAATTTTCTTCAGTTCATTACAGGCATTGAATTTGTAGTAGTAAAGACTGTTGAGAGCATTGCCATTTATTAGGGAAAGTGTTACCAGATAGTATTTTTATTATAGGGAAGTACAGTAGATATAACTTAATGGACTATAAAAAGAAACAGGTAGGTTATGCTTTTTGTTCTGCTCTGGGAAAATACAGAGTTTTATGCACTGTAGTGATACTTGTTTAATGTTGTTGATTTTGAACTGAAGAATCCTGTCCCCCCATTGCTATTGGTACATGCCAAGATTTTGTGGATTCAAGCCGTGCACTGGTTAATTGTAAATTCACTGAAAGATCCACGAGAAATGCTGATGGCAATAATAATGCTCAACTGAATAAGCAGTTAAGCACTTCTTAACAAGTTGTCTTGTTGATGAGCCCAGTAGAAATACTGAGATGGATAAATTAATCAGGGGCTAATTCCTGCTCAAGAGCTCTGAGCAGAATGTGCTGTTCCAGGGATACAAAGGAACCAGAGAGTTTGTAGGTACCTCCAGATGTCGATTCCTCTTGTATAAGAATTTTTCCTGTACAGCTTTTCCAGCAGTGTCACTGGTGTGTGTGTATGGCTGTTGATCTCCAGCTGGAGCATCAGTCCTTTGATGGTTATAGGTAGAGGGATTGAATTCACAGCAACCCTAAAGGCACTCTAATATATACCAGACAATGATATGGCTTTTGTCAGCCACGAGTTTGGGGAAATGTTACTATTTGCAGACTAATCTTCCACTGAGAATAGTTCTTACTCTGAAAACAGAGGTGAATGAGTCCACTGAGGTTAATGAATTCATGAACATGAGTCAGAGATGTAGATCAAAACTCCTGCCTTTATTCCCTTACTGTATACTGAAGTATTTGTACAGTCATTGCTTTCCTTTTACATGGAGAAAATAACATGATGATAACTTCTTTTAAGTCATCATAAGAAAAGTATCCCTGTTGTTTAGTCATGTAGTATAAAGGGTCTACCAAAGCATGATGTGTATCAAAAATGTTTTTCAAGAGCACTCAGAGACTACAGAGCCCAGTTTTGTACTTGGGTGCCCCACTCAAAATCAGTAAAAAAAAAAATCAGTAAAAAATTATTTTCAGAAGAAACCCCCTGCATGACCATTTCCTTTATGATAGCATTGCTCCTTACATTGCAGTTCATCTGCACCCTGGGATCTTTGGGCAAAGAAAAGAATCCATTTCTACATTTTTCCTTATTATATTGGGAAGAATTTTATTGAAGCTTTGGATGAGAAAGGGTAACAACTGAAAATGTAACTTCACTTTTGTGATCTTAGCACATTTTACTCAATTCTGTTCAGCGCGCTGAAAATTAAAAACTGGAGGTCACAATGAGAATATCTACAATTTTTAGAGAGTAAAGAATTATATGCATATGCACGGTGCTGTAATAGTTGAGGAGGGGTATTTATTTTTGTCTTTGTGACCCCTGTATTTAGGTCATACAGCAAATACCTAAATAAGTTCATAGTCCTGTTCTTGGTGACGTCTTCACAATGTACAGTTTGTAGCAGGGTTGACATAACATGGTCAGTGCAGGATTTGCCTTTAAACTGCTCTGTGGAAGATCTCTGGTTTAGGCTATCAATGTTCTGTGGAGAATATTGTCTTACCTCTCATTCCTGCCATCCTTGGTTTCTACAATTGGGTATAGAGGCACTGACTTCTGACCGAGCATCCAACTTAGATCAGGATCTCAGGTACACATTCTTGTCTTAAAAATCAAAAAGGAAGAGTTGCACATTATTGATAACCACCAACTACACACCTTCCTGGTGATGAAGAATGTTGTCAGAAGTCAACGCCTACACTTTTGTCTTTTAATCTTATGTCTCCTTAAGGCTCCACGATATCAGCTGCTTCCTCTCATGTACCTTATGATTCTTCTGTCCAGGACCTCAAATACTCCACCTGTGCTTTCTTGTCCTCTCTTGCTGTCCATACACAGTATCCTGAGGTCTCATTGCTGTACCTAATTACTAGCTGGGCAAGAGGCAGCATGTCCTGTGGCTGCTTGTGTGTTGATTGTCCAGCTGGTGAGCCAGACAAAACAGAACTTTTAAGTTCACGTTGCAGTTTTTCTCTTAATGAGGCCAGTCATCTATGTAGTCATCAGTTTTCATGTAGCTGGGTAGAACTTAATATCTTTGAGATCGCTGCTCTTCTATCGAATTTATTTGAGATTGGCCAATAGATTCAAAAGTTAGTGGGAAAGACAGAAAACACAGTTGCATAAGCTTGGGATGATCAGGGTAGGAACACACTAATGCTTTCTGAGTGCCAGACTAGACTAGTGCACTGTTAAGGTGTGTTCTCACTAGACTGAGTGAGACAAACAGATTCAGAGATCAGATAGTTTCCTAAATGCTGTAAATAATGCTATCCCAGGAATGGGTCAAGGAGACCTGCCTGTGTCAGCATATTCACATTGCCTCTCCTTCCACATTTTGCATCATGGAAATAACTTTGAATCTAGAACAGTCTCTAGGGCTAATTACAACAGCATCGAGGGAAA
Organism: Daphoenositta chrysoptera; assembly: GCA_013397915.1. NCBI lineage: Eukaryota > Metazoa > Chordata > Aves > Passeriformes > Daphoenositta > Daphoenositta chrysoptera. The sequence continues at coordinate 188,946 of VZRO01008011.1, read as the reverse complement.
AATTTTGGCATTGTGGAGATGTGCAGTGAAATCCTCACAGGCAGATCACAAACTTGAAGGTGTGTATGTTGAACTCATGTGGGCTCTGAGATTTCGTGCATCTATTCCTTCAGCTTAGTTTATGTAGAGGCAAAATCATTTAAATATGTGAAATTTAGATTCAGAGTTCAGACTGTCCTTTGCAGAAGAAATACAATGAAATCTCTGAATGACCCACGTAATCACACTTCTTATAATGATGTTATCTTTTCTTATATTCTAATAACCCAAATAATCACACTAGATCCAGGATGGTGTGCTACTGCCACTGGATTCCTGCAGGACCAAACTCACTGGGGCATTAATTTTCATTTGCATCACTTCCTCAACACAAAGCAGACTTGATGCTACATTAACTGGCAGCCCAGAGGTTCACAGTGTGCTGGGGAGTCCAGGTGGTGCAGCTCTGGTGGAATGGTTTGTGCAGTCCCTTCCTCGCAGTTCCAGTGTAGATGCTGAGCAATAAAGAGTGGGCAAAAGCAGGAGCAGATTAAATCCTCAGTATAATTTTCTTCTTCAACTCACAGCTTCCAAAATTCTGTGGTTAGGTAAGAATCTCCGCTTTCATTTAAAAATTAAATCTCAGAAGCCATAAAGTAAATCAAAAGAAAAACAAACAGATATTAATCTTGTGATGTTTGATCCAATTTTGTGTTTTGGGAACTGTCTTCTGGTTTTTGAACACCTGGATTTGGCAAGGCTGCTATCATGCCTGGAACAACATACACAGAGAGTTTTCTTACTATCACTATTCCCCTCCCACTCCCTTTCAGGTAAATGAACTAATTTGGACATAATATTTCAATACATTTTTTGCATTGAAGGTGGGTAGTAGCCTGCAACAGAAGGAATGTATCTAAAAGCCCAAATAAATAGCTGAATATTGTGCTCTTCATGAACTAAATGATCCAAATCTATAGTAAAACAAAATATTAAAAATTAATTTCTCTACTTACACACCAAGCCTGAGTTTAGGATTTAGTATTTCAAAAAATATAAGGGTGGAATAACTGCTATGCTAGGGGCTATGAGTTCTTCTGCTTTAATGAGTATCTTGACAACTTTGGGACATTTACATTAGAAATATTTTCTATGGTAGTACAGATAATGTGGGAAAGAACTTAGAGTTCATGATTTTGTACTGTTTATCATCTTAAGGAAAGTAAAAAGCTGAGTGTATACATTTATTTAAATTAGTTAGGCTTTAAAGACCTCAAATTCCTAGATCTGTTAGAACTAAATCCTAAAATATGTTCTGGCAATCAGCAGTTTAACTGAATTGAAGCATGCATTTGCAATTTCTTTGCTGGATCACTACCACATTAAAGGTATCCTGCAGATTTGAGTCCTTTCTGTCTAAATATCCTGAAACTTTACAACAGTTACTTACAATCCCAAAATAGAAAACAAAAATACTGCATAAGAACCTGAAATAGGGGAAATAATGAAAAATCCCATTTTTGAATAATGGGATCCTAATTTTATATTTACAAATGCACTTCATTAATGTTTTAGGATTTAAGAAAAAAAAATGTCTTTAGAACTTTACAGTTTATCTTCATATGACTTAAAAAAGACTTTGAAATGCCTTTTCTTCTGTTAAAATGCACTTGAGGGCCTTCTGTGAATCTTTTTATTTACTGAGTACACCAGAGTGACTCACTCAGAAAAGTTTGGGGCTAAGCAAAAATGTATTTCGTTTTTTCTCTAAAGGTCTGGTATTCACTCAACAGACTGGAGATGCTTCTCCACCATACTAATTCCTAGGGTATTTTTAGCTGTTTTGTAGAAGAAGGTATCTGTATGCTGAGAGTGCATTATTAGATTGTGAGTGGAAGAATTTCACACTCTCTGGATGGTGTTTAACGTGGTCAAATACCACACATGCATTTTACTGAAATACCTGGTTTAGTTTCCTGTTGGTTTTTTTTTTTTTCTTTTTTTTTTTACTAAAGACCTGAATGCAGTGGTCTGGGGCACTGGAGAGCTCAGAATGTTAGTAATGAGATATGGAGCCCTTTTCTTCTAGGTCACTGGCATGAATTTGACCCTGGTTCGTAATAACTGAGAGTCATTATCAGCTGGTGGCTGTTTGGTGGCCTACGACACACAGGCTGGTGGTTTCACTTTGTGTAATGACCCATGGCTGCATACACATACACACAGTCTGCAGTTAAAACATGTGCAAATAGCTTGGGAAATACCATATATCTCATGATGGAACTTCAAAACTCAGGCTGGAAGGTCATCTGTGGTGGCAATTAAGAGTGACAGGCTTTATACCCTGTCAGCCACAGAGAACAAGGTGCTCACCAGCATTCACACAGGTCATTTGCTCCTCTTTGGGCAGTGGAACTCACACATTTAAAGCAGAGTAACACAAAAGAATGGGTAAGTACTAAATTAATTCTGTACAAGACAAAGTTACGAAGCAAATCCTTACAGATCTGGAGTCTGTGAGCAAAAGGTGAGAAGCAGAAAATAAAGGGGAAGGAAACCCGGAAAAAAAAAATAATAATGGAAAAGGAAAGATATGGAATGGTAAAATGACAGCAAATACAGTGATGGCCCATGCTTCCCAAAACACCAGACTCCTCCTCTTGCCTCCTTTACCGAGTTAATCTACGTCCTGTGAAAAAGTGGCTTGTTATATAAGATGAAAAATACAGCAGAGTATTTAGGCATATTCTTCACTTCCAGCATGTGAAACATCCTGCTTGTTTCAGCAGAGTGACTTTTGTTCCTTACAGTAGGTATTTGCTTATCTTACCTTACCAAAGGCAAGTTTTATAATTAAGCTGTGTGGACTCAGCTAAAGGGTTTGGATATGATGATGGATGTGGTTTTACTACATCATCAGCAAGCAGCATGATGACCAGGAAATTAGCAAGGAGTAACAAAGAAATAAGATCTCCACTGATGTGACAGGAACTTTAGAGAGGGTTGGGAGGGCTTTTGGAGCAAATGCATGCTGGGTCAGGATTTTCCACAAACTCGTTCATCCATTTCTGCAGTTACTGTTAAATATCTGTGACATACGTGTGTTGATTCAATGGTGAAAGGCTTAAAGATCAGGCTGGGTTGACATTTTTCTTGTAAGGCTCAATATCATGAAAACATTTGAAGTGTAAAGAGCTGTAGAACTGGCTAGTTTCACATGTCATACTGATGCTGTGTGGCTTTGTAAAAGAACTGATACACTTTGACGCTCTAGGCCTGAAGCAAATACAAAGCACAGGACTTCTGAGCATGGCAAGAGACCGTGAAGCAGCAGCACAGAGCACCAGGTAAGATCAAATTCCTGGCTATCTTCCATTTCCCTGTCACAACGTGTATGCTTAATAAACTGCTTTAACAATAGTGATAGGATGTGACTGCCACCTGCATGCTATGTAATGTGTATCCTCTACAGAAAGAACATTTAGCAGCTGCAAGATGTAAGTACTTCAAGCTTAGAATACCTGGATGTTCTAAGGTGAGCTCACTGCTTTCTAAGCTGTAAAAATGCTTAATCCCTGTGTCACTCTATATTATTTTGTAGTTAATGTTGTCAGTGGGTTGACAAAGGCACATAACCAGGGGCAGAATCTGGCCTATCATATTTAGTAGGATGTGATTCCTCAACTAGACACTAAAGCCTTGTAAGGGCACATACTCTGCTTTGTTTTTAGATCTGAAATGTGAGGGAGTAGACCTTGTCTTGCAAAGCTGTAATTGCCAACTCCGTGACAATTATATGTGAGCTCAGTGCTGGTACATGATAACCTGCAGATGCTAAGATCACAGTTTGGTTTAAGAACTTTAAAGAAATACCCAGCTGACCACCTAGCAATATATTTTTCTCTGACTCTTTTGACTGACACTTAGATAGAAAGCTCTTTACAGCAGGAAATCATCTCTTATTTGATAATTATATGAGGCCCTGTTCCTAACTAAAGTTCTACTGAAAAATTACTACGTTGTTTAATGATGTTTTTAAACTTAGAATAGTGCAAGCACTGTACACAGCTTATATTAAGTTCTGAGGCTTATTAATAATTCTTGTGTATAAATACCTTTCTTGTCTCTATTTCTCTTCTCTTCTGCAGTCACTTTTCTTTAAGCTTCAGTTATATTACCTCATTAACTTTTCCTTGTCTTGCAGAAGCAGTAGATTCTGCTCTGCTCAAAGGCAAATCTTTATGCTGCAGTTAGCCAGGGACTGTTTGTATGTAGGTCTTCACTTCCTGCTCATTGTGTCTTTTGGTGCTTCTCGCAATAAACTAAGGATTATTATATTATTTAGTCAACTTTGGTTTTGTCTTTTGCAGTCCTTCATTGCTAAATAAGAAAGCCAAGTTTCTTTCACAAACTCAAGCAGCATATTGCTGCTTTCCAATAGGTAACCACAGATACTTCATACGTAACCATTGATTTTCTATCCAGGGATATGTAGGAAGTCTTACAAAGAGCATGAGTAAGGACGCATCTAATAACATGTCAGACTTTTCCTGTTTCCACACTTGAATGCTCAGTCCAGAATACTGATCCCCGCACCAGAGAACAACCACAGTTTACAAAGTCAATATATACTGTATGAAGTAGCCGTACAGTTATGATAGTTACCACAGGGAATGAAACCTAAAATTTTTAGATGCAAGCAGAGGGCATAGGCAGGATCTGACTTTTCTCTGAAGTAGGCTCAGCTAGAGGAAAAATATTGATTTTCACCACAGCCATCCTTCCTTCAGAAGTTATTTCATGTTTGAAAGGAATGCATGAGGCTATAGAGAAAAAGAAAAAGGGTGGTATTTTATCTTAATTTATAATTTTATTTTATTTACAGGGTTCAGTTATTTTATGTGCTCTCTTCCTTAAATAAAAGCAAATAAACCAGAAGATTTTCTTTAACTGCAGTGTAATGTATTAACTGCCTTGGAAGTTATTAATTAGTATCAGTTCTCAGTCATGGCAGTCATTATTTCTTCCAAGCAGGTATTGTGGAAATCAAACAAAAAAAGTAAAAATAAATTAAACTTGAGACTTTTATTTGTTTAAAGCACCCAAATGTTAACAAATTTCTCTGAACCGACTGCTATGTCTTAAATCTCTAAAGTCTGAAACCAGCTTTTCTAAGACTGCATGGAAACTGCCAGCTCCAGTTCAGGAGGTCTTTGCAGGCTGAAATCAATAGCTTGGCTTCAAAACCCTGTAGTCAATACTGGCTTTTTCTGGGAGAAGGGCTGCTGGGCTTGGTGGGACACTGATCAGATGCACAACCAAGTTGCTGTTGGGGTTGGGTGGGTTTTGGTAGTACACATTTCTGCTGAAATGCAGGTGCTCCTTTCAGATGGGTCAAAGGAAAAGTGGAAGAGGGCATTGGGGAAGTAGACATGCAGAATACATTCTATAAGCCCCCTGGAAAATCTAGTTTTGCCTGTGTTCTTACACTCGTTTTTTCAAAGAGCACAATTGATGGCTTGATAAGCATAAGCAGTATGAAAGAAAAGAAACAAAATCAGTTCTAAACCAGTATCCTGTGTAATTCTCATGTTATGGAATTTATTTGAGATAATTTTAATAAAAGCAGAATTGCACAGTGTAGGCAAATGAAAATATATTTCCATTGCAGTATGTATGTATAAGAACTCCAGTATTATTTCTGTCCCTTTTGAAAAAAGTAACTCCTTTTTTTTTAAAATTTAAGCAGTTCCACTTCATGTTTTTTTCTCTCATTCTTCTGAAGAATTTCTGCCTGAAGCACAGCTACATTACACTCATAAAACATATCAAGGTATCAGCATTCTTCAGTACTCCAACCACTCCAATCACTGCTGTGTGAACAGCTGCGAGTGCATTTTTTTAATATTTGCAACTAAAAATACTTCTGTGCTTAAAAGTGTCCAGTTCTGCAAGCCCTCCTTGGCCAGGACACTTCTCAAATATTCAGTGAAATTCTAAACCCAGTAGGACTCCAGATTGAAAATCAAGATCTTAGGAATGTACTTCAGGTGGTAAAAAACCAAAGCAATAAATATACTTTGAGGAAAAAACCCTTTTTGATTAAGAAAGCAAAAAACAAATTCTTAAAAATACTGGCTCTCAAAACACGGGTCTGTATTTCTGAGAGAGTAATTCCTTGTGCAGGAAATACCTGTGTAATTAACGTTTACTAAAGCAAAAGCTCAAACTGCATTCTGCCCATTCCAAACTTCTGCTGACTTCATACAAACATAAGTGTTCTAGAAATGTTCTACTTTCTTATAAAGCACAAATGTAGATTTTGTAATTGTGTAAGGAAGCATAAACCTTACTAATACAGTACCCATATAAAATCACTAATAATCGTGTTAGCGTGGGTCATATGAAATAATCAACAAAAGATCTTGGATTTAACCAGAAATTCAAATGTGATTTCAGTGATGGACCGTGGCACATTTTGCTAAAGATGTCTGGCTGCAAAGCCAGGGGCAAATAGGTGAACTAAAAACAAGGTTATTCATTCCTCAGTTGACTCTGAAGTGAAATCATTCTGCATGAACTGAATGTACCAGGGTTTTCAGTCACTGATACTTAGAACACTTAATATTTAAAATATTAGATATTTGCATGTTATTAGGTGGGTGCATAGTTTTCTGCTTATTCAGCTGTTAATAGTAATTACAGACCATTAGAAACAAATACACCTATCAATAGAGGAATATATACTGAGACTGCTTCACAAAGCACTGTCACAGTGTGAGGTACATAAACAGGGATTTGGTACCTCAATATTAATTTTAAGCATGGCAGTTTGTTAATCCTAAAATTGAGTAAAAATGAATGCAACAGTACAAAGAATATGTAGCCATTTAATTAACTCATAATTTGAAATGCTTTTTGTTATTATTAGTTCAATTGATAAAAGCATCACGTTTATATTAGGTGGGTTTATGTGTAGTTCTTCTCTACTAACTATACCTACTCAGCAACGCAAGAGATTTTTAAAAGATAATGAGAAAAAAGTGATTATCACAGCAGTCTCATTTGAACTGACGGATTCATAGGTTGTAAGGTATGAGGTATAGAATGAGATTTTATATTTTCTACATCACACAACAGCAAATTAAAGCACTAAATCAGTTTATGAAAGAAAAGAACTCAGGTATTCTTCTCACAGTACACAGGGTAAAAAATGGGTCCAGAATTTTTGGATCTTTTTTTTTTCTTCAGCTCTTGAGGCAATTAATCTAGCCAGGAGCAAAAATGACAGGGGAACGAGCCTTCAAATTGAGCTCTTAATTCTTTGGAGAAGTTCATTACTGGAACAATGTTGTGATACATCAGCAATAGAGCCCAAGTGTGTATTAGTTCTTGTCTACTCAGTTATTCATTCCTCCCACAAATTCATGCCATATCACTTGTTTCGGTAGCTCCTGTATTTAAGACAGACCAAAAGTTGTAGATGTTCAGGGGTTTACAGTTCCTTCTTAAAAATGGCTCACAAAACACCCCTGACTATGTCTCATCCATCAAATAACAAACAAGGAAAATCCATGGCATGAAACTGCACCTTGTGGAGCTTCTCATTGAAGGCCAAGAACTGTAAAAGGAGGGGAAACCAGCAGTTTCATTATTGAAACAATTGGAGTAACTAGTCTAAAGATACTCAATCGACTCTTAAAATACTGTTTCTATTCCAGCACAAAATGTAAAACCCCCACTGCTCTACGAGTAAATCTGTTCCAGATTCACATGGCAAGCAGCGCCGTGTTCACTTGCAGGGTAGGTTTCTAAGCCACAATAATTTCAATGCCACAAGGAACACAGACTATTAAGTAAGTGGTAGAACCTGGCTAATTCACATCAGTAGTTCAAAGCACCAATGTCTATTACTAAAATTTGTAAATTAGTAAGTTATCAACCAGCATAGCCCATTTTCACGGTTTTCCCATGAGCGTTAATGATATTTGATGTTTTCTTAAAGTCTGCTCCTGCAGGCTAGTGAGTAGATGCAAACTTTAGCTTCCATCAAAAAAGAGTTCTCGCCTTTATGGTTAGAGATAAAACATGAAAACATGAGCCAGCTGAACCCTGGAGTATCAAAAACCAGAAGGCAAATAAGCAGAGCCCCAAATGTATTTATTTATTTTTTTAAAGATCTGGCAAGCATGAAGCTAATCTTTTGATATTTGATGGACCACTTTATGCTTTTTAAACACCTGTAGTTAGCAATATTGAACTGGCACAGTATGAAACAGAAGTGCTCTCCAAATACCATTGTACCAGATCCTGATTTTGCAAGTCGATAAAACACCATCCAGTGGGAGCTTACGGCACTGTGCAAGTTTGAACCTTTATTTAATAGATGCAGGTTAATATTAATTATTTATTAAAATATAGTGTAAAATATTCTTTTTTCCTGTATAGAATTAAAGTAATCCTTGTAATATGAAACCTGAGCACAGCTCTCTAATTTAGCACAGCACATAATTATGGAGTTAAGCACGTGTGAAAGTGCTGATTCAGCTTTTTCCTTCTGTGTGTGTGTGTGTGTGTGTGTGTGCTGAGAACTAGGGAAGAATCTCCAAATTATTTAAAGTTTTATTTTATTATTCATTTAAGAACAAAACATGACAAAAATGAAAAGGACAGGAAAAGTATTGGAGGCACAAATCTTGTGACTTACTTTCATTCATGTGAGAGATCGTCAAGGTCCTCAGAATGCATCCCTGAACAAAATTATGAAATAAGTTTCTGTACGTAGATTCCAATTTTTGCAAACGATGAAGTAATGTTTGTAACAGATATAGCTTTCTGAGTCTTGTTGACCTAGTGGAATATGGCTCATTTTCCTTCAGGATCACTGCAGGAATCTCAGCTAAAACCTTATATCTGCCAGAATAGAGGATTAGACAAATTGGCAGGTGGTAATAGATTCAGAAGTTAAAAGGAAACAAACTGAGCAGCAGGATAAAATCAGGGCAAGGTAATTAACATTCTGTTTATATTTTCAAAGAAGAAACAACAGGAAAAGAACAGATGCCGGTTCAGATTTGTGGACACTCCCAGGAATTTTTTGCTTTAGGTAAAACAGTCAGAACTGCCCAGAACCCGTGGGACTCAAGTGGCCACTCTGGTGAGAGAGGTCAGGTTGCAGTGAGACACAAGTCACACAGAAGGGTGTCCTTTCATACACATGGTTGCCTCCTGCACAGAACTGCTTCTCAGCTCCAGATGTGCTTGTGGAAAAAAAAAGTCACAAGGGAGCAACTAGAATTTAGAAATTATAATATAAATTAAAAGTGATATCAGAGCTATTGGGAGTTTGTTTAAGGCAAATTTTAGTTTGGCATCGTACCATGGTACCTTAACACACCTGAAGATATATAGCCCAAGAGCTACAGGGGAAAACAGAACAATCATGCAGCAATCAGTCATTTTTTGAAATACCACATGGGGCATATGGCAGAGAACAAAGATTATTCTGTGCACAGTACCTACTGCCAATGCAGTGTTCTTTGAGGGGCTGATTCACAAGTCAGATGATGCAGAAGGGACTGGGTTTATATCAAAATATGTAAGGTTTTGGGGAACTTACCAAAGAAAAGAGAAATCATATAAAATGCTGGCCTTGGTGAGGGCTACTAAAAAATTCCCAGCTGCCCAAGGTGGACCAGATCATTCATTAGTGATTAAGTGTCCCTGCAGCTTTGTGGAAGATGAATACCTTCAGTTTCACCCTGTTGGCCACAGGCTTGATCTAGTGACAGCTGAAATCTTTGTAAGTTTTTTTCTGGATAATCTCAGTGAGTTTTAAAACATACACTCATCTGCAGCCTTTCACCTGTAGTGAACAGAGCTACCTGTGCATCTGATTTTCGTGTCTATACAAGCAACATTAAAATAATGTTACCAGTTTGTTTGAAATATATCAGTAGTTTTATTTAGGCCTGTAAGTATATAGCAGTTGTATCTGAATAACCAAGAAGAGGTGATTTCATGCAGAGAGAAAGAAAAATTATTGCTTTTCTTCTGTGTAGCAATTTATACTGAAGTAGGATTGTCTTCCGCTCTAGGGGAAAGATAAAAAAGTTTAAATGTCAGTGAAAGGAATTTTGAGGCAAAATGCCTTACAAAATTGTCTCTGCAGACTTAAAAAGTGAGAATTTTACCTGTAATTTCACATATATCTAGGGTGAAACTCCAGACAAAAGAGAGCTGTGACACCCTGTCAGTGAAGTGCGGTCTGAACTCCAGGTAGGGGTACCCCTTTCTGAAGAACTTTTAGGTCAAACCCTTTAAGCAGTCTGTATCTCAGTCCCTTCCCTGGTAAAATATGGATCGTTTTCCCCAACTACATGATGAGTTAAATATCACATCATCCTTATGAATGCTTGTAATCATTCACTGTGAGATCACAGAGCCTTGCAAGGTAAAGCATAATCCAAATAAAGGTAATCCATGTCAAAGCCTTCCATGCAGTAGGAATACCCAGTATTACTCTTTGGGAATAAACTTCCATTCTATTTCAAATGTCCATGCAATGCTGCTGTTACACCATCTGAGGTTTCTTATGGCAATGTTCATTTCCTTCCAATGGATTGTAGCATGGAGCTACAAGGGATTCTTGCCTAGGAGAGGGAACTTGTTGATTTTTGTATCTATTAATCCAGTGTGGCACTCATGGCATGGGTTTATTTTACAGGAACAGATTTGGTTGTTAAGGCAGCAGAGTGTGTTTGCTGCTGTCTTTCTATGTTGTTGTTTTATGTTAGGTGGTGAACCATAAAATATTTCAGGATTTTTAGCTGTATATTTTAAAGTTTAAACGAGTCTTTTATAGTAAACTGATTTTTCTCTTAAGATGTCATTACATTATTTTTGAAGTCTTCAAATTTTCCTCTTTTTTTTAGCAAGAAACATAGAGGGAGATTAAAAGCAAATTTGATTTGTACTTTTTGAATTGATTATTTCTGTGTAGTGCTCTTGCAGAGCCTAGATATATACATTTTGTATATTATATCCTTGCAGAATTCCCACTGTGTGGTACGTAGGCAGAAGAAGTAGGGCATAGAGGATGAATTTACATTTCTCCCCCTTTATTTTGTTAAGAATTTAACTTGTTTTTAGCTGCAGTGTGCATAACTCCATGCTATATAATACTGGAAATATTTTGTTGAAATCAAGTTCCCCTAATTGTCTAGCATACTAAATTAGAAAGACAATAACCTTTCTTTTGCTAACACAGTTCTTTCTAACCCAGTGACCCAGATCCCAGTGAGTTTCCTTAAGCTCAGAAATATGATTTCACAGAACAGTCTGTACATTTGTGCTAGTTCTACCTTTTTAAAATGTTTTCCTTATGGATGGTATTTTCATCTGTTTGGTTGCGTATTCTTTCTGTTTGTTTCAAAGCAAAGCTAAGATAATAATAATTTCTAATTCATCAAGATGGCCCTAATTGATTTCTCATCGTCCTTTTACTAAACTGTTCAAGGGAATTTAAAAATAAATTTGATATTGAAAAGTGATTTCAGGGCATCATCCTACAGCATAAGAACTAGATTTAAGGGACATTTACCCAACTTAAATAAGCAGCATAACAACAGCCAGAAGATATTTCACTGTAAATTGAAAGGAAATCAGTAGAAGCGAATTGATTTATAAAATAAATTATTGGAATGATTTTTGAATAAATTATGAGCAGGTATACTAGAGCTTATAAATACACCCCATATCCCTTTAGATAGTTCCAACAGGCTAATCTTAGGAAACCAAGTATCAGTAAACCAGAGCAAGGATGGTGTAACACTGCATGGATAGACATCCCCTGGTATTCCTGGCACTTACCAGATGTTATTTAATTTATGGAAACTAACTTTCAGCACAGACAGCACTGCACTTCACACAGTGAAGAAATGCTCAGTGTGCCATTCCAAAACAAGATGTGTTTTTAGACATCCAGGGGAACTGCAATAAGCCTCCCACTCGCTGGAGGTCAGGAAATCTAAAGCTTGTGGAAGTACTACAAGTTTTGTATTGAATCAGCTTTTCCAGAAAAGTTGAAACAGTAAGAGGTATCAGGGAGATTTGAATAACTCCTGTAAATCAAATTCTACTGGATACATTTGCTGAACAAATTGTCACCAGTTTATCTGGAATTCTATGTATTGATTTAAGTCATGCTCCAGTAGATGTTCAACAGGATGAGTGATTTTACATTTAGGGTTGCTCAGTTTAGTAGTAGGCAGAGCTTCTAATCCCTGTGGAGCTGCTTTTAGCCATTGGTTGACCTGAAATTCACATGAGCTTGCTTTAATTCAGAGCCTGGTTTGCTCTGCCTGGTTTGCTGCTTCGGGTGGGTTTTGTTTAAATTTGGACCAGTCACTTAGGCCAGTTTTTCTTGAGTTTTTCTTCTTACTCTTGAGAAAATCTGTTTTTAGCAGTACTTTCAAGCACTCCTCCATGATTGTGCTATTTCTTTAGGGTTTGGCCAGAGGGGTAGGGAGGGCCAGGGACAAGAGGATGGGCAGGGGGAAGCAAGAGTGTGCTTTCAGTGTGGTCTCTGACATCAGCATGTTTTGTTCCATGCCTGTGAGGAATACTCTAGAGTGTCCAGACAGTGTGCAATTAAATTCCAAAGGTACTGGAGGGAACATTCCATATGTTTTTAATAATGACCCTTAGAAATTTAATGTGACCTTTTTTTTAGTATCATTTGGGATCTGGCAGTCTAACTTTTGATTAGATTGCAGAAGGGCTACGTTTCATATCAGAAAAAAATTTATGTCTGTATTTGGCTTGCAGGAAAGTGCTTGAAAGCTGTGTGCAATCCTCAGCAAAGAAAAGGGTTTTTTTAATGAATGCAATGTTTAACAAGCAAATACATTTCATCTGCTTTTTTAACAAGGGGAATATTGCTGTGATTTAAAAATCTGAGATCTTTTCTGGGAGTATTTCTCTATGTCCTTACTGCAGATTTCTTTGTATTTGTCTCACTGGAAACTACTAGTTGATGGGACAAAATGTGATTGCAGGGTCTTTTAGCTTTAGAAGGTCCTGTTCAGTATTCCCCATGTGTGAAAATCTCACTAGCTGGCACTACAAGGGCAGAATCTTAATGCAGTTCTTTGGGTTTGTTCTGCAGAGCACTGGTTTGATGTGGCCTGTGCCTTTTTTCTGGCTAATCAAGGCCCACTGGGACTGGAGATGGGTAAGCAGCTATTTCACTTATCTTGTACATGTCCATATACAAAGATACATGGTTACTTACCACGGAGATGGACAGGAAATAACAGTGAGGGGGGAGATCTTTACCTCATTAGTAACATTACATTTCCTATAGAGTGTATTTTTCATATATTAAAAGTTAATAAGGTGGTGTTAGCTTACAAGACTTAAAGAGAGACGTGCTCATAGTAAATGTGTCTAGAGGTTCAGAAAATATTACTAAGGTATTTTAAAGCATTTCCAGAACTCTTTCCTTCATGTTCTTTATATGTCAAACAGTAGTATTTTTTTATTCCTTGTTTAAAGTCTTAATGCCTGCAGCTACCATCATAAAATTAATGTTTCATGTTTTATCGGATAGAACAGTTACATTTTGAGCCCCCAGTCTTGACTAGGGCTATGGAGTAGCAGGGGTGGAGCAACACCTATAGCAGGATAGCTCCTCAGAAGACAGTGAAATGTGCCTGGACAAGACCCACAGAAGTCCTGATGCATCCCTTTTATAGATAAGGAATTGATAGATTAAATTATACACTAAATTAATAACTAAGTCACAACAGAAGTGAATAAAATCTTCTTTGGAGAAAGCTCTGTTTATCATTCCTATAGGTATTGTGTATGTTTTGCAGTGGGCACACTGTCAACCAAAGCTAAGTTTAACACACACATAAAAGGCACTTTGCTGGCACCTTTTCATTGCCATTATATCAAAATTACTGTAGCTCAGATGCTGTGGCTTCAAATTGCTTCTTCCATATATGAACAGAGTGCTGCTTGTAAGAACAGATAAGAACCAAGTATATAGTTGGCACTAAATAAATAATACGTAATATTTTCATCCTTTTATAAATAACTCTCTTGCATTCGTCTCTCAAGTTTACACACATACCTGGATGGGGTTCTGTTTAACATAGATATTTTTTCCATTGTTTAGAGAAAATACATCGAGAGAAGAAGTTTTCAATTAACTGCACATACTCCAAGAGTTATAAAGGTCAGTCGCTTCTCGGGAAGCTTTGGAACTCCTGTAAAATGCTTCCATGTATTTATGTATCTGAAAATATAAAGGAAAAATTAGAATAACAAAAATGTTGAGAAAGAGGATTGCTCAGAGAGTAAAAACATGAGGAAAGACCCCATCATGGAAGTCACCAGCCTTGTCTCAAGCCTAACTCGGTGTGGGAGACTCGCAGCCTTTGCACACTGACTGCATTGCTGACTTCCTTTGTGCAAAAGGTAATTTTGGGGCAAGTTTGGAGGAAAATCCAGTAAGGTGCAATAACCTTGGTGTTACATTCAGAGTATGATCAGCTAATATGGTTTATTTTTGTTAGTGCTTAGCATTAAACACACTTTTTGAAACTGGCTGGCCTGAGCTCTTTGCGCAGCATCTGAGTGTGCAGCCAGCAGCTGGAATTGCTGGGAGGTGGAGGTGGCACTGCTCTCCTTGCTGGCTCTCTTGCATCAAACGCTGAGCACAGACTGAAATACATCTCTGGTTTTGTGGGTGACTTTCGGTAGTTGGGCATAGAGGCAATAGAGCCAGTTTCTGCAAAATTTCAGCAGACAGATAAAGTCCCCTGATGAGATTTCTGAAAAGATTTAAAATATCTTTTGTAGCCTGTAGAAATGCTACTTCCACAGTTTTGTGATATATCTAGAAACTTTTGATTTTGCTGCAGTGTTTTTAATACTGAACAGAAAATAGCACTAAACTGATTTACTGAAAAAAGGCTTTCTTATGCAATACCCATCAAATTTACAAGGACTGTAACTTAACCTTTTCTTCTTAGTGTTGACATTGAATTTTGCTTTATTTTTACACAGTTCAGTGGAAGTTATGCTTGCAGCAGAATGCAGGCTCTTTGTGCTTGTCAGTTTTGAAACATTTTCACTAGGCAAAGCAGTCTGAATCCCAAGAACAGGAGATATGGGCTTGCTACCAGAGTAGTTTTACACGAACATTCAATTTGTTACTTTTCTGTTCTTCCTCTTTTTTTTTTTTTTTTTAACTTCATTTATGGTTACTGTATTTGGTCTGTAGAAAAGTGCAGAAGTAATCAGAATGTTTATTTTATCACCAAGTTTGTAGGATAATGTTTGCTATAAACCAATTTTTTTAAGGTTCCAAGAGGGTACAATTGATTAGATGCATATTTTCTGCTTTATACAACAGATCACACCCAGCTGCACAGCTTTTCTCAGGTAAGTGAGCTATTATATATTCCCCTTTTTCTTCCCTTCCCCATCTCCCTTAATTAATCAGGAAAACCAGACATCTATCTGCATGAGGCTTGTTTTAAAGTCAGTACATATATCCATGGAAAATAAATATCTAGTTACTGGGATTTATCCACTGGGGCCAGCTCTAATAATGAATTTGAAATAGGATTGTCTTACTACAGTGAAAAAAAAATTCCTCAGACTCAAAGATAAATCAAAGGAAAGTGGCACCCCAGTGGACCAGGCAACCCATTGGCAGCACAGTCACATGAAAGCCTCAGAGGTCACTCCCTCAGTATCAGCAAAGCTATTTGTAGAGCTCACTGTGGAGTTTCACATCGGGGCTAAATCAGAATACTTAATAACCTGGCACCCAAATTTCACATGTTCCCAGCCTCAGTCCTTATGTGAGCCTTCCTTTCACCGCTTTGGAAGCTTCCCCTTTGAGTTGTAAAACATGGATACACAGTCCTATGTTTTGACAACTCAAAAAAAAATTAATTTAGAACCAGCATTGAGAGACTTACTGTGTGGATGTACAGGTAGGTGAATTTTATTGCAAAAAAGCATGCTGGCTACATCTACAGCAGATACTCTGAAACGAGAAGGAAAAGATAACTCTAATGAAATCTTAGTTATGTGCTTTTTCTTCCAGTCTATGATACAACTAGGGCCACTACAGAATTTTCTTTAGAAGCCAACATTTCTAAACATTAACTGTTTATGAGTAAAGTATCTGCTTTGCATGATTTTTTTTTTCTTTTTCTTTTTTTTTTTTTTTGGGATGCTTTGGTTTCTTTTGGGGGAATGGAAATGTAGGTCAGATGCTTGAACCCATTCCCACACACATTCTCTTTTCTACCCATCCATTAATTTTGATTTTGAAAAGTCGCAGTGGGGTCTTCTGAAATTTCTGAATTTGTGTCTCATGTCCCTGTTCTAATGTAAGAAGAGCCTCCCCAGCCAATTGGTATCTCCCAGAAGCCAAAAATGCTGGAGTGACGGCCTGTCCTCACTTCGAGAAGAGACTGTGGTGCACTGCAGGAGATGTAGTTGGACAGGAATGTTCAATCTATACAGCAGATCAGGAGCCAAGAAATACTTGAATCGAGCTCCCACGGCTAAGCAGGGCTCTGAGCACCTCACTTAATCTCCAGTGTGACCACTCCCCACCTGTAAATTGACACACACTTCCTTGTTTCACAAAGGCTTCAAGAGGATAAAAATCTGTGAAAGTTATGAGATTCTCAGATACTGTGATAAGTCCCAGGATAAACAAATGTTGAATGCAAAACAGCAGCTTGCATGGTACATATTCAAGGGCATGTGGAATGAATTAGAAAGATGAAGAGAGGGAGCAGAAGAATGAGAATGGGAAGGAACAGAAGGGAGGAAGGATAGACAGAAACACTGCAAGTCAGGCAGCGTCACTGGAAGCTGTGGGAGAGTTACACAGAGTCCTGCACACTTTGAGTTCAAGCTGCAAATAATCTTGGAAAAGTATCTAAAGCAAACTGAGCCAAGAGCTTACTAAATGAGTTTTTTGCAAAATTCCAATGTTGACATTTTTGTGAAGTGACCAAAAGTAATTCCCGAAGAAGGGATCTTACTGTGTGCATTTAGAGCATGAGTGGAGATGTTAAACCTAGGTTTTATTTAATATCTCACAATATTCTTTTTTGGATGGAGAACAATATAAGCACATTGAGAAAATTAATTTTCTGTACTCTGCCCTGCCAGTGGTGTGAGGGAAAAGGCAAGTCTGGATATAGACATGTGTGGATCTGTAAATAATAGGCAATAAGGCCATACACAATTCCTTAGCTGCCCTTTCCCTTCCTTTTTTTTTTAAATTGAGAGTGTGTATTATGAAACTGCATGCTGGGAACAGATTAATGGATTATTTTCCTGACAATGGAATATAAAGACTAACCATTCACTCATTAAAACAAAAAGATCATTTTTAGAACTGCAGGTTAAGCAATATGACAGATCAGTTAGAGAAACTGCTGCTGCTTTTCAAAGAACTGAAGAGTGTGGTCAGTAAAGAAGAGGAAAAGCTATTTGGCATGGCCAGAAGGAGGTGACAAAATTCGGAGGAGAAAATGTAGGATTCATGCATAGAAAGCTCTAAATACAGTGATGCCAGGTAGATGGTTTCATCTTAAAACTGTAATGTGTGGAAAGCCTACTGCTGGGATGAAGAGTGTATGTCCTTTTTGCTCCAGAACATCCTGCATGTGACACATTCCTGTGTGGAAGGACAAAACTCCCAGCTCAGCTTTCCAAAAAGGATTTAGGCAATGCACAGTAATTTATGCTGCCTTTCTGCACTAGAGGTCAAAATTGCCACTGGTCATGCTAATGACAAGCCTGTGCTCGACTGCAGTGAAACACCACTGGCTGCAGATTGGCTGTGCTGATATTGCAAAACCTCTTTCAGCAGCAAGGAATGAAATGGCTAAATGTTAGATAGAAGGACCTGAAGCAGAAAACTGCTCCTGATTTGCTGAGGAATGTCTCAAATTCACTCTAAGGTAGATCTAATGCTCATACCATCTACATTAGGCTGGGCTGCCTTAGAAGCAGATGAATAGTTTTGGGTTTTTTTCTCTTTGCAGTGATACACTTTCTACTAAAAACAATGGCTCTTAAGAAATAACTGGCTTTTCTTAAAGAAAAAAGCCAGAAAACTGGCTTTTCTTAAGAAATAACTGGCTTAGGTACTTCTCGGTGTCCACTTTGCATATACATGCATTGTAGGCATCTTCATCCCCACAATACCCAAAATCTCCTTGATATTTATAAACTTAAGAAACAAATTTTAAAATGCTATTTAAATGGTGTTTGAAATCCTGTTAGGCACTTAATCTGTATCTTAAATTCCATTTAAAATCTGATGGTAGAAGCCCATGTGACACTTCAAATTGAACTTCAAAAATGTAGTTTTGATTGTCTGATCTTCTTGAAAAGTATTATATTTTGAAAGTCCTCAGGCAGAAATGTTAAAGATAAAAATAATCCACAACTGAAAATAGTGCCTTTATGTTACATTTTGAAGGGTCTCTCTGCTGGTCACCAAGCAAGGTAGATTTTGGGAGGCAAGATCATAAGCCTACTGAAATTAATAAGAACTCTTTGCTTTCAGTGAGCTTCACATCACACCCTTCACTGAAGCATACCCAGATGGACTTACACACTGTTTACTGCATTTTATTTGAATGAAAGTGAAAACCAATGCAAGTGTCAAGAGAAAAACAGCTAAAAATTAAACAGGTAATAGACCTGCTGAGCAACTGATGGGGGAGGTAGCTCAGTACCCAGAGGGGTTTGGAAGGAAAACAGCAGGTATTATTTGAATAAACATGTTTAAAGTAAAGAAATGTGTCTAAGGTGCGTACAAGAAGTCCAGAAAGACAACAAAGGGTTTTAATCATAGATAAATTTCAAAACACAATATTCTGGAATTTGTCATCAAAATCCTTTGGTACAGAAATGTATGGATTCTAAATGGCATGACACATCTTCTCATCACACGAATGAAATACAATAAGGCATATACCTTCCCATACCTTATGACTTCTCTTCCCCACATCTGTTTTGCACAGTGGTTTTAATTTTAGGATTTCATCACCACCACCATTCCCCCTTTCCTCCTGAAGCAGGCAGTGGGAGATCACTGCCATCTACAGATAGGAGATAGTATCACTAATATTACAGCAAATCGTTGGAACAGTTTCATGCTGGAACATTTTTCTCTTTTTCCCTTGAGCACTTGTCTCCTCAACCCTGCCTTCCTCTTAAAAAACCCCACAAAGTCGCCCAACACACGCTATCATTTCTTTGGCACCCTGATCATAATTGCCCTCATTAAAGAAAAAGCACAGTACTTTAAGAATCTTAGAAGCCCTCTAATGTTATAAGTCAAGGTTGAAAGAAAAAAAGAAAAAAAAGCAGGATTCACATATGTGCTTTCCATTACTTATTATAGATGTCAAAATTTAGTATACATGTCGAAATTATAAATGGCTTCTTACAGCTTTCTCAGAAGGCAGCCGAGAGAAACAACAAACTCTGTGGACGTTTGTAGAGATGGATTGAGTAAGTGGGTACCTGCTTCCCATGTATCAGTGCCTGGGTCATAGTTTAAATATGACACTTCAGGAAAGACAAGCAATCATGGCACTGTAGGAACAGCAGAGATATGGCTTAATCTCAATTTAATCCTTGTCTTTTAATTTCTTCCTCCAAAGAAGGGAGTAAGAGAAGAGAATTGATAAAGCTTCATGCTATTTTTATTTATTGTAGAACCACACATCTGCAGCCTATCAAAACTCATTACAATTAATACAACTTTAAAAAGTAAAAAGAATAAAATTCATAATTTCCCTCCTGTATCTTCTGTATTTAGATGGAAAGTTTTTAATGTTAAGAAAATGTTTATTAAACGTCAGGTATCTGTTATTAAGACACAATAGCGTTCACTATTTTTTAATCTCTTCCAATAGACACTGTTCCACTGAATCCTTGAAATTACTGTCTATTGAGAACATTAAAAAATATTAGAATCACAGATTTGGCAAATTAAAGCAGTCCAGTGTCCCCATTAAGGGTAAGTGATTTGTCAGCTTGCATTACCATTTCTGCTGTGTTATGCTTGACACAGTAAAGAAACTGATGGGCAGAACCAAAAAGAAGCTATTTCCCTCTGAAATATCTAAGTGTAGGATTGGGCTCACTGAAATTATTTTTACCTAAGAGCTTGAGAATTTAAGTCTGCAAGAGATCACACAGCTGTAATATTTAGATAAAAAAATCAGGCATAACCTAAATGCAGTCGAGTTAAATTAATCTGTAATTGCAAGGGCTTTCATCTGCTGTCTGCCCAAATAGTCTTCTTCATGCACTGGAGAAATGCTTCTTATTTGCTTCACAGGTGAGAGAAATTCCCTGCCTTGTTTACCCTGCTGTCTGTGGATCATCCTAGCAGCCAGAGCAGAATTCTGCTTTGATTTGGGAGTCCATTGCAGCATGATTATATGATTGCTTCAAGGAACATATTCCTGCATTAGCAACACCAAACAACTCTAAGGCTATTTTTGGAGAAGTTCAAGCGACAAAAGCAACAGCAAATCTGGTCTGATCATAGGGAAGGAGAGATCTCTGACTCTGAAAACCTTTACCATCACTGTTTTGCACAACGTTTCCCCTTTATAATCCTGTGCCCACTGAATTGCAGAAGAATATATGTCTGGTTTCCTTTGCAACTTCTGACGATTCAAATCCAGTTCATAGGAGCAACTTTCAAAAAAGACAGGCTGAAAGTTTAGGCCCCACTGAAGTCAGTTGCAAAAGTCCTGTCAGCTTCAGTAGGGTCAGATTTTCATTCACGATATTGATTCAGCTGCTACCTTTAAATACAACAGCTTTAAGGTTGTTTCTACAGAAAGTCAATGTCAGGTGTGTTTATTATTTTAAACCACACCATTTCTTTAGAAAAGTAAATATCTGAGTACCTTTACATTTCAACGAGCATGATAGGAAGTCTGACAGGAGGCATGTATGTGTTTCACACATTTTTAACATATATTTAATTGAAATGGTTTTATGGAAACTACGGAATGAAAGCTGCTGTTTTCCCCTCTCCCGCTCAAAGGGCGTTTCCATACGTAGCCAGGAGGTGGCATTCCTGGGTAACAGTTAAAGGAATGCATATACACTATTTCTCTTTTACATATGAGAGAGAAAAAGGTTTCTCACTATAGTGGCAGTTAGTCAATTAACAGAGGCTTAATCTAATGCAATAAATTTGCTTTATATATTCTTTGTTTTACAAGAAGTGGCAGAGTTATCCAGTAGTAGACATTAATCTTCATGATGAGACAGCAGGGATCTGGCAAGTTGCATTCATCTTCCTGTAGAGTATTTAATAGTAAAAGTCCTTGTCTTCAGTTCCATCGTTTTGTTCCTCCAAATAAGCCAGTTTGCAATAATTCATTGACCAAAATAATACCCACTATAATACTGTTATAAGACCAGTTAGGAAATTTAAGGGGAAAAAAACCCAGTTGAATTTTATCCAGTCAATGAATCTTAATCAGATTTTTCAAAGTCTGATCATTGCCATTTGTGATCCAGTTGGTCTATGGAGTATTGCCATATTTAACATCTGTGTCACATCATGCCTTTCCTGTTGCCTCATTGATCAACAGACAACATGTGATGTTTCCCAGATGTTCAAACACGGCAGATCCCAAAAGACCTATTAAATTACACTGAAAGCAAAACAACATCTATGTTGTAAAAGTTTTGTTAAATTCAGGTATGCCTGAATATTCACAAACTTGCTACAAGATACTTACTGATATTCAAATTGCTTTTAAAAATCAGTCAAACTTTTTGAAATGTCCACATTGTGTATTGTATAAGGACTCTGTGTCACAGAATTGATAAAATTTTCTGTTCTACAATATAAAGCAAGTTAAAATCGAACTATGCATCTATTTACACATGGAGAAGGTAAACCCTGGATTTTTTACTTCATTTTACTGTTTGTCTCCTCTCACTACATGCAGTCTGTGTCCTTGCAGGTTTTAATTCAGATTTCTTGCTGATTATATATTTTTTTTCTCCAATAAAGCTGAATAAATCAAGATTTTTAAAAGCTTGAGCACTGCATTCTCTAAGCAAAGCAAGGCAGTATGTGCTGTTTTTCAGTGTGACCTTGATCCACTGAAAAACGCAGAGATCAAGACTTACTAAGATGTTACTGAAACCTTTGTTCTCTACCTGAATAACAGTTACATGAAATTCTAGATCGGGTTTCAGACAGTAAATGTGATCCAGTTACCCCAGCATGGTACAACATTCTGCTTTGAAACAGAATGATACAGTAATTTATGATACAGTACTTTTAACATGACCATGAATATCCTTCACACCTTTCTGAAGCTAGCGATACTCTCCTAGCAACATTTCAATTTGAAATTTGTGCTGGCATTGTCAGCAATGAGAGTCTCAGCATTTTCTGATAACACAGGCAGCTGTGTGCAGACAAGCAGTACCTTTATTTTGTCACCTGTGAATCAGCAGCACGGAACTCAGGTGCAATCTGTTTAAATCCAAGCAACATTTCTCCACATTACTACAGTGACTCATCAAAAGTTAAGAGTTTATTTTGCCTTACTCTTTAATAAGAAGTAACATAGCTACTCCAGAAAGGCCACCACAAAGAGAGATGTTCCTTCTCTGGATGCAGTCCCTGGAGGGGATCCACGCAGGGATCTGCACTGGGGGGATGCTAAAATTGCTAATTTTTACAAGCCTCAGAATGACAGAGCTGCATACACAAAAATCTAGGTTGTTCAGTTTTCAAAATTAGAATATCTACTTATAGTACGGACATATGTAACATTAAAAAAAAAAAATCTGTATCTAGATTTTGAACTCGCCTTAATTGTTTATATGTCTTTTTAAAAGAAATACATAATTAGAACCATCTTTATTATTTAATGGCATAAGACCTAACAAACTTTTGTTTTGTTATTGACACTTGCAGAGCAACAGCCAGAGATTTAGCAAAGTGAGGACAGAAGGTATGTGCAGTATCACGGAGCAGCATGTGGAATACAAACACAGGAAGGAGACAAGAAAAGCAAAGATCTGGATAATGGTAAAGCAACGCATATGGAAAGTCAGCTTGAGAAGAACAGTCACATATGCCAAAAATAATTCACTAGCTCCATTTAGTTAGAAGATCTGGGGAGCAAACATAAGCATCCTAAACAACTGCAGTAGGTTAGCCAGAGTGTCTGCTGGCCCCAGGGTCACATTCTCCTGCTCTGACTGCCAGCAGCGTCCGTTTGCAGCGGGGAGCTTTCCAAGTTCTGGCCAGTGCTGGCTGTGTAGAGAAAGCTGTCTGTTCTTTTCCGTTTCTCATGATTTCGTATGAAATGTATACTGCCATGTAAAGCCCTGTCAGAAATACCTGAGCCAGTTTATCTGTGCAGAATGTGCTGATCTGCAGAATTGCTTGGTTGTGTTTGAGAAACAAAAACGCCTGCTCCTGCACGTGAACCTATCTGCATATGACCAACCCTTTTTGTTTAATTAGAAATAATTATTTCATGTAAGTATATAGAAAGGCTGCTAAAACAGGTACATGAGATGTCCTTACTGTCTTGGGCATTTTTTGCAGAAGGATTCTCTTCTGTTCTTGTTGTTGGAGTCATTTGCTGTTGGCATTGCTTTCACAACGTCAGCTCCCAAGTTTGTTGTGTGACACCTGTAAAATAACCAAATGGATGACATTTGGGACCAATTTCACCTAGAGTTCTAGTCCTTTGGGTTTTGTTCTGGAACACTATGTTATATATTACTTCATTTGCTTGAGTCAAAACTTAAGTGTCAGTGTCAATTCAGTTTAGTAATCCCTTCTTTTTTCTAGAATTGTCAAACTAGATGAATCTGAGCCTGCTTTATTTGAAGGCTTTCTACAAGTTTGCTCTTGTGGAATGGGTTATTGGCCAATTATTCTTTGAAATGGCATCGTTTTCCTAGAGGATCATCTTTTCCAAATGCTTGTTTTCTAAACAATAAGTTTCTAATATGTTCTCTTCCTGTGACCAAAAAACACAGCCTATTGCCACAATTCTGACAACTAACATGAAAACTAACCAGGCAATCTGCCCTGTCATTACATACAGATAATCCTTACAGACCAGTAATGGATATCACATCATGTCTGAGAGTCTTGCTCACTGTTGTTTGTAGTTGCTCTTGTCCTGGATCAGGTGAGTACATCCAAAGTCTCCTTCTAATGCTTTGTGTTGAAATGATAAGCATGATAACCTGATGCATGGTAATTTATCTTTTCCTTAAGGCTTAGATATTACAAAAAAGTGCTTTAATAAAGTAGTCAGCGTGGCCCAGAATCAAAAACAATAGAATTTCATCACAAACTCATTTTTTCTTTTATGGCAGTAACCACCAAAGATCCAGATTGTATTTCACCGACAGTTTTCATTATTTTTAAGAGACACTCAAACGAATGTGGATGTAGTTGGCTTCAAATTCTAAGTAATTTCAAATGCTAAGATGCCTCTAGATAATTTGAAAAATATTTCTAGTTTTTATTCTGCTGAAAACCTAATACTTTGTATGGTTGCTATTGCAATTTAGTTGTTACAAGTAAGATGATTTGTTCATTGAAAACCAAACACCTGTGAGATTGTTTGCCATATCTTTAGATGGAGTTTCTGCTGACAGCTTTTTTTCCATAGTATTAGCCACACTGAAATGCAAGTGAATTATAAATGTAACCATTTTTCCACGAGTCTATCTTGTTTGAATTTCACAGGACCAATTTTCAAGCACAGTTCTCCCATGTAAGTAGGCAGCACATCTTTTCTACTCACTGCCTTGATCTGAGCCCAGCTAGGAGTTCTCGGTTTGTACAAATTCCATTGTCCATTTTAGCACTCCTGATTCAGTAGCATGTTGGAGCCATTATGGATTCCTCTCAGGCACTTAATGTTTCCTGAGCAGTGGAACCGTAATTGTTGTTTAAATACCCAGATATGTAGAACGTTGCCCTGAAGGCCCCCTCTGTGAAGTACTTTTCACCCTGCCCTGGTAGTACTATGCCCTGGCCTGGCTTTTACTTGTAACAGTTAACTTTATTGAAGCTTTTTTCCCAACATGTCAGCATTCATCTGAACCACTTCCCATATGTTTGGTAGTATTTCTCATTTCCCTCACTTTGCAGACTAAATCACTAACTTTGCATAGAAAGTAAGGATTATCACCCAGCAAATTACAATCCTTTTTTTCCATGAGATATAGCTATGTGATTATAAAGCCTTCTAGACATTCCTTAGCCACTGTGTATTGCTGGCTACAAGCTGTAACTTTTACTTGTATCTGAACTGAATACCGGTGTCTTTCAGGGTGCCTCCACCACATCATTAACACCTGGACTATTCAAATTGGCTCATTAATTAGGTTTTCACCTTGTCTGTGTCATTGAGCAATTAGGCTTTGAAGTGAAATTTCCACAGGGCATTTCCCACTTGCAAATTCTTGTATCACTTCAGCAGAGACAACATGGCTGCTATCCTTGGGCTACAAGCAGGATTTTTTAAAAAAAAGAAGTTGTAGACATACAGCCTTACTAAAGTTCTTTATCTAATCCAATTTTACAGCTAATAGCCACAGCGACTCCCTAATCCATTCATTCCCCTCCACAGCGATTTATTTCAAACTCCTTCCTTCTTTGCTCTGGTCCAGCCATTCTTAAAGCCGAAGATTAGCCAAAGCTGCCTTCTTTCCCTAATTCCATAGTACAGTAAGAACATGCTTTAATTCCTTTTATGGAGCTCCAATATCCTAGTTTAGGCCTCATTTCCTCACCTGAGGTGTCTACTATTGTGTCACTAATTTAAGCCATAACTAATTTGGCCCTGGCAGTTAACATCTTGCTGCCAGTTTCAATCAGGGAGGAGAAACAGCTGCTGAAATCAGGTGTCTGAGGTGTAAACATGTTTACTTGTAAGGAGGCCGAAAAAGCCCTTTCCTAGACACAGGTGGCACCAGATAGCATGGTGACTGCAGGCTACTTTCAAACATTTCCAAAAACCTTCCAGAGCAAATGCTGACTGGTGCTCTCCTCTTTGCTTTCTCTTCTGCCTCTCCTCTGCAGAGTCCTTTGTCAAGACATAGCCAGATCCTTAACTCATCCTTAACTCAAACTGTTTTTCTTTACACTTAATTTCTTAGTGGTATAATATTTTTTTCTAAAAAGTGGGAACAGTGATTCTTTTCTCCCAAATTACAGCGTGACAATCACTCTGAAAGTTCTTGTATTTTTTCCTTCTTTGCTATTCTAAAGAAGTAACTATAACACACTCTGGAAATGTCTTTCTCTTCCAATGCAATCAAAATGCAGTGAGCATGACAGTGAGTAACAGAGAGCCCTGCTGCAGCCAGCAAAGCTTATCTCTGAACTGCTCCCCAGGTCCCTGCATAAGTTTCAGCTGAATCATAATTCCCACGTATCCTTACAGCCGGGATCAAGCAGCATTATCACTGAGCTTATCTTCCCCAGAATCTAAGCATTGCTTGGAAGTGCTTTACCGTGAAGGCAGAACCACATCTCTAATTTATATCAGCACATTCCTGATACACAGTCATATTTCAGTCATATAACCAATCAATCCCTCATATAACAACGAACCAAGCAACGAAAACATCCTTTCAGCAGAGCTCTTTCTAGTCCATCTGCTCCTCTGAGTGAGAGACTGTGCTCTTTGGAACCCTGAGCAGCATCATTGCAGGTATGGAACCATACTACCAAGTGGATTTTGTTCTGGTGTGCAGCACCAGCCAGATGTGTTCTGGACTACTGCAAGAGCTTTCATGTTTTAAGAGCTATAATTAAATTACCACCTGCAATAATAGACCTGAGGTTAATGAGCTCAGCTAGAGATGCTACGTTGAACGACAAGAAATGAGACAGACCCGTAATGAGACATTTTCAGCCTTATTAGAAATAAGACAGATGGAACCAGGCAGCTGACTGGCCTCTTGGTGCCCGGGCAGCGCTCCCCAT
>VZRO01008011.1:95593-161728 GCA_013397915.1 Daphoenositta chrysoptera | reverse complement strand
CCCCCGCCGCTGTCTCCATGCGACAGCGCAGCGTGGGCGTCTTCCAGCGCTCTCATTTGCATGGCCCCGCGAGCGGCCAATGGGCGGGCGGCGCTGCCGGCTCATTTGCATGCGGCCGGGCGGCGGCCAATGGGGCGGNGCCCTGGGCCCGGGCGGCCGCGGGCAGCGGCGGCTGCACCATGTCGGTGGCGGGGCTCAAGAAGCAGTTTCACAAAGCCAGCCAGGTAGGGAGGGCGGCGGGGCCCGGGCGGGCTCTGCTGGTGATGGGCGGCTCGCCCAGCGCCCGCTCCCGCACGGGGCGGCGGGGCCCTCCTCCGTCTGTGGCAGCATCACCCTGGCACCTCCGGGGAGTGTTTCCTTCAGCGTTAGCTCCGGGTTCTTTGCTTGTGGTTTTGCCTGTCAGCTCCTTGTGTTGTTCTCACAAGAGAAGGTTGCCTGTTCTATTCTTTTGCTAGGGGCTTCGGGTTTTTTCTTTAGTTATTAACATTTGTTATTTAATGATGGGTATGTGTTCGTGTTTTGAGGCCTCAGTTAAAGCGACAGCCTGTAGGGTACCAGCTTTCCCCCAAAGAGTTCACTGTTTTAATCTTCCACAAATTGCTGGTTTATTATCCTACCTGGAATGCCATGTATTTGTCCTGTAGAGGGTATCAGATGTTTCTAGAGTTTTCCCTCCTTTTCTAGATGCTGTACTCTTATTTTCTCTAGAGTGAATCTTCATCTTCTCCTGATCCTTTTATCTGTTTTCTATGTTATACGTGTTTTGCTTTAATAGTGTAGCTGGTTTCTTTTAAGAGAGAAGCCCCTTTCTGCTAAGCAGGTAGTCTGGTTGCATTCCATGGCAGGATGGTGCCAGTGCAAAACCCTGCATTGATGTGGGGCTTCAGGATGTGGCTGCGGTGGGATTCTTCCACTGAAGGTTTTTGGAAGTCTCAGCTGCTTTGCTTGCTCATTCCAAGTCAAAGAGATCTGTATTTCCATTGGCTGTCACTAATGATAATGGTAATATCGAAATTAACCTGTAACCTATTCAGTCAAATCTGACAAGTGCTCTTGTCTTGGTGAGGGTGAAGAAAATAAAGGTTCATTGAGTGCTTGGCTGTCATCTTTTTAGGTCTTCTTTCAGCTGTGTAGCCTGTCAGTAGCCCAAGTGCAGAATCTGCACTTTGTTTGGATACAGAGATGCCAAATATTTGTATCTAATGTTTCAGTAGTGTGCTCTCTTTCATGGAATGTACTGATCCTGAAAAGTGTTGTGAATTGGTATCTTTTAGTTAACTTTCACTGTTCTTTAGAGAAAATGCTCGACCTGTAGGGTAAACAAATCCAAGGACAATGTATTAAAGATTTTTGGCTTGTTTTGCATCTGACATGCTGGTAAGTGATGCAGCCTTTGCTGTGGTGAGCTGGTAACTCAAGAAGCAGAAGATACTTAACTGGGGAAGTTGGAGAGGTAACCACAAGAAGACTCCTCTTGACTAGCAACTGGTAACAGTGCAGGTTACTTAATCCTGCCCAGATGTCAGGTAAACAAACAAAAAGGATGGATGGGGTCTGATAAAGGCAGTAGTAACGGCAGAAAAGAACTGTAGAATATATTGAATTTGATTACATTTATTGGAAAGTTGTGGTATGGCTTCCAGTATTCAATCCACTAAGGAGCTGCAATGCATAACTCACAAGAATATTCTTCTTTGCAGGGTGGGTCAAAGGTAAAGTTTGGACTCATTTTCAAATGCAGAACTGAGCAAGAAATTTTAAATCAGTTGATTGAAAAAGTCTGTTGGTATGGAAAGAAATACTGTTTACTAGGAAATTAAAGTTCAGGAATAAGATCCTGGATTTTTTTTTTTTTTTTTTTTTTTGTACGTAAGGTAACATAAGATACTTCTTAAAAGCTCATTCTGTAAGAATTCAGATAAGATATTGGGCAAAATAGTAGTGGGAAAATAACAGAAAAAATAACATATATATATAGTGGATCAAAACATCCATGTCCAAACAATGAAACTGCTTATCTCTGGCACACAGAGGCACAGTCATGCCTAGATGTATAAAGTTGTTGAACTAAGAAAAATAAGGTGGGACATGAAAAATGGAAATATTGGGATTCCATCTTTTAAAAGAATTCTTTTACAAAATGCTGAAGCAAGCAAACGCAGAGCATCAGAGGTGTTTCTCTACAGAAGATTTGTTGAAGTTCCAAGTACTGTGGGATCACTTAAGGAGACACAGACCTTTGTGTATTGAGGGGATGAGAGATGCCAGTGGTAACTGTTAACAGCAGAGACAGGCATTGCTTGGGGAGAGAATGAAATTAATTCCTTTAGTGTTCCCAAAGGAGAATGGGGGCAGATGACAAAAACTGGCAAATGTCCCAGAGGACATTGAGGAATACTGGAGGGAATGAGACTTCTGCCAGGACATGTGATTAAGGAATAGGAATAATATTTGAAAACTGACAGAACCTAAGGACAAAAAAATCTGAAGGCTGAAGCATGTGTATTAAGACAGTCTATATTTAACAGGTCATTCAGAAATGTGAGTAAATATCAAAAAAGCGACAAGAGCCATATATTTTCAAAAGGTACTATTTCCCTGCTAAAATAGACTTCATCTCAATGGAAATAAACCATAGTTCTGAACGAAATATAGAGTAGTATTGATGTATAGTTATAAAAAGATTAAGTAAAATAAAATAAATGGAGTTATAGAATAACTCTGTTTCCTCTTACTGAACCACTGAACTTTTTTGAAAAGGACTGCATTTCAGTTTTTTTGTTGTAAAAAGCCTGCCTCTTCTGTGTGTCTTTATGTACAGCTTTTGTGTTGACTAGTGATGATCACCTTTGTGTGTAGGCTTAAATTCTAAGTGCAGGAGTCCAGGAGAAAAGCAAAAATTACTTAGGATGTTAAACGTGCAGTTGAGGTCTCTGGGATGTTTGTCTGGTGCTTGTCAGCTTGGTTTGTCTGAAGTTGCAGTTAAGTAAATGAGTGTTTGCTTTATGAAAGGTCAGCAGCTAACTTTTTATGGTCACTAACGCCCTTGCCAAAATCAGGCATGACACACCATTGCAAAGTTTATTGGTGGAGTAAAAACTCACCATGTGTGTGTCTGTTTGTAATCCAGTAATTCACAAGAAGTGTTCTGATGGTTTTCCCTAGAATTTTTTACCCAGTTGTATTTTTTCCTACTGAAAATTGCACGTGTTTGTTGTTTTTCACTGCAGTGTCTGTTGGGAGATCTAGGAGACAACTCCTGTGTTACAGGATCTGTTGAAATTACTGCAGGGAGGTTTGCATCCCGGAGGGAGTAGAGTTTTGGCTGTTTTTCTGTACATTCCAATATATAAAGCTGCAGTGCTACTGCCTTGTCTGTCCCCTAATGATTGCTTCCCCTGGTGTCACAGAAGGGATAGACCCAGAGCTTGGATGTATCTCAAAGTTTCTGTGTCTGTCACGTAGTGATAATACCCTTCATGGTATTAGAATTTTTTTTTATTGTGCTTTCTACTTACTAGGTTATAAGTTTAAACTGAAGTTCTTTAATTGAAAGAGCACTGCAATGAGGATCACTTCCATTCTCTCCATTAAATACCAGTGATGATTCCTTGAGTATAACTCATCTGACTAATGAAATACCAAGCAGAACCCATGAAGTGTCTTACCAGCTCTCACTGGCTGATAAGCAAGGGCAGGCTGTTTCTCAGCGCTGATTAACTCGTGCAACTCCCATGAAATTCAGCTTTTTTTTTTTTTTAATACATTTTCAAATATAATTTTTTTAATTAACTTTCGTGGAGTTGTGTTTGCAGTGGGAGTTTGTGTCCTGACACTTTCAGCCTCTGCCAGATCTGATCTGTTTTCCTGTTTTCGGTGCTAAAGCGTTTGATGTAGGTGTGTGTATCTCTGCCTGCTGCCTCTGCAGGCCTTGTTCTCCTGGTGGTTGTGCATATGGGATAACCCAGGTGGTGGGAGGACTGCATCTTCTGCATACTGGGAGTATTTTTAGAGTTGAGAAAAGCAGGAAGAGTGAATAAGAGAGCGAATAAGAAAGCCTTAATAGGTGTCAGATGCATTTTTAATTTCTGCTGTGCTCTAAAACCGCAGCCAGGCAAGGATCTCTGTGTAAAGATGTGGGATATTTCAAAGTACTTGGAGGCTGGTGAGCTTAGAACCTCCCTCCCTTAGGGTGTTTTGAAAGCTCAGCCATGATACTGGCATAGGAAATCTGCTGTTGAGTTTGAATTCAGACTTTTAAAATATTTTTATAATTTATTGTAGCTGAAGGCTGTGTATAGAAGCAGTTTCACTCTCAACAGCTTATTCATATTGTATTTCTTAGGCTCAGTTTCTCATAGGTTGTGGAGAGTTAACGCTTTTCTGAGGAAACACAACTGCCAATATTCACAATTATTGTGAATACCTTATTTGTGATGTGGTCATCCACAGCTACTGTAACCTCTGCAGGCTGGGTTCTTAAACCTTCTCCTATTGTCAGTGGAGAAAGGCTCCAAGACAGTGTGAATCAGGAGCTGGTTCTATTGTCTATAGATGGAGCCTAAGGGGGAGCAGATTTTCTAACCAAAACAACCAAAATCTGTTGCTACTTTTTTTCCTTCTGAAAGTGATTTAACCTCGTGTAATAAACGTATAAATAATATGCTCTGTGTTTCAATTTCTTCTGTATCCTGAATGGCATTTGTCTTTTCAAGTGCTGCATTTTTTTAGCAATTTTAAAAAAGCCTTTCTCTGTCTTTTTAATATTTTTTAAACTTTCAGCTATCACTAACAGTTGCAGGGATGCTGATCATATCTCCCAGATTTCTGCTTTTGCTCCACTGATTTATGTGGCATTTTGATCCCATCTGTTGGAGTGAAAACCAGCTCAGAATCAAGACCGCCTTGTTCCCCAGACAGAATAAGTTGTGTGATTGGATTTTGTTGTTAGGTTATTTGGGGTGATAGTGGCATTTTTCGTTGGTTTTTTTTTTTATTCTCCTGACTATTTTTCTTTTCTGTTATGTTGTAGATACTAGCCTAGACATAATATTTAAGCCTTTTTAAACTCCATGTTGACATTGAGTTAATACACAAAAGCTTCAGTTACACAAATGCTTGATAGCAAAGGAAGTACTTTGGTAAACTTTATACAAAGAGAACCTGAACTTGACAGTGAGACATGAAAGGAAACGTTATTGCCTACATGCAGCTCTATTTATTTCCTAGGACTATAAGCTGTTATCATACAGTCTGTTAGAGATACTGTCCTTTCACAGCCAGTGTGAATTGGGCATGATAAATCCATGACAGTAGTAGAGAGAAAGCTTCTGTCCCGTTCCTGCTTTTTCTTACATAATTGGATTTACTTTTCTTTAAATCTTACAGAATTATGGAAGAAGAACAGTAGTGAAAAGGACATTGGAATTTAGTTTCTTGTCTGATGTGTTTTGAAAGGAATAATTATACTTCTACAATTGTATTTATCAGCTGCTAAGGTAGCCTGCCAGTAAGGCAGAAGTGTAGCAAAAAAACTGTGAGTGTTTCAGTCAGCATATGTACAAGTTAGCAGAAGGTAGAGGTCGTGTGCTCTGCAGCCTTTAACAATGCAGCTCTCAAAGCCTGCAAGAGAGGGATCATAATGCAGTCAATAGGAAACCCAGCAGAGATGCAGCTGCAATTTGGAAGGAGGTTATTTATATTTTACACATAAAATATTTATATATATGAAAGCCTGAATGGCTTTGCAATAGAATAGAGAATGGCATAATAGAATGGGAGCTGAACTTTCTCCTTGAATTCATCTCCTTTTATAGCTTCTTGGCTTTGCTGTAGAGTTTTGCCCAGGCATCCTGAAAGTTGGAGTGAGAGCTGGCACTCCACCCCGAACTCCTGCTGCTGCCTGAGTCACTGCGGCACATGCTGGGTAATGCATTGCAGAGCAGGCTCTGAGACTCCCGCAGTGCTGAGGAGCAAACAGCCAAGGGAGGCACGGCAGCAGCACTGCTCTGAGATTTCCTTCAGCAGCACTCGGTGCTACTTGAAGTTGCAACCACTTTTTGTAAGCACGTATGTAATTCATGTGGAAAATGCACCCCATTCTTCATAGCTCCTGTAAAAACCATAGAAATGCCAGACTTGGTCTTATAATGATGCTGTTAAGGACAAAGTGCTTCTGTTTCTGTTAATGCCACTTTCACCCCAGTTTATTGCCATAGTCTAATGCTGTATTGTGCTGAGTTCTCATTGTTGGTCTCTTTTCTGTTCGTGGAAGGCACTGCTGGAGTTTTATGACTAGTTGAGAGTTGAAGATGCAGGTTTTAACAATGCTTTTCACAAGTCCACTTAGAAAAGAGCTATTAAAATGTCAGGTTACACCTTCAGTTTGATTTTCTAGAGCCCCAGTGTCCTATCACTGTGTACATGTTTCTGTTATCAAGAATATGTATCTGTTATTAAGAGTTATATGCATTGATGGGAGAATTTACCAGTTAATTTCCTGCAGCATCTCAGATAGCAGCAGCTGTGTATGTGAAACACAAAAATAACTTGGCCTTACATACTTTCTATTCAAAGGACAATGCCAAGCCTCCGAGGAGAATCAATTCTGTTTCTTTACTACCCTAATTAAGGTGCATTTTTGATACTGTACTTGTGTTTAATGAACTGTAATGACAGCAGTGAAATTAGTCTGGTTAACAACTGAACATGACTTAAGGATCCAGGACTCAAAAGGAAATCAGGGGGTTCTAAAATTCTGTTTCCTGTGATTGCCAGTGTTTCTGTTCTTGTGCAGTCAGGTTACAGATCTAAGGTGAAAACGTGGGAAAAATTTTTTTTTTTTTTTTTTTTTAACCAAGCAAAGAAGAAAT
The DNA here is from genome assembly GCA_013397915.1 of Daphoenositta chrysoptera. NCBI lineage: Eukaryota > Metazoa > Chordata > Aves > Passeriformes > Daphoenositta > Daphoenositta chrysoptera. Next base: position 154,856 of record VZRO01008011.1, on the reverse strand, counting down.
AAAATATAAAACCCAAGTGTTAATGGTCCTAGGTAGTAACAGCCCCTTTATTCCCTTGTGAATGTGTTGCAAATGCTGGTAGGTCTTATTGCTCTCACTCTTTTTCTTGCAGATGCAAATAGAGTACTAAAAACTGCCGTGAGTTCAAAGATAAGCTGCTGGTCAGTTGTGGAACCAAAAGTAGATTATGTGCTTCCAGGCTATAGATGCAATGTCCAGTCACTGTGGGGTTTTTAAAAAAAAATTGTTTATTGTTTTTTAAATTTATTTTGCATATGTATCAATAAATGCATAATGTAGATATGAGTTTGGATTAAAGTTTCCATGTCAATGTATTGTAATTTCACTGACTGGAAGTTTGGCAAGGCTGAACATGGTATTTTCAGTTACTTTTACTGTATTTAATACCCCTCTGGAATGGGCAAGCAGTCTTTTAGAAACTGAGATTTTTGGGTAATGGTATCTCCTCAGCAGAAAATGAGTGGGGGGTGTGTGTGTGTGTGTGTGTGAAATGTGCTTAGTGCCATAAACAGAATGTTGGATTGGGAGTCACAAAGTCAGTGTTCTGTTTCAAAATTATGATTTTGCCTTTTGCAATCCTGTTGAGAGAGCTAGAAAGTGAAATTTGGTGCCTGTGCCATCTGTATGGTCAGAGAATGCCACAAACACGGGAAGGCTTTGTCTTTCATTCCTGCAGAGAATGTGGCACCTGCCAGCTTGGCATCTGGGTCACAAGAGATGTGTGCCAGGTGAGGGGGGAAGGAGACCCATTAAATGAGGAAATTGGTAATCAAAGACTATCTATAACCGTTCATCAGTTCAGAACCTGCAGTTCCAGTCTGCTCTTCTGAAATTTCTTGCAAAGAAAATAATATTTTTAAAGATGTTAGGATGAGTTCTGTGTTGGGTGTGATCTGCTTGGATGACTGCCTGAGGCACTGGTACATAGCAACTGTTACTTACCTTTAAGATTGACTGTTTATCATTTTATGGCTTTAGCTTCTGAATAATCCCTACTTGCTTTTTTCCCTGTACGTTGTAGTAATCACCTAGGATTCACAGGACCATATCCACTGCTTTGTTTTGTAGGCAGAATGCAAGAATCATGGCATTTTCATTGCGAGTTTGATGATTAAGAGTTTCCCTTCAGTGATCTCTTCAGCTGTGGTTAAAGGTTCCTGTTTCATGGGACTTGGCTTGTTTTGCTACTGATGGATGTGCTGCCTTTCTTGTAGGATTTTCTTGCTGCAAAGCCCTGTTCCCCCACAGGGGAGGACAGAGCCTCTTGACCTCATTTGCACCAGTGCTTTATAGCTCCTTGGGGAATTCTGCAGAGGTCTGTGTTCTGTGTGTGAATTGTACTTGGAAATTATTTCAATTTTCTCTGTCATTTGTTTAATTGGGTAACAATGGAAGTCAATTCTGTGTGCATGCTGAGGGAAGTTTCTGTCCCCATGGAGTCAGCAGTGCATTTCTGCACTGCTGCTCTTACTACTGGAAAGAACTGTGCCTGGTGGAGATTCAGGGCAGTGTGTATCTTTCTCAGAAATGGAGCTGAGGAGCCCTGTTACCCCCAGTTCCTTTTGAGTTTGTGGTGTTGTGTGTAACAATGTCTTGCTGCCTAAAACCACTGGCATGTTTTGAAATGGAGTTATGAAAATAAGGCAAAAATGTACAGTGACTTCCTCTCCAAACTAGTCATGGTGAACAAAGTGATGAAATAATGGTTGTGGGGTTTTTTCCTTCACTTTTCACTCTGATACATGGAGGTTTTCTATTAAGTGAGTGAAAGAAGCATGGGTTATTACAAACTTTCAGATACATTAAAGTGCTTGAGACTTGTTTGTTCCATTTAGGTTTTCCAACTCATGATGAGCACAGGTTGCATTAGCAAAGAGTGAGCTATCCTTTCTCTTTTCCCATGGGTAGTATTTCTAAGGGCTTCCACGGATCCTAGCTAATTCAGCAGTGCTGCTGGGAGCACATTGATGGATTTTTCAAAATATTTGAGGAATGAGACTTTTAAGACCATTAAAAATTCAGTTGCATTTGTAGTAAACCCAGGAACTGGAACCATGTTGCTTCACAGTGCTCTGATGCTGGGTGTAAACTTAGACTTGGGAAAACTGAGAACTAAAATGCCTTTAAAAAAAGAAAAAGAAACAAACAAGAAACCTCTCAAAGAGTGCAGACAATATGCTTGCTGATTCAAAGGGAAAGTGTGCAATCCTTGTACAGCAGAACCAGGTGGATTGCCTCGAGTAGCAAGTAGTGGGGGCTGCCTGTGTGGCAGAAGAATGTGGGTGTTTCACACTGTACCAAAAGCACAGGAAACTGCAGGACTGGCAGCTTAGATAAGTAGGAATGATGCCATTTAAATCGAAATAATGTGCAGGAAAAAGTAAGGATATGAGAAGGAATTCCCAGTCCGTTTTATACTGATTTAAAATCCACACAGCTAGTCTAAGTGCTAAAACACGTAAGCAGCAGTTTAATAACATTGAAGGACAAATTTCTAACTTGATTATGTGGAATGGAATTGTGTAAGAATTACTGTCTGGAAAGTAGTTTCTGAAAGAGCAATAAGCAGTTTATTTGTCACTTTTCATGCATAAAAAGTAGACTTGCTGATAAACATGCAGAAGTGGTGATGAGAAATAGCATGCTAATGTGAGGAGAAGTTAATTCTAAAGCAAATCCACTTCAAATTACAATTTTTGACTGTTGTTGTATCTGGCTGTGTACAGCTTCTGTTGACAGTCTTGTTCTGCTTCCTCTGCACAGCTCGCCTGGGGCTCTGTAGTGGAAGATCTTGACCACATTTTTGCTGGTAATGGATTCACTAAAACTGTCACTTTAAACTACAGCACTGCCAAGCAAGTTTTTTATTTAGATAAATATGTAGTCGTATAGTAACTTTTAAAACTAATACTCCTAAATATTTGCAGCATATCTTTTAGTGTTAGCAGCTCTTGAACTTTGACAGATTAAAAATATTTGGCCCAAATACATAAGCTTTGAGCTTAAAGATGTAAGTCACTGTTAAAAATACCCACATCTTGTCTGTGTTATTTCTCCTGTAGCTGGTCTGCACTGGAGCTTAAAACTATTTGCCAAGTAATTACTAAGGCTCAAATAAACTGCTTTGATGTTAAATGTAAAATGAATAGGTCTGACTTCAGCAAAGGTGATGTGAGTATATTCTGGGTTACAGAAATCAGAATTAGGTTATCCATGACTTTTTCCTGCTCTTTGACAGGGCTCTCTGACATCAGTTGAGTGCAAGTGATCTTGCTAATCGTGCATGTGGACATTGAGGATATGTAGGTGTTTGGTGTCCTAATAAGGTGGTCCAATGTATTCAGCCTTAAAAAAAAAAAAAAACCAAACCCAAAAAACCCCATCTTTTATATCAGCTGATTTGTATTTAAATGGATTTTCAGTAAAGTCATTGAATAAGCAGAAATCTCTGGTGGTGGAAATGCAGGAGGGCAATTGGGTAGTCATGAATTATGCAGTGCAGTTACATGTTTTAAGAAGAAAAAAATATTTACATGTTTTAAGGATTTTGGTTTCCTGTTCTGCATATGCAGGCTATGATTGATGTGTTGCTTGATCGCTCCTATTTGATTTATTTTTTTGTTTCAAATGATGTAAAAGAAACAGTAACAATAGCATGTTACTCTAACTGGAAAACGGTGCAATTGGCTATTCTGTAGCAACTCTAACCAAGTCCGACTTCATGCAGGACCCAGTTACAGAGTACCACACTGGATTATGGCTCCATTAAGTTGTGGAATACTTGCACAGCTTTACATCCGTGGATAGTTCTGTGACTGTTGATGTGCTGAAAGCTGACTAGACCCTCCTGAGTTCAGGCCTGTGCTGCAATCAGTGATGTATTTAATGTTAACTTCTGCAAGAGGCAGTGGGAGCCATCTTCCTGAGTAAGCTAGGGTAGTTTAACCTGAGAAAGAGTGAAGGATCCAGTTTCTGGGTTTAGTTCCAGGGCATTGTGCTGGAACTGGTCACAAAATGTTCTGGGAACATGAAGTGCATTCAGTTCTCTGAGGAGCTGTGAATCAGAGGAGTGCTCTCTTCCAGAACTATGACTGACAATATGCCAGCGTTCTCTAGGGCGAGGCAGAGCATAGATTGTCACTAGACTGAGTGGCAACTGTGGCTGTGATATGAAGAGAGCAGAAAGGAATGGACTGGACAAGGTAATGTAAAGCTTACTGATTTAGGGCAGAGAGACCATTAAAGAAGTCAGACCATCTCACTGTACACACATCTTTCCACTGCATGTGCAGGGACAGTGTTTGTGCAGTCAGCTTTAACAGCTGGATGCCATCAGATGCAGGATGAAGTTGCATGGCAACTTGCATCACCCTAAATCTAGGCTGTGGTAGCCTTGCTCTACCTTCAGGGTAAGGTCCTGTCCACCTCCCCGAGTCAGCCCTGGGTGCTTGTGTGATCACACACACACTGAGCTGTTTGAGGCAGCTTATCCCTCTCAGAATCAACCCAGCTCCGAGGTGTGAGCAGCTTTCAGGTGGATTAACCCACTGAAGGGCTCACAGCACACAGGAGCTGCTACTACCAGTGCAAGGGAAATGGAGGGAATGTCTCAGCAGGGATGAAAAGGATTTAGAGCAGGCTAAGCAGCTGTGGAAAAGTACCTTAATGATTATCAGAATGTTTTGTTCGCACAGTAGAATAAACTCTGCTTTGTAAGGGATTTGTATCTCATGGACGTTCTGAATGATGAGCCAACCAGGGAGCTCACCCTGGGGTAATGGTCACTGTCATGATAATATATCATGTGAGGGCAAAAAGATCTATCCTTAATCCAGCAAGCCTGGGATCTAAACAGGGCAAATGAGTGGTTTAAGTGAAACGGTGATCAACCTGGATGTAGGTAAAAGCAATGTTCCTGGTGAAAGCTGCACCTCAAGCCATGCAAGGCCTCACACAGTGAGATCTGAGAGGCTTCAGCCTGACTTCAGTGAAAGACTGAGAATGCTGTGGAAGGAGAGGGGAAACACATTTCTTCAGTGGAGGAATGAGAGCCTTGATTTCAGCAGAGTGGAGTGTCTGGGGAAGGAAGTTCTGCTCAGCTGGAGTAAGTACTAGTGTGACAAATGATGTTCAGCAGAGACACAAGTTAGGTGAAGATGTCAAAGGATGTTAAAGGTAGCAAGAGGCAAGCTAACCAGTAAAAAATAAGTGTGGTGTAACTTCTCATGTTCTCTCAGCACTCTGGGCAAAACAGAACGTTTTAAGGGATTTCTTTGACAACTACTTACTAGAATTTGTAATAGCAATCTTTAAATATAGTCATGAGAGACATGCAATGTAGAAACATCTTAAATGACACAGGAGTGAGGAGTAAGAAGATAATATGAAAGGTTCTCATATTACTTAGAAAGGAAGTGTGTAAAGGGGTAATTTAAATCTCTGATTTTAAGGGTTTTGGTTTATAGTATAATCACCCTTTCCCATCTTTGCAGTGGGTATATATGAGTATATCAAAAGGAAGCCACACCCTCCTTACAAGCACAGAGAACAACTTCAGAAAGGGGGATTGTTTAAAGGCCAAATCAGAATGGTATTGCTGCCAAGTGAAATTCTGCACTTGGAACCTGTGGAGGGAGGAAGAAGTGTTAATGTGGTAACAGCCAGTGGAATGCACGCAGTGTGTAACTTGTTGTTCACAGCTCCAGCTCCTCTCTGTGCAGAGGAAACAGGATGAAATATTGCCCAGGTGTACCTGAAACAGGATGCTGAAAGAGAGGCAGAAAATGGTTCTGACAGGCACTGAGGTGCTGCTTGTCCTGCTCACCCTGGGAAGGACAGGCTGTCTCTGTGGGATGCACCCACTACCTCCACTTGTCTGCTCATGCACGTTCTGTCTCATTATATTGGTTGGACAAGCAGCTGCCAAACAGACCATAGCTTAAGAGTAAAAATCCCCAAAATTTACTTTTCAAAGAAATTCAGAATGTTTTTTTTTTAAACAAGAGTTTGGCACTGAGTGAGAAGTCAGTGAAATTGAAAAATGAGGAAGAATAATAACTACAGGTATCTTTTTATGGCCGTTTGATGGCTTTACATTTCTCCTTTTAGGGTATGCTCACTTTCACAAACAAGATTTTAAACAGATTACGGAACAGTATTTTAGATTTGCAGAATGAAATCTGGAAGTAAAAGTGTGATTCTGTCAGCACGGAGGTTCATGGTTTCAGATATGTCCTTGTTCTTGGCTATTTGAACTCTCACATCAATTAATTTAAATTACTGTCAGAGGCTTTAGTGTAATCAGGTTTCCTCATTAAAGGCACCTGGATCTTTTCTTCTGAAAAGTGAACAGTCGTGAGTCTGACACTGTTACATTTTTTTAAGTAGGCTTGCAGAGCAAATAATATATCTGTGTCCAAAAATTTAGATAGGTTAGTTTATTACATTTGAATTCTTACAAAGATGTTTTCCCTTAGAGATGTGTACAATAATGGTGACTTTTAATTTCCTGATTTATAAATGCATGTGTAAGCACCAGTGCTGAGCTCTTTAGGAAACAGTGGAGGTTTGTCAGGAAGAGTTCAAGGTTTTGCAGTACAAAGTAGTTTTTGTTGTACAATGCATGGGCTAAAGAATAGCTGTAGCAGACAAGTTGGGCTAAAATGCTCAGTAATAGTGTGACGTGTCACTGCCTGGTGCGAAATGAGTCACTCTCTATAGAAATGCAAAATCACATTATAGAGTCTAGAGTCTTGTACTTTATTCATGTATGGACAAGACTGTGCTTTGTCCATGATACTGGTTTTCTTAAATATCTGTATGTGTCTGATCTAAGCCCATGGACAGCACTGCATTGGTGTTTGTACCATCTCAGGTTTGATTCGTGCCATTTGCCTCCATTTTCTCAGGGTTCAGTATCTTCCTCTCCTTTCTCAATACTTTTGTAGGTAAGATTAAAGACTAAGTGTAGTTAGTTGTCAAACTGGGGAGGCTGTTTGATCATATGTAGAAATACTGGCCTCAGACCTGTATTTATTTGGACCTGCTTCAGAACAGTTGTTTATGTTCTGACTGAACAGTTGCAATAAGTAGGAAAGATCATTTAGAGCTGCTTGGAAGGACCACATTTGAATCATCAAAGGGCAATAGGAAACATTTCTGTGCAGAGAATTGGAACAAGTCTGCAGAAAGCATGAGAGAGAGTTATTGGAGCTTCATGCTTTATGCAATGGCCTAGAGATGAAGACTTTATTTAGGAATATGATTGTTCTTGTTGAAATGTGTCTGGATTTTGCCACAAATTGGATTTATAGGCAAGGAGGAGTAGGAGGCATGTAGGTAACTTGAAACACTGAGTTTGCCACGAGATGGCCGCAGTTTCTGGAACATACTTCTCTGTTTTTGCTGCCTCCAAAGTTCAGTAGTTGCCAAGGGCATCAAGTGTAAAAGCGCTGTGGTTTAGAAGTGCCTGTGTGAAGCCTGTGTTTCTTAGTTTGTCATCCCACTGGTGTGGTCAGACAGTTAAAGTGAAAATTGCAGTGTTAGTGGGTGCACTCAGCCTGGGTAGGTACCTGGGAAGGATGCCAAGTCTGATAGGGCTTGCAAGTTTAAAGCATTTAAATAAGACTTTAGATCACAATCACTATGTGTCTCAGAATTACAGAACTAGAAGCAGTGGCTGTGCCCAAGTTCAGCTGGTTTAAGAGCCTGTAGGACCCAGAGGTAAAAGTCCAATTTCAGGATAATGATATTACTGCAGCAGATTGTCTGGGTAAGTTAATAACAAGTTCCATTAATCACTGGGTGGTCCAGCTCATTTGTGAGAGACTATGGGGGAGCAGAGGGGGAAGAATTGTGTTTGAATTGTTCTTTATTGGAGTTCAAGTCCTTTGGCCAGAATGTTCTGGAATAACAAGGGGTGGGCCACTGCTGCTGAGATGTTGTTCTAGGTCTCTGTGGCTGGCATCAAGCTTCTGCTTTGTGACAGCTGCTCTTCTTTCCTTTAAATGCACATTTCCTTTCACATTGTTCAGTGGCTAATGTTTAAATTCTGTGCTAGTGGTTAAAAAGAATAAGGAATGCGTGTAATTAGAAAGTGGAGAAAGCTGCTCTATGTTATGGGAAAGAAATAAAAGACACTTTTTACAACTAAAGTTGAGGGTCCCTCCATAATTAACTGCATGTGATTATTGATTGCTCAATATTTTTCTGTCAAAAAACTTAGTAAAGAAAATTATCTCAAGCAAATACTGTATGCATTGTAAGAGAAAGGACTTACCCTTTTAGGTTTATTAAGTGGTGGAATACATTCCTTGAAACATTTTCTGCTAGAATTACATTAAACATTCTGTATACTTCTAGCTCATGTATTTAATGTTACCTGGTAGAGCTGTAGGTCTCACCTGAAGCTTAAATCAAAAAGTGTTTTGCTGCTGACAGGTCTGGGCAGGAGGAGACTCAAGTCCCATTTACAAAATGAAGGGTTTAATACATGCTGATGACTTTTTGTCTAAATGACAGTTTTCTAATCAAAAGCCTCTGCTCCTGCACGTGCTTTAGAACCAAGGTGTGTTGCATTTTCTGAGCCTGGCACTCAGTACTTCATAAGCTGTTTGGCAAGTAGTTGTTCACAGCCAGTGCAAGTGGTGATGCTTATCTGTTGTGTTCTTAAGTTCAAGTGTCCCTGCATCTGTGGGAAAGTGCTTTTGCAATTTAAAGGCAGAAGGTCAAATTTAATGAAATCTGGAGTCATAAAGGGTACATATCTATGTGATAGAAAGCAAAGCTGATAGAAGTTGGCTTTTCAAGGAAAGGTTTATTGCAACTCTCTTTGAAAGCAAAGGTAGTTTTTATCTCTTTCTGGCTGTTTTCTTCCTGTTCCTTTTGTTACTTTCTGTTTCTCAAAATAACAGCAAGTACATGATCTTGTCTGGGATGTTCTTGACAGTATTTATGTCCTAGGACTCTTTATTCTTTTAACCTTGAGTTGAAATTATAAATTACCAGGATAAACCAGTCATGTACTTTGATAAAAGAACATGAGAGTGTACCAATAAACGACTCCTGAACAGAGCACTGAAGAGAACAAAAGTGTTTGCATCTCTTGATGGGAACAGAAAAGAGACACTAGCAAGGAAAAAGGAATGAGGGGCTGGCTTGTGAGAGAGAATATTTAGGATGGAAGGTTGAATGATTTTTATCATCTGTAGATGCACAAACTGGTCCTTCTAAAATGTTTCATTTCCTGCCTAAGTATCATTTCTCTGAACAATTTATCAAGCCACTGCTCCTAGCTACGGGAACAGTTTTTTTTTACACTTATGCAGCAAAAATGGAACAATAGCTGGACAATTCTTGGTCCCTCTGAGTTGGGCTGAGCGTTGGAACTAAACATCATGATTAGACCTTTTTCTGGACAAAGTGTGTGTTTGTGTGTGTATGAGATTTGCTCAGGTTTTGAGCAGGCTGTACATCCAGCAGAGGTGGAGAGAAGTGTATGTTAGAACAAAACAGTGGAAACTGAAAGAAACATAAGGCAAAGAGGGGTAAGTGATAATGAGGGGTGAGGCAACTGAGAGAAAAACAAACTAAATGGAAGCAGTGGTAGTGGAAAGAGACTAAAATGAAAAAAAAAACAGGTGCCAAGGTACCAGTGAATAGTAAATGAGGAGAAGACAACATTTCTCAGGATGCATGGCTGGCTTAACGTTTCTGTGAGAGAGAGAACTTACAAAGCTTGGTAGAAATACTCAAGAGCTGGGTGAGAGGGACAGAGCTGCACTCCTGTGCTGCAAGGTGAGGTGAGCACACCCAGGGCACTGCCAGGAAAACCTGACACAGGAGGGGAGTGCCTTAACAGAGCCCTGGCACAGAGCTGGGGGTACTACAGTGTCAGTGGTAAAGTGATTTCCTTGCTCTACCCTTCCCTGCTGGTTTCAGTTTTTGAGCACTGAGCCAAACTCTTCTATTCCTCAGTCTCAAAAACGATGATACCCTAACAAAGAGCAGGCTTTGTCCTGGTGTTTGAACCTGTGGCATTGATTTAACCTTGACGGAACAGAGGAGCATCAGTTTCTCTGGCTCTCTCCCAGGAAGGCAAGCTGTGTTTGCACTTCAGCCTTGCACAGGAGCTTCAGCAATCTTTAAGTTGTCACTGGCACCCAGCTGGTAGTGGCTGGAAATACTCTGCTCTGAATTGCTCTGAATTGCTACATCCCTTCTTGCCAGGGGCATGTTCCATTCCTGCACCTCTTCTCCGGTGTCTGAACTGTGATGGGTGGTACAGCTCTGGGCCACCTCTCCAGAGGCTCTGAAATGGATCCTCAGGCTGAAAGAAGAAATTGTAGCAAACTTCATTGAAAACAGAGCTAAATTCAAATAGGTTCACAAATGAAATACAGGAATTTAAAGTGACGATGTTTTAAATAGGACTCAGAATTAAGTTATTATGGAGCATTAAATGTGCTACCCTTTCAAAAACAGTGATTTCTGCCATGGTTTCCTTTAAAACTTCATTTTTGCAAACTCTGGCACTGGTTGTACAGGTGAGAGAAGTGCCAGCTTGAGCAAGTCCTTTGCAAGACACTTGCAAGTCCTTTGCAAGTGCAGAGGACTGGGATTTGAGAAGTGAGAGGAGGCATGTAGTGGACTCCTGGAAGAAATCAGTGCATTCATTGCAGAAAAAAGAAAAAAATGTAAGAAGTAAAAATGGGACCTTTTTCCCAGAAAAAAAACCGGGACTTCTGTGTATAATTTAATATTATTACTTGTGCCTTTTGGATAGGTAGGATTGCCATTGCTTTTCAAATAATCATGCAGTGTTTTTTTTGCAAAAGTGTATCATTTCATTTGCACTGACAGAGTGCTGCCAAGCCAGGAGCCATCAATCTGAGCTTTGTTGTGCAAATCAGCCTTCTTTCTAGAGTACTCAAGTTTCTGTGTACTTTTTAAGCATCTAGCTTGTATTTGTCAAAAAAATATTTGCTGATTGTCAGAATTCTTAACGCTATTTGAAATGCATTAGGCCACAGTGCTATGGATCTTGCCCTATACATTGTAGTTTGCAAGGAAGTGATGGGTCCAAACATGCACAGGATTTACCTGGATTTATTGATTGATTAAGAATATAGATCTATTATAGACCTATTGGATGTATAGATTGATGAAGAAAATACCCACAACCTCTCCTGCAATTATTTTTGAATGTAAATAGCAGAAGCCTTTGCTTTGCTGCACCAGAAGAAACTCAAGGACAAAATATTTCTTGAAAAGAAGACATTAAGTAATAGTAATGCAGTAGTAGTAGTTTAGCTGCTCTCAGCTGTTTATGACTGGAATCTGAAATGAAACAGAGCTCATATCTTGGCAGTGTTGAGTCCTGTGTGCTTCTCTGATGAGTCTCTTGGGTTAGACTCTTAAGAAGTATTTACATGCCTAGAGATTTAGATAAGCACTTGGTGGGGTGTTCAAAAGCATCCAGGTCTCTAATACCTCTTGGCTTACTTAAGGGAATATGGGAGTGTGTATATGCACGTGTGTGTGTGTATATAAAAGCTGTTGATTAATTCTATTATTTTGAACAAAAATCATATAAAATTCAATCTGAAATAGCATTCCATCCCAGTCTGCTGAACCACTGAGTTATTTCACAAATACTGCTATGCTGGTATCTTCTTTTCCTATATTTTTTTTTTTTTTGTTTTATTCTTGTTTTTCATTACTTGCTTGTACTTGTTGAAGCAAAGGGAAAAGTTGTTAATCTTTGGTCCTTCTGACCTGCATGGAGAAGAATATCATTTGACACATCATTTTTCAGAATTTAGGTATTATCACTCAAAATTTGAAAACTTGGAACCATCTAGTCATATCTGTTTTAACATGGAAAATACCTATAAACACTTCTCACTTTTCTAGAGACTGTGTACAGTAAAATCTTTCTTGCATAGATTGTACACTCATCCTTTAATTTTTTGCGACAAAATCTGAAATTACATTCTCATAATAAATAAATTGTGTTCCCATTTTAAATAAATTGTGCAATTCACAATTTGTGTCCCATAAACATAACTTTCCCTTGTTTTGCCTGCTCAGAAGTATAGATAGAATATTTTATTTAAGACTGCATTCCTGAGGGCAAAGAGTGGAGATCTGGGACCCTTCCATTTTCATTTCAGAGTTAGCAGTTATTTACTGTGTGGCCAAGGACAAGTCAGTTTAACCCAAATTCAAGTATTTAGTCTTTCAGTTCCTCCCCTACATTAATGTCATATTAGGAGCTTGGGTGTGTGGTTTCAGCCTGTATGAATTTGTTCCCCACGTTTCCTGAAGCATCCAAAGCTATAGCAGTGGCTGAAAAATAGTTCTTGCTGAGAGCAAAAAGTCTGGAATCCAGACATGTAGAAAAGCAGCACAAGTAGCACGGGCTTGCTTTTAATGAGACACTTGAGACCTTTGGAGTGTCACAGAAAGGGTGAAGCTGTCCATTACATCGTGAGGATAAAATATTCTGAAATATGCTAAGCCCTTTCAAAGGGTGTGCTTGCTTAGAGCAAGAGACAGCCCCCTTCTCAATGTGCAGACTTCTTTGTAAGGAGAGATTACACAGTCTATATTTACACATACTTTGGCTGGATTTGGTTAATAAGGTTAATTTAAAAGGCTGCATGATTGTGTGCAGACCAGATCAGCTGGGTACAAGATTTTGAGTGTTGACTAAGCAACAGCAAGTGCCCAGCATTCCTGACCCTACTTAAAATTCTCTTGCTGGCATAGACTTATTTGTAGAACAACTTTAAGTGATATCAGAGCTAGAATTCAATGTCTGATGTTTGTGTTACTAAATTAATAAAAAGAAAACCAAACAAGCCAAGCCATATGTAATTTTGTGCCTTATTCTGGCAAAAAATTACATACAAGAAATACACTAGGAAGAGCACAGGAAACATATGGGATAAGTTCTTAGTATTGCTGTCAAAGAAAGGAGATTAATTTTTTAAAAAAACAGATATAGCAAATATCAGATTGATTAATAAATAATCTTTCAGTAGGTGTTATTATTGATTTTCGTAAAATGCAGGACCATGTCTGGCATATTGGCCTCTTCTTACAGATTACTTTGTTGTTAATACCAGGTGCTTCATTTTACCTAATCAATTGTAGACCTTTTCTGAGAGCAAGAGGTGTTACTGTATCTTTTGCTGCTTTCTTGAGAGATGATGAGTTTCTAAAGCACATCCACAGAATTTTTCAATCTGTCAAGACCTTTAATATACTCGTGTCTTTTTCCTTTTTATTTTCTTTCATTTTCTTGAAAGAGCAGGAATCAAAAACTGTTTAATGCATCCCGGAGTTCCTGTCAGCAGAAAGAATTGCAAGGATGCTGGGAACTTAGAGCTCTGGTCCAACACCCACATCACAGACACTGTGTGGCAGATCTTTCTGTAAAGCCCTCATTAGCTTTGTCAAAATGGCTGCCCTTCTCTTTTGAAAAATTTCTGTTTTGATAATCCTCCCACGTGGCAGAATCTTTTGTTTAGACTATGTAAAATCAGGCTGTTCAACTAATAACACTCTTAACTATTTTTTTCCACCTATTTTTTTGGATTGTGTAAGTCCTTCCTCAAGAAAAGATGCATTCCTCAACCAGCAACCTCATTTGTCATGTTCTTGGGCTCTGTGCCTTTTCCTTTTTCTTTGATAGACTTTCCCAAGCAAAGGCTGTTCAGTTGATTAAACACATCGACATGTACCCAGGTGTCTTCAGTCTTTATTCATACAAGTTGTTCTAAGTTAGGAGAGTTCACACTAAATGGTACAGCACAAAAGAGTTGAAAGCAGTAGAAATTCTTGTCTGCCTAGGTATGAGTGTCCTGCACAATCAGTGGGAAAGCAGAACCTTTGGCTGATGGGTTGGTGAGGAGATTTTGCTGAAAGACATCCTGGATTGTCTGAGAGGTGTATGTGGATTGTCTGCTGAAACTCCCCCATCAGTGGGAAGTGCTGTCTTGCTCAGTTTTCCTGTAGGTACCAGTGCTTGTGAGGCTTTCTCAATCCCAGAACACATGGATCACACTCTTGGAGCTTCCTTTCTGAGCAGAACTAAGCTGCCACTCGTGAGCCTTTGCCAGAGCTGTGCTGCTGGACAGCTGCAGCTGTTCATTGACTCATTCTGGGAGCTGCAGGCCTGGCGTTCCCTGTGAGAATGGGCATTTTCCTCTGCAGGAGCATATGGGCAGTGCTGCTGGACTGGGTCCCTTCCTGTTGCTGCTGGCAGCTGCAGGGTTGGCTCTAGAGGTCTCAGCTCATTGCTGGCCGGGCTTCTCTCCACTGTGGGTGATGCTCAGCCGGGAGGAGTTTGCTCCGTGTTGGAGAACAGACTGAATAATAAAGCTTGGCACAGATCTGCACGTGAGCCTTTACCAGTGACGTGCTCGGTGCTGAGCTCGTGCTGCCCTGGCAGCTCACAGAACATCTCTGTGTGGGAAGGATGAGTTTGGGGACACCCTTGGGTCCCCCTTCCCAGGCAAGCCACGTTGCAAACACCTTTCTGTTCTATTCCTCTCCAGCTGGTGTATCCTTGTGCAACTCAGTTCATCTGTCTTCCTAAAAACAATCTGTGATCTTGTTGCTCCTGTTTGCCTGAGAAGCTACAAGTAATAAAGGAAAGGGTTCATAAATATTAGTAAGATGGGAATGTTCTTCGTGAACATAAACACTCTGGCAGTACTCTCATGGATTTCTTTAAATTTGTTTGTATGATTCAGAGATCTCTTGGTAGAAAAAGTATGTTTTGCTTCTTGGGAAACTGGCCCTTGAGATTCCTGGTGTCCTTTAGATGGCCTGGGTTTTGGTGGGGTTTTTTTGTTACATGAAGGAATTTCCTACCAAAAACTGGACTCAGTGTTTGTATTTCATAAGTTGTATGAAATTTTTAACGTTAGAAAACATAAGAAATATTTTAATATTTGTCTTGGTATGTCTTTAAATGTAACACATTTCTCTACATATACTTAAAATCCTTCATATTTTACAAATATAGTAATATTTTTGGTATTTTAATTTTGTTGGCTGCTGGGACAAGATTTGCTATTGGGTCCATCAGAAATCCCTAAGGAAGCTGATAGTGTGAGCATAGTCATGAGCTGTCTTTGAAGTACAGGCATGTCCTACAGTTCTTTTTTTGTGTTTCTACTTTAAATATCTGAGAATAGACATCTTCAGTGAAACACTAGGATGTGAGTTCTCTGGCCATGGATGTAGTTTTCTGGAGTTCTGGTTCAGCTGCTTGTGATAGGTAATGAATTATGGGTGAATCATCCAATTTTATGCAACACTTCTTTGTTTCCTGAATTCTATAGAAGTGTACTCTGCCATGGGTGCTGACAGAATGCTGCTTGAGTTTTGTATCTTCAATATGATTATAATTTTTAATGTGTTCATGTCTCACATAAATTCCAAAATATTATTACATTTTATAATTATGTATGAACTGTTACCGAGAGAGCAAGCTTCACTTTCTTAAATACCTGTGTATAAGCATTGTTAAATTCAGAGATATTTTATAGCACTTGTGCAGCCATGGGAGCAATAACAAGTATTTGACTTCTAGGGCACAGCTTCTTGCACACCATAATTTTGATTAAATAGCAGTAGGACCCAATTCAGCTGCTTGAGTAATTTTTTCAAAAAAATCCAACCCAGTTCTTTCTGCTGCTGTCAGAAATCTTTTCTACCATTTTACCAAGTGCTTTGGGGAAGGAAGTCTGTGCCACTGTTAGCTGAAAATTTAGTAGAAGAAAAAGTTACAAAATACTCGATGTGAAGGTGATGACCCTCTGAGCTTGACACTGCGAGGTGCTGAGCACTCGGGGGTTTTTCCAGCAAAGCACTTCTGCACCTACTGAGGAAGAACTTAAATGATGTGCTGGAGGTGAGCCAGAGTGCTCTGTATTTGTGTGACTGAAACATCTGCACTTTGTAGCAGACCCTCTATTTATTTTGGAGGGCAGAATAAATCTTTTTTTTCTTTTAAGTACATCAGAGCAAGGATTTTTGTTTTCTTTGAAAACACAACAAACAGACGACTCAAGAGTTCCTGCCGTCGTTTGGTGCTTAACCTCTAAAATGAGGGATTTGCATTTTCTCCAAAGCATTAGGGTAGAATGAGCTGTGGCAGTGTAATTAGAAGAACAGGTCCAAGCACCAGTACACTTTTATAATTTGGTTTTTTTCTTTACTGTTGTAGGGGTATTTTAGGAGGAAATATCTATTTAGGTATGTATTACCCATTTTCATTTGCAGATGATTTTGTACCCAAGGGCCAAGTACTGTGTTTCTTTAGTCTTTTGTTTAGATCTGTATTTGAAAACGTGCATCTTAGTTTAGTTTCTCAGTGTGGGGCTCTTCTTTTTCCTCTGAGCATCCAGAGCATCCATTTACAAAATCCCTAGAAGTCAATCACAGATGTGCCTGTTAGCTGCCCATTCACTTAGTCAGTAAAGTAGAATATTTTATTCTTTTTTTTAAAGAATATTTTTCTATCATGGTGGCAAACTTAGTGCAGCTGGCTCTGCCAGCATGTACTCCCATAAAGGTTTTCTAGGATGCAAGACTTTAAGTAAGCTGTGTTGTAGGTACAAGTTCTTGGTCTGCACTATGTGAACTAGTAGTAACCTTCTTTTTGAGTGTGGGAGTTAGCAATTTATATGAAATACAGCAATCAGGAAAGAAGAAAAACAAGTAATTTACATAGCATTGTAGTAGAACTTGGAAGCACAAAACAGGGAATTACAGATATTTGAGATTAAACTACTTTTGATCTAGAAAAGAGGCTGAAATCTTGGTCTCTAATCTGATAGAGCATTCTGGAAGAGGACAAAGAAGAAGATCTCTCCCCTCAGGAGGTTGAACACTGCAAGGAGATTTGACTTTGCCTTGCCAGCCACCTTATTCTTCCCTTTGTTTGTTACAGGCTTAAATAAGATTCTTGAGAAAGCCGTTAGTATTGTCACATTGCATTAAACCAAATCAAACACTTACATGGCTGCAGGGAAATCGCTGGAACTTTTAATGATTTATTAAGAGAAGCATAGCTATTATGTGTTAACCATGCTGGAATGTAGTATTTTGTACTAAGTACTGTATTTAAGACATACTTAATGCATTTGTGCAGTTTGGCCCAGTTCTGTTTCTATGGGAAATGGAGCCATACAGTTACATTATTTCCTGGCTCTCTGTGTGTTAACTTTGGGATGAATCTATTCATTTTCCCAGTTGATTGCTTGCTTCCTTTTTAGAGAGAGAGGGAAATAAATTTAAAATCTTTTCATAGCCTTGGCTTTTTTGTTAGAATAAAAAAATCTAGGTTTTGCCTCATGGGTTTGACAGCGTGCATATTTATGACTAATGTAGGAATTTTCTATCCCATTAAAGTTTCAACAGATAATTCCAGCAGATAGCCTTTCAGAACAAAATAAATGCTGTAACTTCGTAAAGAGTCATTAAAAGCTCTTAAGTCTTTAACAGACTATGATACCTTTCATTCAGCCTTTAAATAGCACGGGCTGATTGCCTGGCCAGGTATGTACAAGAGAGTTTTGCTGGCCAGCCTCTTCTTTCCATAGTAGCTGAATAACAACAAAAAACCTGTGATGGCTCCATCCTAGTTAATGAGTGTTGCAAAAGAAAGGCAAAACAAGTGAAACAGAAGGTCAGAGAATGTGTGCAACTATTGGCTGGCAAGAATCCCATTGACTTGTATTATAAAATACCCAGTGGATATATTCAAAAAAAAATAGGGTAATTGTTTTGAGAGTTTTATCAGCTCTCTGTTGATCTGGGATATTTTTGGCAGTTAAGTCTTATATTCAGTAACCTTCTGTAGTGAAATATGAAAAAGTACTGTAATTCAGTGGATATGGTATACAAAGCATTAGAAAAATATGGTATTTTTCTGAAGCTTGTTTGTTATAATCCATATAACAATGGGGAAATGTACTATTGCTGTGCAATAGGGATAAATCTTAATATTCTTAACATAATTTTTCAGTATTTTTATTTTAAATCTTGAGACTTTTTTTAGTTCAGAGTTTTGGTGAGCCGTAGATTTTACCTCAAAGTATGGACAGCTCATGTGCTGTGTTCATGGGTTCATGGAATGCTGAGGGGCTGGAATGGACCTTAAAGATCATCAGTCCCAACCCCTCCTGCCATGGGACACCTCCCACTAGACCAGATTACTCAAGGCCTTCTCCAGCCAGGTTTTGAACGCTGCCAGGGTTGGGGCAATGCTTCATCATAACAAAACACATCAAAAGAAAATGATATTATCTGAAAACAAATAGAGTAACAAAGAACTATCACGAGAACAAAATCCCAATATTAGGTTTATAGAAAAATCTTTTCTCAGAGAATTTCTTGGAATATAAATGCCTTAGCAGATAAATATTTAGTCTTTTAAGACTGTAGAAAAATTGCAGATTGCATTTTGAACTGTAGCTGAATATACAGAACTAAAATAGAAATCATAATATCTGGAGGGGTTTCTTTCAAAGCCTATTTGTTCTATTCCAGATTTTTCTTCATATAAAATTCTACATACATGCACCAGACACTTTCAGATTGTTTATAATACAACGTCATATTTAATTTTTCAATATCAAAAAGAGCAGTAGGGTCTAGCAAGAAGTAACAAGCAAGGAACATTTGTGTACAAACTGTGGTGGTTCTTCAGGCAAAAATGTCTTCTATTATATAGAGCATGCAGGTTTTACAATCGAAGGTAGTTTGCTATCAAATGAGAGGTGATAATACAAATGGCTGATTGGAAAGTGTTTTCATGTTTGTAATTTAACTTTGTTGCTTTTTTGTATCTCCCCCCTAACTCTAATACTTCAAGTGTGGTAGGGGGAGCTGTACAGACACCTGAGAGGAAGAAATCTTTCCTGTTGCAGAGCTGTTCTCTGGGCAGGTTTTGATCCAGAGGAAACCTGGTTACCTTCACCAGAAATAGCACTAATGAAAGGCTTCAGCTCCTGACCTGCAGTGGGGTAGTAGAGAAGTGGTGGCCCCCTGGGGGTACTGGTTTTGTTCACAGCCACGAATTGTGGCCCTGTCTACTCAAAAAGTGCTGAATCCACAGTGCCCAGGTTCGGAATTTAGAGCTGAAGGGTTCTTCCTGTACAAGAAATTCCAATCACCCTCAGAGTGTGTTCCCTGTGTGATGGTAGCAGTTTTGTCTTTGATTAGGTGACTCCTAAAGCCTGATAGATATTGCCGTGTAATTACATAGGCCCTCGGCTGGGTATCTTCTGTTTGTGTTCACAGCATTTTGCAGGTTGATACAATGCATGTAAATGATGCTCAGCAAATAGTCAGGGAACTAAAACTCGGCAGCTGTCTCCTTTGTGCACCCATTTTCAATAATTAATTGGGTATCCTGTGACTTTTAATTGTGAGAAGGGTCATGCTAGTTTTACAACTCCTAAGTTCAGTATGATCAGAACAAAAGCTTTTTTGTTCCTAAATACAAGACTAGTACATCTATTTCCAATTATACTAACATGAAATAAACTGTAGAGGTGTAAAATTTAATTATAACCATTAGAACTTTATACCAATTTTTACTGCCAGTAGCTTAGACAACTGACAGACTTTAAGGAATCATTTTTTCTGGAGCATCATTTTTCAAAGGACATTAGAGCTCAGAGTAAATACCATTGAAGAAGTGTGTCCTTGGGCTAGGAGCTGCAGTATCATTAATGTTTGCATAGAGCTGGGAAAGCATGTTAACAACATTCTTTTTCTTATGATCAGTGCTTTTTTTCCCAGGTTAGCTTGTCTTCAGAGTCTGTAAGAAACAGTATCTGCAGATCTTGTGGCTGGCTCTGTGGATTTGCATTCACAAGTCACTGTTAAATAGATTTAGAATTTTATTATTGATTATGCTTTCACAGTCAAGCAATCACGTTACTTCATTACATTTATTTTTCACCAACATATAAATGGATTATCTGTAATGGCAGAGCTATGGGCTGCTACTGAATGTGGGTTTTGCAACTTAAGCCTGGGAAGGGTAATTCCCCCACTGCACACAAAGCTTTGAAAAGGTTTTGGGAAACCACAGATCTCTTCCTTGCCTGCTGGAGAAAGAAGACGTGTGAGGCTGTGGAAAATGGCATTGATTATTTTTGGAATTAACAGTGCACGGAAAGGAGACAGAAGCTGCTATTGTGGAGGAGCTGCAGAATTCCTGATAGGAATTCCTGCTTTTCATGCAGCCTTGTCATGTACCTTTCTCTGTCTGCTCAAGGACTCCTCAGACACTCCTGCAGAGACCAGGGCAGTGTCCCTCTCCATGTGTGACCTCAGGTCACTTCTCTGCTGTCATGTCTTACAGCAGCAAGATGATGACCCGCAGGAACCCGCTGGTACTTGGGCTTCTCCATCTGTTTTATCTGCTTTTGTGCTCGTTCTGTCAGTGCTCTGGAAGAGAAATGATCCTGACAAGTGTGTGTGCTGCTTGGCATATTAAACATGAAGATTGTGAGTGCTGCTGTAAAGCCAATAGAAATAATTAGCTGTACGTCTCTCTTTGAACTCCCATTTTCCCTAAAGCAGGACTGTTCTCTGACTGTGGTAGCCGTGATATTGATGCAAGGTCAGCCACTGCTGAGCTCCCAGCTCTGCTTCATCAGCTCCTCTCTGGTTTTTGGCAGGGCAGTGCTCTCCCCCCTCACCTGTGCTGTGCAGGCACGGCCGAAATCAGGGAACCATTGCACTGCTGAGAGCCCTGACCCATTTTCAGGTTACGCAAGTCCCCAGGGGCCTTCGAATTCAGTGAGATTAATTCCCTTTCAGAAAGTGCTGAGGACAAACAAAACGCTTTATTGGGGACAGGTCTGGGGAACACCAGCACTCAGTGAGCTAGGCCTGGATTTCACTCGATGCTGTTATAGTTTCTGTGATAAAAGTCAATTAAACCAGAGAAATGTTAGGTATTTTTGAAGGAATTTAATGTTTGTTGAATATGTGTTAAATCACTGTCACAGTGGAGTGATGCTTTCAAAGGCTGTTTCACACTGGGTGAGGATCTGGCTTGCTTTTCATGTTGTCACAGCACAGGTACCATGCACTGCAAGAAGCAGATGGCTGAGTTCTGCTCATGGCTTATTCCTGGCCATGATTTACTCAGTGAGGACCACAGTCAGGTCTGACAGCCTGGAGTTTTCACACAAAAGTTGCATAACTTTTAGCCTTTTCAGAAGGTTTACTGTCATCTTCTATCTGAAACTGGTGCTTTGAGTGTTTGAAGAACACCTGGCATCCTTCTTTTGATCATAAAGGTGCTCAGACTCACAGGTGAGCCACAATGAAGCATTTTTCATGAGTCTGTTCCTTCCACAGAATTGCACACAACTCCCAGCAGCAGGAATGGGAATTACATCCCTGAACCTACTGGCACATGGGCATGGAGGGTACTCAGAAGTACAGAGCTGCAGAGACACACTTGAAAAATTTACTCTGGATTTATCTGCAGTCAGACTCTGGTCTCTGTGCTGAAATCTGCAGTGTAGGTCATGCCTGTAGAGTATGAACTCTTCAAGCATGAGAAATCATTGTTGGTTTGCTTGTTCTAAATTTGTGTCAGGTATCCTTGTCTCTCTTGAAGGGATTGCTTCACTTCCAAGACTGTTTACTCTTGTCCTGCATAGTTACCTCAAATGGATGCTGGCTGTTTTCTGATCTGGACCCAGTTCCTGTAACTCTCAGAGATATTTATTCTGTAATTAAATAACAATACCTTTTTTTTGTGTGTTGAATTTATCTTTTTACAGTTATTCAGTGAAAAAATAAGCGGAGCAGAAGGAACAAAGTTAGATGAGGAATTTCAAGAGATGGAAAGGGTAAGAAAAGTCACATTATGTTTTTCAATATTAAACTATTGTAGAATCAAAAGTATTTCATGTTTCAAGTGATTGAATGGTATTGTAGATTTACCTGTGGGAGGAAACCCCATATTGTGCTTCCAAACAGAAAGATAAAAAGATAAATGCAAATTTAAGCTTGAGCCTCTTCAGCTCAGCCAAGGGAGAAGAGACATCCACAAAGGCTCTTTAAGCAGAGGATCAGGTTCCACTGACACCTCTCGACAGTGAAGAGAAATTCCTCCAAGAAGGATGCAGAGCTTCAGGAGGAACCTTCTTCCTCTGGCTATGTGGGAGTTTAGAGAAGTCTGCAGAGTTAGTGAGGCTTTCTAAATATCACAAAGTCATAAAATCAATAATAAAAACCTAACTACTTGGGCTGGATTTTCTCCTGAGAAAAGATAATATTTTTTTGTTTAAATCCATGTTCGGAAATTTACACGAAATTGGCATTTGCTGTCCACTGATGAGTTGTGTTGCAAATAAAACGATGTTACTGCCAGTTTCTGGTTTTACAGTTATGTGCTTTTTTTTTTTATTGCCCTTGCCTTTCTGTGTATTTTTTAATGTTCATAGTAGACTTTCTTTCCTTTTTCAGAAAATTGATGTTACTAATAAAGCTGTAACAGAGCTTCTGTCCAAATCCACGGAATATCTTCAGCCAAATCCAGGTAGGATAAGAACAATAGGTGCTGGTTTTTGTTGAACATTGCTTTATTACTTAGGAATTAATGCTAGGTAAATAAAAGCTAATTAGGTCATCACTGTGAGGTTTCTGTCTGGAGTTCTGCAAAGTTGTTTTAAGCAAGAGAGAGAGAGAGCAGGAAGTTGGCTTTGGCTGTGCTTGTATCTATTCCGTGTTTGCTTTCTGCAATATTTCTAATCAGGGAGCTCCCAAGCAGGACTATTCAAAGGAATGTGGGTGTTGGTGAATATTTGCCTGGAGAAATGATGCCTTTTCAGTGGGGAATAAAAACCAGTTTCATATGACCCATATTGTTGAATGGCAGCTTTGGACTATGAGGTACTGACAACAAAAAATTCCCAGTCTGAGACGAGCTTCGTGACTGTGCTTGTGAAACGATTTATTGCTTTAAATAAATTAGTTTTAAAACTGGTTTTGTCACTTTTTTTTTTCTTTTTCTACATCCCTCTTAGCATACAGAGCCAAGCTGGGAATGCTGAACACTATGTCAAAGATCAGAGGACAAGTTAAAACCACAGGCTACCCCCAGACAGAGGGACTCCTGGGAGACTGCATGATACGGTATGGCAGAGAGCTGGGCGATGAGTCTATGTTTGGTGAGTTCGTGCATCTCCTCTGCCAATATTTCACCATAAAGTTCTTTGCAAAACTTTACTCACTGACATAACCTGTGTAGTTGGCCACTGCAGGTAAGAGGGAAGGTTAAGTGCAGGGATCAGGGAATCATTGACACAGCTCAGGGACAGAATGCTCCTGCACATTTCTCCTTCCCCGTTGCAGGTGGGTTTGATAACACTATCACTGAGCCTGTCTGATCATCCCTGTTATTAACCATTTTAGGTTCCAAGTTGCCAAACCTAAGTAATTTAGGGTGATTCTTAAATGCAGTTTATTTCTTTTAACCTTTAAATAAAAATGTTTATACTCAATTTGAGAAGCAAACTAAGGGAAAAAATTGTTGTAGAAAGAAATAAACAGCAACACTGGATTTTTTTTTAATAATGACTTATGCTAATACAATAGGGAGAACAATTTTTGCCCCTGATATCTGTCAGGGAAAAAAACCCTGTATTTTAATTCAGAACAATTTTCTAGTTCTAGTTTTCTATAGGGAACAAGCATAACTTGCATTATTTTCTTTTTTACTCTTCAAGGGACTGCAGCAGATATAAAGATACCTATTTGAAATGGCTGTTTTAAAAGAGAAATTTTCTGCTTTTGCATGTCTTGAGATATAAGAGCCTATTCTTTACCACAGGCCTTGCATTACTGGATGCTGGTGAGAGCATGAAGCAAATGGCAGAAGTGAAGGACTCTCTTGATATTAATGTCAAACAAAATTTTATTGATCCTCTACAGTTATTGCAGGACAAAGATTTAAAAGAGATTGGGGTAAGTTTTCCAGGGTACAGCTTCACTTACCAATAATCAGAGTCAAATCAAACTCTAGTTCCCTGAGATATTTTTCTTGAAAGCAATAAGGTAAATAAATTTTGTTGTAATAGATTTTCTCTCTAGCAAAACAGTGACAAAATCTGCTTAGAATCAATGCCTGGCTATTTTTCCCTTGTCTAACTTATTCAATTTGCTATATTGCTTGTACAGTCAATACAACAATACTGAAGAGAATTATATTCTTTATTTTTATGCTGTTTTATTTTAATGAACATTTTTATTAATGCTTATGAACATGTGAGTGAGCTGTGATTTACTGCTAGTGATTATCCTATCTTATCATCTCTGTCAGCCTAAAGCTGTTTATAATGGAGAATGAATATAACTGTTAAAAAAGGTTTTTCAGGGCAAACACAGAATGATCTGAATAGTGTCATAAAATGGTGAAGTGCCATATGCCACTATAGAAAAAATATAGGACACTAAGGAACACATTTTTAACCTTTAGAGTTAAGTTTTTCAGTGTTTCTGTTTACAATGTGACAATTCAAAGAAAGGCAGGCAGTCTTTGTCTCAGTCTGTTGATTCCAATGGATTTGGGTAATAAGCAAGTTAAAACCCTGATGAAATGCAGAAATGAATGTTATTTTATTTGTTTACACAAAAATGAATGTGGAAAGCATAGCAAAAAGATAGCAATAATGTCTGTAGCTGTCTCCTTTGATGCATAGCTGTTTTCTGTTGTGTTCTTCTGAACTGATGAAAGGAAATTGTTTGATGTTAGCTTTAATGAGCATTTTGTACTGTCACTTTGAGTCCATTCTGTGAGTCTGTCAGTCCCATGATTTTTGGCAACAGAAAAGCTTGTGTAGTTGTATCAGACAGAAGTGTCAAGTTGATACCTAACAAGGACAGCAAGAACACAATGTTTGTTGGAGCACTGCTTTATAAGGGGAATATAACCCTTTAACTTTTAGTTGTCATATTGCAGATAATTCAACACATAAAATTGAATTACATGTAGAATATGGCAACACACAAATATTTAGGCTGGATCCTGCTTCTCTCAACAGCTCGGAGAATCTGAACTGTTGCCCATTTACTGAAGTCTGTGAGGTGGATGTTTAAGACTGGCAAATCAAGGTAGCCAGTACCCCAAGTGCTACCAAAGAGCTCTTTATTTAAAATTTCATTCATGTATGCAGCCCTACAAGTACTTACCTGGTGCTGCCTTGGGTCAAAGATGGACTGTACAAATCGCTGAGCCTTGTATTTCTTTAAGTCTGCACATATTTGCATCCATCACTGATATTTCCTTAAATTACAATGTCTTTGTTTGGGCATGTCCCATTTGGTCCTTCTCATGAATGTTCTCTTTTAGCACCACTTGAAGAAACTGGAGGGACGCCGCTTGGATTATGATTATAAAAAGAAGCGTTTTGGAAAGATACCAGATGAAGAAGTTAAACAAGCAGTAGAAAAATTTGAAGAGTCAAAGGAGCTGGCTGAAAGAAGCATGTTCAATTTCTTAGAAAATGATGTAAGTCTGTGCTGCATCTTTGTTTGCTGCAGTACATCCTGGAGGGGAAAATGTGTGGGGTTGGTTAAAGCCAGTCCCATCCTTCACAGGAGGTGAGGTCTGAAAGCAGAAACTCTGCCTCTTCCTGCCTTTGAATCTCCTGTCAGAGAAGAACATAATGCACAGCAGTGAATGGGAGAACTCAAGAACTCAGGAATTTCTTCTGGAGATACAGTGACTCAGACAAGATGGGCACAGAGGCCTCAAGCAGGAGTAGCTGAGAGTAAAATGCAGTTTGGTCAGTGAGAGGGTGAAGGTCGGGACATTGGTATAGTCAAGACCTGCTGCTGAAAGTATAAGCAAGGGCATGTACTCCCTGTGCTTTCTGAATTTTAGCTCACTTACAGTCAAAACTTTGCTGCTGATATGGAGTCTCTAAATGACTTTACCTCTGAAAATCATTACTGTTACTCTTTGGCTCTGCAAAGTCCATAGAGTGAGTTTGTGGCTTGGGCTCAGGTATGTGGACTTTGGCTCAGAGTCCAAGTCCATCATGAAATTATGTCTAAATAAGGAGCAGCTGTGGCCATTCAGGATAATCCTCTCTTCTGTCCACACATGGAGGAATAGCGGGATGTGCTTTCTCCTGAGTAATCATGGAATTATAGGAAAAGAGCTGGACCTATTTGAGCCCATTCCAAAGCGTTCTGCTCTCATGTAGACGCAGCATCACAGAAAACACACTTCCAAAGTAAGAAGTGTGCTGTCTTCTGTGAGAAACTGCAACAGGGAGGAGCTGTGAAGTGGGAATATTTAACTGCAGGCAACTTCTCCCTCTGTGCACACCCAGTTTAAACCAGCCTGAAGCTCCTGAACTGTTTGTAAGTGGGACACCTTTGTTACAGCAGTGTACAGTGTAAGGCAGTTAAGCCTCTTGCTGTTTCACCAGGGCAAGGTAATGAGGGCAGCAAAAGCTGAAACATGCTCTTACAACAATTTCAGCACTGTTCCCCTGTAGGCTCTACCAGTTGCCTGGTGGCAGTGGATGCAGGTTTTATAATTCTGCCTTGCATAAGCAGTTGAGAAATGTTTCAGGTACTGTTTATCCTTAGTCAAAGCACCAAACTGAGGATAAAACAGTGCAGGGATTCAGCTGGTTTAGCTCAGCCACTAGAAAACAGATGAGTTATGCATTCTAGTGTAACTAATTCTGCCTTTGGGAGGGGGTGAACTGAATATCCCTCTGAAGTTTTTTCCATACCCATTTCCTATTGTTTCTGTTTTAAAAAGACTGTGCTCTTTCCCTTCCATTTTCATGCTGTCCCAGTCTGTCTGTCCTCCTGAAACTTCTCATTACAGCCTTGTTGCCTAACCCCAAATGGTCTCACTGTGTTTGCAGAGATCTTAACTGCAGTCACTTCCTTCTGATCCTTTCCAGTTCCCCAAGTGTCTCCCTCTCTTGGTCTCCTTGCCCTGAAGTCTCTTCTCTGAGCTCTGGTTCCCAGCCATCGTGCCAGGTGCCTTTCCCAGGCTCAGTCCTGATCCCCATCTTTCTCAGGTTTTTGCACAGCCAGTTCCAGACCTCCCACATCGACGCTGTTGCACACACTTCTTATCAGATCCATCTTCCTGCCATTCCCACACAGCCAGCCCCAGGTTCATCTTCCTAAGTAGCTTTTAGTCCCTCAAGTTTCTCTGGCTCTTTCCCAGTCTCTCTTTCTCTCTCTCTTCTCCTAATCCACAACTCCATATCTCATGAATGTCTTAGTTGGCTTGTTTGGACAGTCCTTTATCCATTTTCTCTGACCACCAATCCAAACCCCAGGCATGTTGTGTGTTGTCCTCAGCTGTTTATATTACTCTCTTCTGACTCTGATGGAATTGTATCAGCTGTTGGTTTGGTTCTGTGCATTTCATTTCTTTGTGTTATGTGACAGTGTTTGGCTCTCTTGGAGTCCTGGCAGAATTTTTAATGATCTTTTTAACTGAGTAAAAGCAGACAAAGTATAACACAAAATTGCCATGGGTCCATAAAACATTTGTAGAAAGTTTACTCAGATATTTTCTTATGATCCAATGTCTGAAGACATCATGATGGAATGGAAAGATGTCAGACTTCTTGGGGTCTGTCTTCTTAACGTTGTCTTAAAGAAGACAAATATCTGTCACTGCTCCATACCCCATACAGCTTGAACTTTTCAGCTTGTGTTAGGGGAATGAGATTATTTGTTACCTCATGAATAAACATACTTTGTTTTTTCCATCTCCTTCACATTCTCCCTTTCCTCATCGTTCATATTTTTGAATGATTGGCTAATACATTTTAAATCCAAGTAGCTAAATCATGTTTCATTTATCAGTTTATAAATGCTGCCATCTAGTGAGGTAAGTCCAGATAATTTCAGAACTGCAATTCGTAAACATTGGTAATAAACACTAATGGGTCTGAGTCATAAGAGCTGTCACGGTGTAATTTCTTCCAGCACTGATCAGAAAAGCTCCACTTTCACCTGCTAAGGGGTCATGTCCTATTATATGTTTTGGGCTTGGGTGTTGACAGACAGCTGGCTTGGAAGTTGAAAGCAGAAGGGATTTGCACATTGTGAAAGGAAATGACTCAAGGACCCTGCCCTGAGTTAGTGAACTAGAAGTTACACCTCAGTTTTGTTCAGTTTCCAACTGGCAGTTTCTTTGATAGAACCACATGTGCTCTTTTCCAATAACCTCTACAAGGTACTGTGCTCTTTTGAGATACCAGGTCTGTTTTAAATGATCTGTTTGTTTATCCTGCAGCTGAATGTACTGCAGTGCCCTTATAGCTATTTTCCTCTCTGTCTTTCAGGTAGAACAAGTCAGCCAGTTGGCTGTGTTTGTAGAAGCAGCACTAGATTACCATAAACAATCCACAGAAATTTTGGAGGATCTGCAGAGCAAGCTGCAAAACCGGTAAGACTGAACCCCTCAGAAAACGTTGAACCTCTTTTGCAGGCGAGGTTCACAAGGTTGGAAAGTCACTGAAGCAAGAGATCTTGTAGCACCCCCTCCCAGATGGACGTTTGCTGTGCTTTGTGCCAGACTGAGCTCCATGGCTTTAAACCCCTGCCACCTGGCAGCTTCTTGCTGTGCTGGGAGACTTTAATGGAACACAGGACCTGCCCAGGGAGCTCTGAGTGTGTGCAGAGTCTCTCCCATCTGGGGAGGTTAACGAGGACAGCGTCCCTTTGTTTGGAGGTTTATTCCAACTTGCATACTCTGAGTTGTGTTTTGGAGGCTTTGCTTGGAAGTTGGCCTGTTTTTATTGAGATTAAGGGGTATAACAAAATTGTACAGCACAGTAAGGAACCAGCCAGCTGGCCAGGAGCAGAGCTGTGCTGTAACACACGGATGAAAGGCCCAGGTACTTTGTGTCATCCTAAGAGAAGGGAGAAATGCTGCTGTCATGAATGTGTCACTCGGAGAACCAGAGACCTGAGTGTCACTGTGGTGTGGGCAGAAACTGCCTGGGGCTTTCAGCTCAGGGGGGCTGTGGGGGCTGTGGGCATGAGGGCAGCTGTGGCTGCAGACACCCTGTGCCACCCTGGCTGGAGGGGCCACGGGGACAAGGAGCCCTCAGCTGGGGCACACACAGCAAGAGGTACCAGAGAGTTTTGCTGGCTAAATGGTTGTTTCCCATTTTCCCTGATAAAAAGGCCACATGGGAGATGCAGTCCCTGGGCCTCTGTCCTGGATGTGTTTCTCCATATGTCATTTGCAGCTGAGCTTTCCAGAGAGCTCATTCCTGCAGCTTGTGCTGAACTCAGTGGCAGCTGTGGGTGCTCATCACTTCTCAAAGTCAGGCTGTTAAGCTTTATGCCTCTGTCAGCAGGACCAAAGTATTAAATAAATGGGACTTGTTGAAATTTAAGTATTGCACGAGAATTGCGCAGCTTTTAGTAAAAACACACACTCCCCCCAAAAAAAATCCCAAAACAAACCAACCAACCAAAAAAAACCAATGCCATAAAACCAAAACACAAACCAACCAAAAGAAACCTAAAACCAAAACTAGCAGAAGATTTTCTTACTCCACTTTTCAAACAGCAAAGCACTTAACCTGAGCTTAAATTCTGTAAGTATTTCTTTCTTCTTTCTTCCTAAGTAAACCTCTTTCTGCTCTTCTCTGTTTTACAGAATAAATGTAGCATCTAGTCGGCCTAAGCGTGAATTCAAGCCAAAGCCTGTAATAGCTACAACTCTGGAAATTGGTGATAATCAGCAGCACAATGGGATTGCCTATAGTTCTTCCATAAAATCATCAGGTGAGTCTGTCACCACAGGGTGAATGTGCCTCTAGATGTTTTGCCAGATTGTTGCTTGAGGTATTTCTTGTACCATGAGAACAGTGGATCCATCAGGCATCAGTATCTGTGCATCTGACTCCAGATTGTTTCTCAGATTTCAAAACAGGAGTGTGAAGCAGGGTTCCTCTCAACAGACTCTCACCCATCTGAAGTTTAGGTGTGGCATTCTCTTGGTCTTTTAGGTCTCTGAATTGCCACTGAGGGTGGGAGGAGAGAGAGGGAGAGGCACTTGCAGAAAACAGTTCATTTCTTGCAAAGACAGATGCCTGCAGTGGGTGTGCTTGATCACACTCTGGAGTATCTCCAGGTGCTAATTTTTCTCCACAGTCTGAGAGCATAAATGATCTGTACAGGATCTCAAATATTAGCTGTGTAAAATTCAGAGAGATTACTCCCACCCGTACTGATTTTAACATCTTTTGCCTTTACTGTCCCCTAAATTATGCACCAAAGTGTGTGCATTAATGAACTGAAGTACTTAGGTACCTGTTGGTGTGGGCTTAGGACCCTTTGATTAGGCCCTGGTTTCACCAAAAAAAAAGTCAACTTTTGAAAGTTGTGTGAATAGTAATAGTCAGTAAGGTTACACTACTCATTGAAATACCTGTTCCTTATCTCATAATAAAATTATTTTTCCCTATCTGCTTAATGACTACATTGTATGGTGAGATGAGCCCAGTTAAAAAACCAAACTAATAAAACCCCCAAACAAACAAAAAACCCCAAACAAAACCCAAATGACAATATGCAAAGAAAAGAGAATGAAAATCCTTGAGATTTTTCCATAAACGTTATTGGGAAGGAAAATAGAAAAGAAGTAGTGAGCCAAAGGTTCCCTTCTGTACTTGGCATGGTATCTAGGTCTTTTCCTGAAGGTTTGTTTTATTTTTTTTCCTAACTCTCCAATTTCTTCTTCCCTCCAGTCTTGTTTCTTTTTAAAGGTTGTTGGGAGAGAAATGAGAGAACTAAAAGTGAAAGAATAAAGCTTGGAGCTGTAACTTCATGCTCCTTCTAACGTCTCTTTAATTTTCTTGCACTGTGCTACAAGAGGAAACCATTACACCATCCATACTGAAGGGGCTTTGCAGCAGTTTAGCAGCAAAAATCCACCCAGATCTGATTCCTCGATTTATTTGAGTCTCCTCATGCTGCCTGAATGCTAAGATGAGTTTTTGTGGTGCTGTCAAATGTGGGATGGAGGGAGACAACCCCCTCTGCACATTCTCTCAGGTCACTCCAGTGGTTCCCACGACCTGTGACACAAGGACACGTTTCATCCAAAGCACTGCAGATGTTTGCAGGGATCAGTAACTTCCTTGGTATTTTCACAGCACATCTGGATGAAAGTAGCAAAAACATAGCAACTTTATTAAAAATTACCATAAAATTTCTTGGCCCTATCAGCTACTTATCAAGTTATATTGGCTTTTCCCCCCCTGTTTTGCATGTGCAGTGGAGAAAGGAGATTCAGATTCAGCATTTGTATATAAACTAGTGTGTCAAACCACATCACAGTGGTTTATCATTGCCATCCAGCAGTTGTTCCAAGGCGTCCTTTAAGGATAATCAATCCTGCCTTTGGGAGAAAGACTCATGATAACTTCTCAAGGTTGCTTCCAGCCCACGTAGTTAAAGAAAAATCTCAGTTTTAGTGAGCTGAAAGCCAATGAAAACTGAAAAATAAATGACCACTGATCACTAAGACAGGGAAGGAGTGAGGCACTTCCGTTCACCGACTCCATTCATGGACTGTTGCACCAACTGTTTGCATATCACTGGAGGAGGGCTTGTCACTGCTTCACTCTCTTCGTGCTGTCAGAATGGGAAAGAAATAAAACCACCATGAATGAGATGAAAAAGAGAAAAAGGATATATGTAGCAATTGTTGCCGTGCTTAAGTGTTGCTATTTACATTAGAAAGACTGTATCCTTTTGAGGATCCTGTTTTTTATCTCCTGAAGAAGCTGTGGATGCTGTGCTTACCTCCCCAGCAGGTACAAATCATCACTGAAATCACTGTTCATTCTCTTTTGTTTTCCTGTTCCTACTCAAACAGTGTCCGTATGGATTTCTGTGAACTGCAGTAGGCTCAATATGCCCTGCTCATAAATGGGAAAACCTTTCTGTCCCTTCTTAAAATCGGAATCATGAAACAGATTGGATTTTTTATGGTCTGTGATTTAGAGATGAGAACCAGGCAGTTTTAACCAAAACTGCTAAATGTCTTAAAGTCTCCATGAGATGGGGAGATAGCAATATAATCACCTTCTTTTTGTTTACAAAACTGACCTCCCCATCCTACACAAAAAAGTACTTTCATGCTTCATTTTCCCTGCTTCCATACTGACCCTATCACAATACAGATCTTTAATTTCTCTGATACTGTCCCTCAAGGTAAGTAGTGTCTTGGTGTTCAGCAAACCCCTGGAACTCTGCAGGACAGTTCAAAGCAAGATGTGACCCATTCAGCACCACTGCCATGGTGCAGTTCTGAGCATGGAAATTACTTTTCCTGTGTTTCACAATAGTTTTTCAAGTTAAGTATCGGCTTCTTGGAGCAGAAATAGTATTTTCCTTTGTATGGTCTCTAACATATGAGGATTATTTGCTACTTCTGCCTCGCACACATTTGCAGGGCTAGATTCACATAAACCTAATTTTTATGTTGTTGGGAGCTATTTGGCTGCTTCGAGTAAATGCAGATAAAAAAATCTCTAGTTCTAATTCATTGTTATCCTCATTAATGATCTGCAGCTGTGAGCATCATCTGGCTCATTTTAGAACTCTTTAATTGCTGTATTACATCATGCCTTTCACTCAGTTTGTTTGTCAGTTTTGACTATGATATGAAATATATGGATCTGGTTGCCACATGCTGGAATTTAACATAAGCATCTGAGTGTTTACTCACTTCAGCTATGAGGGAGACTGGGATTAATTATTTTAGCTTCCAGTTTGGGATTATTTAAGTGTACAGTCTTGTTACCTGCTGTATACAGCATGGTATAGAAGAGTAGATGCAGGTACAGGCAGTAACTCCCTCCCTTTGGGGAAAACAAACAGAAAACCCAAACCATCGTTGAATGGCATTCTGGTTCCATCCTGTAACACTCCAGGAATCACTGACAGCTTCTTGCTTACCCTGATTTTGTGCTGTCCAGATCTGAGTGGTCTGGAAATTAATGACAATTCTTTTTCGACTGTGACAGGGAAGTAAACTAGAGAAATAAAGGAGGTGCGTATGGAGTTGCAAATTAACATAAACCCTGTTTGCAGAGATAGAAGAGTGCAATTTATTTAGCTGAAACCTCTGCAACATATGTGCAAGTATTTAATAGACAGCAAAAGGCTGGCGTGGTGCCAGCAGGTCTGTGATGTTGAGCAGAGTGTGTTGCAGGCTGTCAGGCAGTGCTGCCCCCTTACCTTTGTCAGGGAAGCTCTGTCTCCTTGGATTGTACAGTAGCAGCAGCTGCCTGACTCTAATGAAGACTTTGACTGATCCTACAGCCCAGAGTGAAACCGGTTGTGCTGGCTGTGACCATTATTTAAAAACCTTTCTAGGCTGCCAGACGTTTCTTTGCAGTTCTTTGGAGCTTAAAATGAACCAAATGTGATCCATCTCCTCTCAGGTACCTCGCTGTCAGAAATTAACTGGCTTGCAGTAACAAATTAGCCCCATTGGAGCAGCTGAAGGTGAGGAGCTCTGTCAGTGATTCCGATGGCTGCCTTCTGCTGTTGACAGTCCAGAGAGCTGGTACCAGTTCTACCTTGGCAGAGGCTGAAAATAACTCAGCTATTTATAAACACAATCAGTCCATTTTTGGTGTTAAACATGATCAGTCCATTTTTGCTGGGCAACTGGCTCATCATCTCTTTTGCTGCTTGGAGTGTTTCAGCAAATACATGACAACCAAGCTTTCACCTGTACCAGGGTATTAGAGTAGCTCTGATTTAGTTGGTTCTTGCAAGACTTTATCACCACCCTGAGCCTTCCACAGGGAGAGGATGAGTCTGGCATTGTGACAGTGCTGCTCTGGGAAGGTTTGCTGAGTCTCTTGTTGGCACTTCTCTTCCATTGTTATAAATAAAAGCTCTCTTCTGTTGCTATCAAGGGTAAAATATACCCAAAAAAGAGAAAAGTAATTCCTACTTTCCAGTTTTTGACACCAGATATTGCCCCCAGTTGTATGATTGTCAATTTAAAAGATGCTTTCACCTGACTGTTCTCACTGAGTGAGCACCACTAGCTGTTAGCTGGTTTCATCAAGAGAATTTCTCCTAATTCCTTTATCTAGAAAATGCCAGA
Organism: Daphoenositta chrysoptera; assembly: GCA_013397915.1. Classification (NCBI taxonomy): domain Eukaryota; kingdom Metazoa; phylum Chordata; class Aves; order Passeriformes; genus Daphoenositta; species Daphoenositta chrysoptera. The sequence continues at coordinate 120,646 of VZRO01008011.1, read as the reverse complement.
ACAGTTACTTTTTAATAGTTTCCTATGCATTACCATTATTAACAGATTAAAATGCATTTTTGCCATTTTAGCTATTAAATCTGTATTGCATTAGCAGTTACATGCAGGTTTACCCAGTAAAAAATGACAGCTGGGAGAGTCAAGACTGGAATATTTGAGTATTGCTGCAATGTTCCCAATAAGACTGAATAATTTAATATAAGTTTTAGTGTTCTAGAGGTGTCATGCTACAAGGTGTGGTACTCCTCTTTACAAGGCAGCAGCATTAAGTCTTTTCTCCTATTCTTCATTTATAAATGTATTTCAAATTACCAGACTTTTACTTGGATACATTACATATGTTTTTAAAAATCTGTTATGGCTGAACTACAGTTGAACCACGGGCGAGTCCTTGACCACAGAGCTGAGCTTTACAATTTGAACATGAATTATTCTAATAAAATGTATTCTAATTATTCATAAATATGAATGTGTTACATATATACTGGTACCACAAATCCAAGCTAATTAACACTCCTCCATGAGAATATCTTTTAAAAAGGTGATGGCATTTACAAGGTTAACTTTTTTTTTTTAAATGTTTAAGAGTGCTCCAGAGAGAGCACATGGCTTTTGACAACTGATTACTCAAACCCTCAGTTTGAGATAAACATCCTTTTGAAAAGAAGGCAGCTAGGAATGAAAGAGGAGTAGCATCTGAACTTACGAGACAAACAGAATTCTGTTTTAAACTTACTGTCACTAATCTTGCATTTTATATGTAGAAGCACCCGATGCTAAGGAGTAAAAGCAGTGGAAGAGCTGCTGCTGTCGATGTGACAGCAGGGCTACATTTTGGACCCCTCGTGTTGTGCTTAGTGGCTGGTGGGATGCTGTGGAGCTCAATTAATGTGGTTGTTTTTTCTGTCCCTGGGGCAGGTTCTTCAGTGCACATGGATCAGCCTTGCTGCCAAGCTCTCTATGACTTTGAGCCAGAAAATGAAGGCGAGCTTGGGTTTAAGGAAGGGGACGTCATAACTTTGACCAATCAGATTGATGAGAATTGGTATGAGGGGATGTTAAAGGGAGAGTCTGGCTTCTTCCCCATTAATTATGTTGAAGTGATAGTTCCCTTGCCTCAGTGATTGTGTCATTCGAGCTGTGAACATGATTTCATGACTGAAATGGATTCACAAATGTTCTGTCAGTGTGGCATTCTGTGAAAGCCTTGCTATTTGACTGACTTACTGACTTTTGTATGCGTCTTTTTAAAATGTATTTATTTTATATTCAAAAAAATTTCACCTTCCCTGATTTGTCAACCTGCAAAAAAACCCATACCCAGTTTTTTTGCTTTGTGCCTTGAAGATCACTGTATGAAGTGTTTACTGGTAGCTCACTGTTGCTCCAAAAATGCATTTCCTTGCTATTATTGTATGTGGGTTTTTTTTATCTTTGGCTGCAATGATTTTACTATTGAAAACCATTTTTAAAAATACTGTTAGTGAAGCTAACTGTAACCAGTTCCTAAGTTACTGATGTCATTGAGCTCTTTTCATCTATCACACTGTAATTTATTGTGAACATGTTAATACATCTTTTGCATTGTATGTTGACAAAAGGCAAAGTGGTTGTTGTCAATATTAAGATGATGTTGTACTAAGTACAAGTTCTCAGCATTGAAAATTCCTATAATTTACTGACCAAACGGAATAAATATTTCTGTGGGATAAGAACAGTGGTTGCTGCATCTGTACTTATGGTTCTAGCACTTGTTTGAGCTGGAGTCCATCAGCTTTCAGTGACAAAAACAATGCTATGTTAAAAAATGCATGAATAAAGAAAGTATTAATTTTATGACACCTCTACACTGCAATTTTAGTAATCTTCCTACTTCTCTATTGATTGTTTAGCATTTATGTCTGTTAACATGTTTTTCTAGCAGAAGGAAAAGAGACATATTCCTTGGAACTAAGTACAAACTGCTTCCAGTTCCATAGGGTTTGTATAGAACTCCAGGGAGAGAAATGGGTGAGTAGCACTGGTGTCTACTACAAACAAATGAAAAGTCAATACACTTTTTTATATTTAGTTGAAATGGATGGAAAGGAAGAGAAAGAGAAGACAAGGTGGTGATGGAAAGACGTGTGATAACTAAAAATATCTTAAAAAGCCTCAAAATGACAATAGAATGACTTTGTTTCTCTGTTTACCATCTCCTGCTTTTTAGTAATGGAGTAGTGACCAAACAAAGGGAGCAGCCCTGGAGGAACAGATAATCTTTTGCCAACTGCTCTCTCTAGAAGACAAATTGATGAGAAGAGAGCTGAATATTTTATGGACAAGCTGTCTACTGAGGATTCCTCTTAAGCTCATAGCAGTTCAGCTCTGGTTGAAGTAAGTGATAAACAGGAGAGCAGAGTGCATTTCTGAAGGTTTCTTCACTCTGCAGTCCCTAACATCACCAGTTCTATTACTTCACAGTCTTTTGAAGCACTCAAGAGAAATCATTGAACAGATAGACCTTTATTATTTAATCTGCAAATATTTAAATCCAAGACTGCTTTTATATACATGAAAAATAATACTTAAAAAAAGTTTTAAGAAATCAAGATAAATACAGCAAAGTTAGAGCAGCAGCTATTTCTATTGTTTGAGATGGAACAAGAATTTGCATCTGCTAAAATCCAAGTCTTAAACCAGCATGTACTCTTGATGTCTCAAAATTAGAACTTTTATTTAATGTAAGAGTTTAAGCTAGCATAAGGAAAGCTTCACCTTAACACCTGCATCCTAACACAAAGCAGGTCTTGAATTTGGAACTGAACACTTTGGCAAGGCAAGAGACAGTCAAAACACTATTCCAGCATGGAGAGAAATCTGCAGGCTCAGCTGCTGCCCTCCCCTCCTGCTCTTAGGTGGAAGTTTACTCGATGTGGCTCAGGCCCTTCCTTTCCCCCAGGGGCAGCAGAGGAGCAGTTTGCTGGAGAGGCAGAGTGACTGCAGTGGCCCCGAGGCTGACTGTCCCCTCCTGAGGGTGCAGGACAGGCTTTCCATGGAGCACAGAGCTACAGAGGGACAGGGAATTGCACACTGGCCCATGAACAGTCACACTGTGCCTGTCAGACATGCACACAGCTGCAGCCTGCATGGAGATTGAGCACATAAGGGCTCCAAGAACAGTGATTGTGATGCATTTTTCACTATAGTTGGTGCTTTCTAGTTTTGATTTAACATATTTTTGTCTCTAGCTCCTTAGAAAGCTGTTGTTGGGACCATTCCAACAGTGCCAGCAGCACTGGTCACAGTACCTGCTCTGTCAGAATGAGATGCTTTTTCACATTTACAGGATACATTTGTCCAAGTTAAGGCTGGCACAGCTCTGCTGTGATACAGTGTATCTAGGAATATACAATACTGAGACGGGGATTTCCAGGTGCTAGACTATAGAAATAGTACATTTAATAACAGGCAGGAACATTTTTACAACTTGCTTTTAATTCTAAAGTGTTTCATTCTAGGAAATGATCTAGACCAGTTTCATGTATTTCTGCATCAGGATCTGAGCACGAAACATTTCAGACACTCATCACTTTTGAGAAGAATGTTTTACTTCAGACTTGCTCAAGGTGCAAGGGTGTGATCAGTCCCATATTTCCCACTCAGGCTTGAAAGAGAAATTACCTGTGGAGGAACACCATGTCAGAATATTGAGAAAGCTGAGGCAGCCTCAGGTTCGTTGTCAAGTATTTAACATCCTTCTAGGGCACATGTTTAGAAGCTTTGTAAACTCTGTACCCTCCTCGGTTTCAGCAGGTCATGGAAACCAGATCCTTCTGTAGAAAAAAATAAAAATAACTTCACGTGGAGCTTGTATTCTACTGCTCTTTGTACCAGTAAATCCAAGGCCAGGGTCCAGTATCAGAAGGTAGGAAATTCCATCATGTTATGGACAATGCTTCTCACAAAGACATCAGATGGGATATGTGAATTCCAAGTTCCAGGTATTACAGAAGATATCAACACACATAGAGTCTACATCACCTGGGACTGAGAGGTGCTGTCAGATGATTGTCCACATTACATGACAGAACAGCTGGGATCTTCATTTTGCTGCAGAGAGAAAACATGAAAACATGAGGCTAATTAGCATGTGTACAAACTTAATATGTCTTGCTGGTTACTGACTTGATCCTAGTATAGGCAGGTAGGGTTTTTAGCACTTTGTAGATTTAGTTACTTATTAATAAAGCAAAGCAGATTTTCAAGAGGCAGTACATGAACTGTACTACCCAAGTCTTAAGTCCATGCAATACATGAGCCTGTGCCTCCCTTAATGAGAGGCCATTAACGACCCATCACTACCTGGGTTCCCAGGCATCAGAACCTGAGTGCCATGCAGACATGCTGCCCTCAGGATGGTAAAAGCAGAAGCAAAAAACATGGAAACCTTGCCTTCATTTAAAGCACAGCATGCATTCTTCCCATTATTTACTGCATGCAACAAGTTAACTTTTGTTTAGTAAGCAGCCATTTCAGTACTACCAATGCAGCAGAAGCATATAGGTACTAATGTCAAAAGTTTGATAGGAATTCAGCAAACAGGAGTGACATTAAAATTTGACTGGAAGTATTAGATTTGATTCTTACCATAAATGGCACACAACTGTATTGTAAAGTTGCTGATAAAACAGATTAGAAGTGTAAGGAAAAAAGTTACTTTTGCTTTCCATCACTGATTACCAAACAAGTCATATTAGTGAACTCAAAAAAATGCCTTTTAAAATAAAAAGAAGCCACCCTTGAAGAGAGGCCCTACTGTGAATAAGAAAAGAAGCTTGTACTACTGAGAGCCCAAAGGGCAGAAGAGCATTATAGACCTTCTCAAAAGCCTCTTTAATGGGGTCTCACCATCCTTCAGTGAGACTGAAAATATTACAAGAATGTGCATGCAAGTCAGGAGACTGATAAACATTCTTTAAGCCACATGGTATTGCAGTAACAGATATTTACCCAGATTTTCTATTTGAAAGGACAAAAAAAAAAAAACCCCAAAAAAACCAGCAGGCAGTAACTGCCTGTATAGCTACATTTTTTTCAGAAAGACAGTACTAAGGCACTTTTAAGTTAGTTTTGAGACAGATGCATTGTGAAAGTATCTAGGAAATGGTAGTGGGAGCTTTAACCTAGTGCAGTAAGATGCAATTCCTCTGTGTAACTGTGTAGGATCAGTTTTAGGAAGAGCTGTGGTAGCTTAACATGTCAGCAGGAAGGAGAGAGTTTTTAGCTAGGCATCCCCTTGCTCTCAGGCTTTGGAGTTTGAGCCACAGTTTCAGGTCAAGACACAAACCAACTTGAGTAAAGTACAGTCTATAATTGTTTGGTTATGACCAACTTAAAACCTCGTATTAGTTGGTTTAGACTATTTCAGCAAATAAAGATAGCTAATAGTATATCAAAGTACAGTAGGAGCATCCAAAATGCATCAGTTCAGACTTATATTATGGTCAGTCAAAAGCCATTTGAAGGGGCTGGAGAGTCTTGCACAGGATGCAAGTTCCTAGCCAAAAGTTTGTAAGTATATTGACCTTAAGTTCACACTGAAGTCATCTTAAAAGCAAGCCAGGGACACTGCAGTGTCAAGTAAGACACTTCATCCCACAGAAGTAGTGTTTGCATTCTGTTCTTGGGATAACAGCTTTTAAATTAATTCATACTCAGCTATTTAGATGAAATGGAGATTAAAGGTTGTAGTTTTCAGTGTGTCAGTAATAAGATATCAAATAAATAATGGCACTGTTTGATCATACTCAACCAGAGAATAAGCAAAACTTCAGTTGCATTTCTGATGCAAAGCCATGCAAGCTACATCCTACGTGGGACAAGGGACTGCAGCACTACTGATGCAGCAAGTTTTCTATGAGGTGACAAGCACAAATCTCACCATCTCACCTGCTTCAGGATGCTCACAGGAACCACTATCATGAAACCAAACAACATTTCTTTTTTCTTCTTCTTTTGGTCTGACATCAAGAAAAACATTAAGAGTTGCGGGATATGAATAGTACTTGAAGAAGTATTTTCATTTAGTAAGGAAAAGAAATGGCCATTGAATGACTCTGCTGATAGCATGTATTTAAACTTCAGGTAGCTTACCTGAGGTGCAAACTCCGCTTCACTTCCAGTTATTTCTTCATAATCATCATCTTGCTCACTTTCTTCTCCTCTGGGTACAAGCATTATCTTCCTCTCTGCAAGTTCCTAGAATACAATTGAATTGCCACCAAGAACCCTCAGGAATTAAGCACAAACAAGTTTAGCATTAGGACAGCAGAGGCTTTTTATTATTTCACTTACCTCACCATCATCTGTGATGAGGGTAACACCAATATTATCCCCTGTCCCCCAAGACTTCTGAGACTTCCAGACCAGATCACTAGGACCTGGGCTTACACCAGCAGCTGCACCCCAGATCTGCAACAGAGTTAGAGTGAGCTTCTGAAGAATCTTTTCCTGTAGTTAGATTACTATTCAGTCTAACATACATAGTTATTAATTCATTTAATATCAAAGACATCCAGTATGAAAAACGGAACCATTGTAATCCCTGGCAAGTAAGTTCTTTTCAGGACTACCAAGAATGGTGGTAAAGTTGGTTTTGTTTTTTTTTTAAAGACTGTAAAACAGTGCAGAAAAGGCTGGCAACAGCTTCTGCCTGATGTAGAGGTAGCCCTGCTTGGCCATACAGAACATTTGAGTCACAGAGCCAGGCCAGTCACAGAGGTGCTCAGGGCAGCAATTTGTGTGGGCAAGAGCCTCTCACCTGGGGTCACTCACAGATCTACTGAACAAGCTCCTCCACAGTTTGGAGTAGCTGGTGTAAAGTTCAGCTCTTTGATCACCATGTACATGTACTTAGAGTATGATTTTAGAGCCAATGTTTAGCTTAATACTACCTGAGCTAGAGTAAGCTAAAGATTTTAGCAAGAGTGTGAGTCTCTGCACAACTTTTATCAAGTCACAGGAGTATGTGAAACCTAAGAAAAAACTAGAATACAATGATTCAATGAGTGTTAGAGCACATGCCTGTCTGGGATGACCCAAGTTCAGTCCAAGCTTTAAAGAAAATTTAATTTCAGATCAAGTTGCTACAAGGATTTTTCCCATATCCATCCCCACATAAAATAAGAAATTTAGTTCTTTAGACACTTGCAGTATGTGTCTAGATATTTTCCATATTACAGGAATCTCTACTGACATCTAACATAAGAACAGAGCTCTGAGGAAGTTTTACAAACCCAATACCTACTGTAACTACTTGGCCTGCCTCAAGAGTGAACTGTGAAGGAAACTTGTAAGTAACATCTGCCACTCTTCCAATCCGTCGTCTCAACACCCAGCCATGCAGAGATTGACCCTTTGGGACAAGAAATTTCTCTCAGCATTACAGACCAACACCATATAATTCAAACACAAGGTTCTTTCCAGACTCATGGGCCAGTTTTAATCCCCCTCCTGTAGCATACAAGTATCTGACAATTTTGAGGAAGCAGCGACATTTCCATTAAAGGCTCCCTATGTTTTCTCCCTATACTTTAGGATTAATCTTAGTCAAATTTAGCCACATCTATTCTTACCTTCTATCAAAGGTGGGGGTCATGATGCTCTTTACCAGGGAGATTCTGAGAAATGAAGTTTGCCATGGCCACCTCCTAACTATATATATATATACATAAAGAACACCTTAAAACTTCACAGGTCACTGTATATCAGGCTGAAATGGCTAAACTACAAGCCACATGTTTTGAAGTTCTGATGATGAATTCTAATAGTGCTGGATTTGCAAACTAAACTAGTTAAAGAAAGCTAATTGGCCAGATAAACCCTCTGCATGGATTAGATATCATCAGCTTTATTCAACCTTTTAGCTGTTTCAAGTATTTTTGACTAATACGAAGCCATCTTTATCCAGTTTACTAAAGCACCCTCTTTAGTTCATCGAGGGTCAGTAGAACTTCTGACAGTGCTAGCCTGACCCTGATGATAAACAGCTGAAGGTGTTAGATTTCTGCTAAATAGAACTCCCTGCACCTCCACCCAAAAGCACCTCCCAGACAGCCCAGGGAACAGAACACCTGCAGTACCAAAAGGTCAGTCTCTAGTCTGTCACTAAGCTAAAGCCATCCCCAAGCACTCACACATTGCAATGCAGACTTGAAAATAAAGTACCTCATTAGAGTGGTTTTTAAGCCTGACAAATTTCCCATCTACATCGATCTCTTCAATAGATACATTTCCAGTAGCTGAAACGTGCTGAATAGTCTTAAAAGCAGCACTATGCTCCCTCTTTTTGGTTTCTTTGATTTTCCTTTTCTTCCCGTGCAGGAACCGTCGCCCCTGACTTGCTGCTTGAGTTGCTGTGCTGTGTGAAGTTGGACTGGGTGACAGCTTAAGCCTAGAAGAGATCAGATAACATTCACCTCAATACCTGATGTGCTTTGTTTCTTCTCACACCTACCCTCCCTTTATATCCAAGCCTCACAGCTTCCTATATCCATGCTTTCCATGGGGTCCTGAATACAAAATTTTACTTTTATTAGCAAGAGTAGCTGAGTGGCTTGTTAAGTTTGGATGACAGTCCCAGAATTCAGAGCAAGCTTATATTGATAAGAGAAGATTGACAACTGCACTAAATATTTAAAGTCTTCACAGACAATCTTCAGTGCAAGTCATTTTTTGACCCTTCTTAGCACATACTGAGAGTTCATGTTCTCACCACACATTCAAGATACCATGTCTGCATAGACAGGAGTTGATCCAAGTTCCCAGCTTCATTCATGGAACTTGAGTGCTCTTTGATAGATTTCTAAAATGCAGCACAAAACTTTGAGAGAGCTGAGGAATGTTTAATGGACCTTTGAATTTTAGCAGCTGGGTTTATGAAGTTACTTCATATAAGTTTATGAAGTTACTTCATATCTTACTATACCATGTGGTACATGTGGGATATAAATACCATTTACAGAAGATTATGCTTCAGTGAATGAATTACTATACTAATGACATGCTTAATGTTTGTTTCTTGTCTCCCCCACATTCTGAAGGATCAACAGGGTAGAGGGTCTTGGATGAAGCAAGTTCCTCATAATGAGATCTCATCATAGCCTACCTCTGTTCCTCTCCTTCCAGCATCTTTCTGTATGCATTTATTTCCAAATCTAGAGCCAGTTTCACATCTAAGAGATGCTGATACTCTTCCAGCTGTGCTTCTGCCTGCTTCTGAGCTTGTGCAATTTCTTTCTCCTTTTCAGCCATATGCCTTCGATGGACATCACGATCATAATCCAGCAAGTTCTGTAGCTCCTTTATTCTGCTCTCCAAAGAAACATTCTAAAATTAAGGGGATGGGGAAAAAAATAAATTGCAAGTGAAGATTAGAGAGAAGAGGCCAATTTTTTAAATTGAGAGTAAATTGAAATAATTATAAGGGTATACAAATAAAGACAGCACCTGATATTGGTATTGATTAATTTGAGATACCAGAGTATCAACTCTCTTCTGCGTTTCCATCAGCTCGTCCTGAGCAGCATTGGCAAACTCACTGCTTTTTTCTGCAGCTAGCTGGGCATTCTCCATCTGTGGATAAGTCACTGTTAGTCATGGGTTGCATAATACTGTGTATTATAAATAAGAAAGGAAAACCAAATAATTTTCACCTCTTACACCTGGAAATAGTTATGTTTTACTGAAGTGTGCAGATACCAGTAAAGTCCAGGTCAGAAAGTTCTGTGTTGCTTTTCAGGGGGGTTTACACAAGTTTGACATTTATGTCAGAAAAAGTCAGCAATAATCAGGTTATGAAAATTGCAGGATTAGGACATTTCAGCTAGTGATGTATGAGGACATCGTATAGATACTAAGTAAATTGATTCTTCAGAAGACCAATGGAGAATATGTGTAGAAGCTGCTTGTCAAAGCATAGGACTGCAGGATATTGGGTGTACAAATCAAACTATTATCACTCTTCCCCAAAAGGTCTATTAAAGAGTTCCTGCATCATTACAAGCAGCATTGAGTTTCTCTAAAAGTAGCTCAATCTTGAGATGTCCCAAGAAAGGATAAAGTGCTACAAGAGGCACTTAGAGAATTTTCAGCTGAAAGGAAAAACACAAGCATCCAAAGGAATTCCCTGAGTTGGCATGCAAGTTGGTGTGTAGGAAAAGTTAGGTTTTATTCACGACTGAAATTACTTAATATAAACATAACACACCTTGGTCCTGAATCTGTCAGAAGTCTGAAATATGATCAACTTTTCCTAATCACTCCCTCTACTTATGCTTGAACCGGTTTTGTTTGGGATCAAATGCTTGCAAAATTCCTACTGTCAAATTTGACATTGCTTTGAAATTCTGTAACAACTTACGCCAAGAAGCTCTGCAGTGAACGCAGGGGCTCCATCAGTCTATGCCAGTGTGACCTTAATTAAGTCAAGGTGCAGAGAACTTCAGCTTTGTTTTACTGTCACCTTTTACAAACTCACCTTTGCACTGAATGTTCGTTCCATCTCCTCTTTGTAGCCTTGAATTTGTTCTTCATGTTGTTTTCTGAGCTCCTGCAGAGCATCTGAGAGCTTACTCTCAAATTCTCTTTGACGGCCAGATTCTGCTTCTGCTATCCTGCTCTCATGGACCCTTTTTGTCTCCTTGAGCTCCTAGGAGAAGAAATTTCTCAGAGAATAAACAAGAATACAGTTTGAAACTGGATTTAGTGTACCAGCTTCACAGGTCCTTCACTGTTGAAGCAGATTTATCATTGAATACACAGTAATTCGTCTTTATGCATATCTTATTCATCCATTAATCTGGCACATTCACCTTGCTGCCTCACTATTGTTTTTTCACCTCACTGCCAACCTTGCTTAAACTAATAAATGTAGTAAATATTTAATTTGTAAGACTAATTCTTTGAACTAGATAGATTGTTTGTTTTTTTAACTTAGAACACATGCATATACACTTCAGTTTCTTTAAGCACTGTTACTTCACCTATTCTTTGTTTTATTCAAAAAGTAATAGCAGTTGGTTAGAGAAATTAGAATTCTCTGTTACTTAAACCACACTCTTTGAGATTCCTACCAGTGAGAAGGAAGCTGGTTTACATTCATATGTAAACTATTCATTTAGTTGTATGTACTGCCTTCTCTCAAGAGTTACCAGACACCTCTGAGAAGTTGGGAACACAAGTTGCTTAAAGGAGATTTAACTTCTACAATTACTTTAGGCTTCAAGTAAACATCTGGAATCATTTAACAGTAACTGATATATGCACTTTCACTTACACAAAGTAATATTTTGGAATTTCAGTTGAAAATTCTCATATTCCAGATACCTATTGGTACTATCCCAGTTAACACGAGGTTGTGTACTTTCCTGAGCCTTCCTAGTTAGGTGGCTTTTATGAGCTGATGGGCTGCCATAGGTTGCTAGTTACCTTTTTAGAGATAAAAGCAATATTAAGATGGGCTTTAAGTGCATCCAGGGATCATGGACACCTAAAAAGATGCCTTGTTAATAAGCTATAACATACATCTTCATGAAGGAGCTTCTGGAACGTCATTTCTTCCTGCAAAGTTTTCATATGGTTTTCTAGGTCCACCCTCCTCAACATTTCACTGTGGAGATGCTTTTTAGTATCCTCCAGTGACAGATTCAGCTAGAAAAGACAGACAACAGGGTTATCAAAATTAAGAGGTATTTTTTCAAATTAAGGCAGCCAATTTGTTACAGGTCATTCAGCTTCCTTCCCACAGCAATCAAAACACACTGGTTGAGTGAAGTGGGTTACTCTGTGTAAGTTGTTCTTTCAGTGGGATCCAGAATATCAGCAACAGATAGAATCCTGTTTGTTATGTAGACCAGATTTCCCACAAGGCAAATATAGAATAACCCTTAATCCCACCACCTAATTTGACTCCTCAAAGTAGACTTCTGATGAATCAATTGTACTATCTATATGTATTCCTCCCCTTTACAACTGTTATTATTCCAAACTTCTGATATAGTTTTTTGACACTTAATCCTCCAAATACAGCCTATGTTGACAAACTAATGTACATTTTCAGTATTATACACTTCCCTGATGTGTTAGAGAATGCTACAGGGACTATAGCAGTACATTTCATCTTGCTTTGACTTTAGAACAAGAAACTATGGTGATAGAATTAAAAGTACCTACAACAGCTGGAAGTTTTAAGGAAGCCACCACCAGCAGCATTTGCTTTCAGCAAGATTGTGGAAATCTTTTTGTCTACCTGTCGCTGTAAGAGTTAACAGGCTTTCTCTGCTTTTAAATATCAATAATTAAGGAAAAAAGAGCAAAACTGCAGGAGCGAAAGCAAAGTTTAGATTCCAATCACAAGCCTTACACTGAGTACTTGATCCTTTAATTCACGGAGCTCATTCTCCAAAGTCCGGTTCTCATTCAGGGCTGTTGCTAAATCAGCTTCCTTTGCATTTAGCTGGGCATCGAGGTCTCTCAGACGGGCCTGGGCCAGGTTTAAATCACTTTCTTTTTTTGAATTCCTACAAGGGAGAGTTTTACACTGTTAAGCGCAGCTGGTGAGGGAGAGCTCGTTCTCAATGTGTTTCCCTTCAGAGGCGCCCGTGGTTAAACACGGGAGAGGCTGGTCAGGCTCCCGGTGAGAGCACAAAACAAACCAGACAGGGCCTTCCGACAAGCATCATTTGTTACACCAGAGAGATTCCCGACCCATTTTCCAGCTCGTTCTGTGCGAAGCCCATGCGGAAGCCAGCTATTTTCCACGGCATTCCCAGCCGGAGAGGGAAGGGACGGCACAGGCCTCCGGCTGCACGGGGAGGGCAGGGCACGCTCGGCGACCCGGGCGGGACAAACCCTCACGGGCACCGCCAGCCCCGCGGGGGCTCCTCACGGCACCCGGGCCGGGCCGGGCCCTGAGGGCGGCCCNTCTGTCCCCGGCCTGCCCGCGGCACACGGGGAGCTCTGTCCCCGGCCAGCCCGCGGCGCACGGGGAGCTCTGTCCCCGGCCTGCCCGCGGCGCACGGGGAGCTCTGTCCCCGGCCTGCCCGGGAGCTGCCCCGCAGCCCCGCTGGGGCTTTGCCCCTGCCGCCCCCTCACACCGCCGCGGAGTCACAGCGTGAGGCAGCTTTATTTCAGAGAAGAGACCATCTCCAGAGCAATGCCCAGGTCCTGCAGCCGCAGGCACCACCTGGGTGGCCGACGCTCTCCACTTGCCATCGGCACCGCAGTGGAGAAGTGCGAGAAGGGCCCGCAACGAGTTCCTCTCGGGGAAGAACGCAGTGATAATTCCCCAGACTGCTCTAACTTCTAAAATCCCTGCAGTTGCCTGCCCACTATCCAGAGTCCCTACTCAAAACTCGTATTTGAGATTACAAAGAGTAAAGGAAGTTCTCAATTTATTTTGGCAACATCTGTTCTGCCAAGTGGCAAAGTTGTGTCGATTCATACAATGAGTTTTCCAGTGGATAACTGAGACCGGCTGGCAAAAGTCCAAAGTAATTCTGCAGGATTGATCAGCTCTAGAAAGTTTGAACTGCAAGGAAAGATTGGAAAAAACTAAGGGTTGTTTAGTCTAGAGAAAAGTGACAGGAGACAGAACAGTTTTTAAATACATGAAGGACTGCGGCATAGAGTTAGGGAATCTGTTTTCCATGTCTATTGTGGAAAAGACAGGAAGCTCCAGGCTTAAATTGCAGAGAGGAGTAAGTGGGTTAGCTTTTGGGGAGAGGAAACTAACAGTTCACCACCGTGGCATGCTGCCTGGAGGGGGGGATATTCCGGAATCTCCATCATCTGGAATTTAAAATAAGGGTTACACAAAATCTGCTGGAAGGGATGCAGGTATGGCTGGTTCCAGCATGGGGCTACATCAGGTGCTTGCTCAAGGCCTTTTCTAGCCCTGCTCTCCAGAGACATTTGTTGTTTTTGTTCTGCTAGAAGTTATTCACTCTTTACTCAGACTCTAGGAGAAACATAGCTCTACTAACAGTGAAAAACAAGATAACGTGCTGTAGTTTTAGTAATTCCAGGTTTGTTTCTTTCCTAGGGATTAATTATTCACCTTCCTTTTGGGGTCTCTGCTACCATTACCACTTACTGTATTAGATATGATATTAAGTATGTCAATAACACTACTTAATATTGACTGTTTCAGCCTACAATAATATAAATTTTATTCTGCAATCAAAGTGTGTGCAAAACTGAAATTCCATTAGTATCTGTTTTAACAGTCCACTTTCCAACTTAAGCATCTGACAGCCAGGCTCAGGTTTCCTGGATTCTTTCCTGAAAAATATTATTTTCAAAGAGCCCTGGAGAGAGACATTTCATCTTTAAGAACAACAATTTAACAAGTCTGCCTTTGACAAGAGCATTTACTACCCTTTTAATCCAAGTTTGGGGTTCAGAACACCACTTTACAGCCCTGTGCAGCAAGCAGTGACAGTTGCAGTACTCCACAACATTCCATGGACCAACCATTCCAGACCTAAGCGTGGCCTACTGACTATCAATTACAAGCAAAAACTTTGAGGCACTGCCGATCGCATTCCTTGTAAATCAGGATGTCACATATGCTTGATCTGGAGAATTTAAATAATTTTACCAAAAGATTTCAGGTATGTTTGAAACAGACTCCAGTTTGTCAAGACCAGAGGATGTCTGCAGCATGTACAGAATTCATTCTTACAACCTCAGCTGCTACACTGTGTTTGGCAGGTTCAGGAGCAAACTGCACATCCACACTCTCTGGTGCAGAAAGGAACTGGTCCTGTCTTTCTCTGCTGTTTTCTCTGCAGTTGCTTTGACCTTCCTGAGGCTCTGAATTCCACCAATATCCTTATCTACAACTCCTCCTCCCCAAACATCTTTGGCCTACTTCCAGTCACCATTGTTTAAGTAGTAAGAAAAAAACAAATGCAATCAGTTTATTGCTGTGAAAAACTTTGAGTCTCTTAATCCGTGATTAATATGAACCAGTAGTTAATGCTGTTGGGAAATTATCTGGTGATATTTCATTCTATAAGAGTTAAACAGCCACCAGGTTATTTAAAGGGTGTATATATAAGGACACGATAGCCTCAAAGTTTGTTCCAAGTCATCTGAGACATTTACAGTTAGGCAGCCCAGATACAACACACATTAATATTAGGACTTCAGTCTAGTCCTTTCAGAAACCAGGTGTCATTTCCCATGGGCTGTAAATTTAACCACTTCTAAGAACTAGTTACTGTAAAGGAAAAAAACCCAACGCAACAGCCTAGAGGACTGCATATCTGCCAAGTCTAAAGCTTTATAAACAAAGCCAGAATTACACAAACACAAAGACCAGCAGAAAAGTCTTAGAACAGGCATTACCCCTCTCCTCACTGTCCACTCAAGTGGCTGGTTAGATTTATGAAACAGACCTGTGAGCCAAAACCCAGCATGACTGAGGCAAGGCCAACAACTATGCAGCTGAAAACAGCAGCTTACATTAAAAACACATTTTATTCCCAACTAGAACAGCTACTTGAGTCCTACTGATTCTATTGAAGGGGCAATACTTCCTCCAGGCATTAGAAGAAGCTGGTGCCTAAATTTGCTGTGATACAGGTTTATAACAATATGTAAGGGGCCTGCGGACATCCAAATTATTACAAGTGTATAACTGATATAGGGGTACAATGGGGCAGTACAGTAACTAGCAGGCTGTAGATTTCTACAGAGGAAGCTTGTTGGGATTGGGCACTTGTTCACACACCTCTTCCTCCTTCAAGAGGATGGGATAGCACTTACACTGCCTTTGTTCCAGGCTTGGCAAACCTAGACAAGATGATGATTCCAGGCTCAGGCTACACGGCTTACAAGAAAGTCAAGCTAAAACAGCAGGCAGCTCATCTGAGACTTAAAAGCAACTAGGAAAACTTCGGGGCAGTACCAACCTGGACCAGGTAAACCACACTGTCCCAGAACTATCTTTTTTCTGTATTCCCGTCTGGGCAAAGCCTGAGCTAAATAGCCCAAAAAATATGCATGCTGACTCCATACAAACACTCCTTCCACTGCTCTGTAACTTTCTAGACACTTTCCAGCATCTTGAGCGTTTGTAAACACCGGTGTGGTGCCAAACCCATGCAGCTATGCATTCATAATCCAGAAGGGTACCCAGCACCCCAAATTCTGCAGGAGCCCCATGCCCATCTCAGGCAGGTGCTGATGCGACCCCATAGCACCGGCGGTACTCGGCAGCGTCCCCCAGCACACCTTCAGAACAGGCATGGGGACGTCTCCTACCCCAAGACACTCCAGCCCCAGAGGGCAACACCTTCGGGGTCATCCCCCCGCACGACCCGGGCACGCAGCATCACCGCGCGCTCCTCCCAGCAGCATCCCCGTCCCCGCACCCTGCCGGCGCCCCACAGAGGCGGCTCCCCGGGCTGTCCCCGGCCAGGGAGGCCTGCTCGGGGCCGGGACACCGACCTGACGTGCAGCTGCCGGTGCTCCTCGCCGATCTTGCCCAGCTCCACCTGCAGCGTGGCCCGCTCGATGGCGATGTCGTCCAGCGCCCGGCGGGCGTCGGCCAGCTCCGCCTCGTAGCGGAACCGCAGGCAGCCCAGCTCCCGGTCGCTGCCCGCCTGCTGCTCGTCCAGCCGCTCCTGCAGCGCCGACTTGTCGGCCTCCAGCGCCCGCACCCGCTCGATGTAGGCGGCCAGGCGGTCATTGAGCTGCTGNGCAGGGCAGGCCAGGCCAGGCCAGCGCAGCCAGCGCCGCCGCGCCCCGGTAGAAATAGCCGCCAGCTGCCGCCGGCCCCCGGGCTTAAAGGGCTCGGGCTGCGCCCCGCGGCCGCCCCGGCCCGGCCCAGCCGAGCCCTGGCGAAAACCCTTTTTTTTTTTTTTTAATTTGTTTTTTTCCTGCTTTATCTTTCACATGTGCCTTGCTGCATCTTATCGGTCCGATGGCGCTGCCCAGAGAGGGCGGGGAAGGGAAAACCTACCGCAGCCCTGCGTTCTCACAGACCGGTGCAAGGGATAGGGGCGAAACCAAAATGCCAGCTGTAGGAAGATGCATGACAGCTGCAGTGATGCTCACGCTCCAGCATGCTGCTGCGTCAGTGCTCTGCCTGTTGTGTCTGGGATTTTTTTTGCAAATTGTTCAGCTGATGAAAATAACCCTTTTTGTTCTGCTCACTGTGGGCGTTTTAAGATCTCCTGTCAGCCATCCCACTTATGTAGTGTTCTGGTTAAAAGCTGATGCTGTGTGTGAGCAAAAGGAAGAACGGAAGTGGAAAGAGAAGCTGCATGAAGACAAATGCGTGCAGCAGTCTGTAAAGCCTTACACTAAATACATTTAATAAAAATAAGCGTTTATTAAAAAGGTTGCTTCAGCACTTCTTTGGTAGTGATGTGAACGGTGATAATTGTCAGTTTTCTCCAGTAACTAATTAATTTACCCTTTTTTGCTCACATTTTTGAGAGCAGATGCTGTAGGAAACTCATTCAGTATGAGCAAAAAAAGTCTCTGAACATTACTATAACTGATAATTACGGTATTTGTTGTAGCAGTTAGAAGAAACTTCAGTTAAGATCTTAGTTTAAGTTGCTATTTCCTACACAGAAAAATAATCTTAGCATCCTCTTAGAGTTCTTAAATGTAAAGAGAGATTTTTATGAAGATTGTAAGCATAAATTCAAGCTTCTCTTTATAGGTAGAGAGGTAACACAGGAGAACAACACAGTTGACCCCAAGAGGCTGGGGAGTTTAGAATTAAGTAATTTATACCTCTGGATACAAAGCTACAGAGTAGATAAGGATGTAGAAGAATGTATGAATCCACATAAAATATTTTTTTTCTGAGCATCGTTACACATTTGTATAAAAACCCAAAACACAATTTCAAGATTCTCAAGCTACGTGCAGCATGGGAGTGACACAGAACCAGACTGAGCTCCTCTGGTTCTCATCCGAGCAACACCACCAGGAAATTCTTTCCTGCAGAGCTGTTCCAGCGTTTTATTTTGATACAACGAGGACTTGTTTATCCTTCATTGCCAATAGAAAGCTCAATTCAAGAAAAATAAAAAGTATGGTTTAAATCTGGACATGTACCTCTAAAACCAAGATCCGTGTACATCTGAGGGTTTATTTCAGCTTTGAAACCTCAGTCCTCTACAAAGAGCACTGTGATCGTGTGTCACTGCCATGCTTGATCGTTGCATGGTACTGGCCAGCTGTTCAAATACCTCGTATGGTTTTGGAACAGATGCAGGACAAAGCAAGAAATCTGCTATTCTAAGATTATTTTTCTCATCTGCCAAGGCTTTGTAATAGTGCAAACAAAAACAGCTGAAAGAAGTAGTTCAAAAATAGTCTGAGCTAGTTTTATCTTTTGTATTCTTTACCTACTGTCCCTGTGTGAAAACAGAAGGAGGCAACTTAAGAAAAGCATAATGGAAGTCTGTTGCTGATTCTTTTCTTTGTGATATTTTTTTCTGACTTCTTCTTTGATAGTCTGTATTGCTTAGACCACAACTATAGCTGAGGAATTCCTGCAGAGATAAGCCTGTGCCATCCTTTCCTACTGTTCCAAGTTTAAAGATATTAGGAACGTTCCTGGATTAAGAGATAGGGAGAAAAAATGTGGGAAAAGGTACATATCCCAGACTAAATCACAGTAAAAACTATTCTACAAATAGTCCTTTTACAGTAAAATATAGATATGGGAATTTTATAAGGTATTAGCAGATGCCACAAAGTTGGAATAAAAAAACCTGTGGATTTTTTAAAGTATCTTAATAACCCCTTGATCTTGAGTTGGTGAAATCAGGTGAAAAAAAGAATACAGCAACGAAGCAATACAACAAAAAACAGGAAAAAGTCAGGTAAACTTTCTGTTATCCTTTTCCACATGTATCTTGTAACTAATTCCAGCCAGGTGCAAGCAATGTGTCCCTATTGGTCCCAAAACGTTGTCAGGGCTCCCAGTGCTCTCACAGCCTTCACGACCTTGACCAGCCTCAGCTGAGGTTGCTCCCCAAAGCTCCTGGAGCCCTATTTAAGTTCTGTCCCCCCACCCTTGATCTACTTTGTGGTGTGCTGAGCTGTGGGCTCTGGGGGCCCATAAACTGATTTTTTGGCTTGCTTTGGGCCAGCCTGGTCACTGTGCCTTTGCCTGGGCTCTCTGCACCCCTGGCTGTCCTCTCTGTCCCCCTGTGTATCTCACCTAGGGGTGAGGGGCAGGGTCACAGCTTGTGTGGATCCTGCCCTGCCTGCCTGGGCTCTCTGGCCCTTGGGAAACAGCTGGACTTTGCCACTCCTTGGATCACAATTTGTTAGAGCAATGACTGTGAAATACTTAGGTAAGTGAAATTTCTAGATTTTTTTTTTCTGGTGACCCAATAAGAAATGCATAAAGTCATATCTGCTTTTCAAGGGTTAAATGCAGTTGAGGCTGTATGTAGTAAGCAGTCAGGCTTGACTATTGTGAAAATTTTGTGCTGACAAATATAGGCATTGGTGTAAAATCAGCATAAACAACTGAAAGTTTTGTAGCATTTTAGTGTTTTTTTCTGGATATTATTCTGTTCTGTAAGTCCTGAGGGTCTCTTCCTAAATACCCACTGGAAACAAATCAAGGTACCACTGGGCAGTACAAGACTTTAAGAAGCCACTATATATAGCAGTAATAGTGTCTGAAATGATGTTCCTCTGAGGCATTGGAATGTATCAGTAAACACCTTCCCAAGCAGCTGTTTACAGATAACTGCTAGTGACTCACCCACGACCAGAGCTAATGAGAACAAATTGAGTCCCGTTGGCCTGATAATGCTTGCCACAGTACCAGAGTAGGTACTTTTCCATGAGAAAATTAGAGTTCACCCACCAGAAAGGTTAAAGGGCAGTTTCTGTGTCGTTGGTGGTAGTACAGAGAGATGGGAAATGCCTTTGCAGAGCATGTCACTGCACAAGTGATCCTCCTCTGCAGTACTCCAGCTTATGCCTCTGTTTACCTGCTTAAATTAAGCAGTACAAGTTAGTTGGTTTATAGTGGCTTTTGTCTGCTTTGGAACAACAGCCTTCTCTAAGTTGGTAACTTCTATAAGTTGGAAAAAATTAATTTATTTGTGGCCTTACCAGATCCAAAAGTAAATAACAGATTTTGTTTAGTAGAATATGAAATGTAGAAAATACAGCTGATAATAGCGTTTTATAGGTGACACTGGGCAAGTTTCTGGCTTAGGCTGTCCTGGTTTCCAGCTGCCAGTGACCAAATTCTGCTCTCAGCTACAAACACCAGAAGCTGTTGCTGTGCATAGTCTATGTTGGTACTGCTGTGCCCAGCAGCTGGCTGTGTGAAGGTGCATGGTGAAGTGTGCATTCATCCTCTCTCTTCATAACCTCGCTGTGTGTGTCCCTGGGATTCATCCCAGTGATGTATTACGTGTTTCTTCCTATTTATTTTTTTTTAAAATTCCTTCTCCCTGTTTGCTGCTTACGTTCTCTTCAGTTTCTGTATTGGTGTGCATCTTGGTGGATGCTCATGTAGTGGCACGGTGTCACATGTAGTGACTTCTCTCCTGACACAGACCCCTTACTCTGCTCCTGCTGCTCCCCAGAGAGCCAACACAGCCAGGGCAGGTCCTGCTGACCTTTGTCTGTTGCTCACGACTTGCAATATAATTGATTTCCTCAGAGCCCCTGTTAATTCACCAAGTGTTGCCTCTTCCACATAGCACTCAATGACATTTTATTTTTAACAATCACAGAAGTGAGGGCCATCACAGAATGAAGACAACAGGTCATTGTCACTGTTGCATGAGAAGAAAATGGCAGACAAGTTAAGGAATTCAATATGCCATATCCATAGTCTCAGTGGGGTTATTTTGCAAGCTAGAAAGAATATCTGTTAACATATAGCTATGTGCAGATAAACTGAAATTATTTTACCTCTGTAAAGAATTTTTTATTTTTCTTTATCTGCAAACCTTTATCTATACAAATTTAAAATTTCTAATTATGCCCAACATAATCACCTAAATCCTTTTGAAAATATATTTTGCAAACCCACAAAATGATTATGTAAGTGTGTTATAAGTTTATCTCAAAATGTTGATTCTAACATTTTAGTTAAGGCTGTGAACTAGAACAAAAATTAAGTTTGTGCCATTTGAAGGTGTGTTTGTTTTGCTCCTACTGTATAGGATCATAAATATGCAAATGAGCCACAAGTTATTTTGCCTAAACACCAAAAGGAATTTGAGAGACAAGAAGGGACAAATATTTATTCAAATACTTGAAATAGCGAGCATTTGAGTATATTGTTTTGGTTAATTCTAGAGTCATTTGAACACAAGCTGAGAGGAAAATGGTAGTTTTCTTCTATAGTGTTTAGATCTATACATAAGTAGTTTTTCTTTCTGAAAGCCTCAAGAATTTTTTATTCTACTTACTGTATTGATGGAGCTGTTTCCAAAGCCCAGGGCAGGGATTTACATGGAGTGCAGTGGGTTCCATAGCAGCAAGAAATGAAAGTCAGGGTGCTGTGGCTGAACTTTGTACCTTTGTATTAATGGAGGCTTTACTCTTTATGGGGTATAACACACTTGTGAAGGGTGACAGTGTGGGACTGCTCTCTGCCCTGGAGGGTTTGTTATTTCGGGGTGAACAAGCACCCTGAGCACCTACAATGCAGGGCCAGAGAGCTGATTAGACTGTGTCAGGGTTCTCATTACTCTGCTTACAGGAAATTTAACATTTTGCTTTCATTAATCAATCAGGTGCAGCTCTGTTAATGATAACTTTGAGATGTTGAAGCAAAATGCAGTTTCTGCATGGGGTCTCTGCAGGATACTTCCAATTTTGCTATACATTTATCAGAATGCTGATTTATGAGCCAAACGTTGTTCTGTGCTGTTTCAGTGGATTTTAAGTTTGTAGTTTAGCCAAATATATTTTCTCTCACCTAGTAAAGACTTTTGTTGTGATGAAAGAATGGCCCTCATGATCATCAGATTTGCTGAGCTGAACTTGTTTTAGGGGAATAATTATATGTAAGTGGAATCTGCGGAAGAGATATGTCTACCTACATTTCAGGACAAAGCTAAATAGAGAAGTGTGGGCTTTCTCTTTTAAATATGAGTGTTTTATATTGGTGTTCATGGAGTGAAATTTGGTGGTTATCATGTGATTTAACGGAGGGGTTTTGCTTGCCAGACCAGAGTTTTAATTTTTTTTTTAGTTTAGCCTTTTGGCAGCTATATCTTGCAGAATCTTTTTTCTCTGCCACTTCTGCCTGCACTGTTGAGTGTAAATTGAAATTTTCTGTTACATAAATCAAGATATTACAAAATATTTCATGGTTATGTTTGATAGTGAAGACACATGGTCTTAAGTCTGTGCAAAACAAAGGATAAGACCATGATATTTCCAACCCGCTTCCTCATGAGAGCCCATGCCAGCTGTACAGATGGGTGACATTGCCATTATGTGCTCAATGAAATAATGAGTGCAAACATCCATATTTCACAATTTTATGAACAGTAAGGGCTTTAGAGCTGTCATTTTTAATGTAACTTAAATTATACGTATTTTAGAGACCAGCAAAAACAAAGCCCATGTGGAATAAAAAAGCCTTGCTAAAAGCAAGAGACAAATACATCTGAACTGAATGTTAAAAGCATTGCTGTAATTTTTTATTCAAAAATCTTATACTGACTCTGCTGGGCTCATGTGGCATGAGTGGGAATTAAAAGACTGTGTGGTAAAAACTGCTAAGGTAATACCTAAAGCACTTTGCACTGACTGGGGATGTGCAAACATAAGGTAATTGGCAAAGAACAAAAGTTCCTGCCTTGAAGAGTTTATAATCCATACAGACAAGTAAGCAGGAAGGAAGTCAAATGTTTCCTTAGAAAATGGTGTTATTTTAAACTTGAGTGGTCAATTAGTTTTTGCAGAATTGCTGACAAAATCCAGGTATGAAAATTGGGCAACCAGAACCTTTAAGTTTGTGGCCCTTTTAACTTTAGGGTGTGTGTTAACGAGTCTGCTAGGGAGCTGCAGGTGCTGTGAGTTTTGAAGTTCTTGTTTTCAATCACGTCTTGCCTGGACACCTGAGTTTCATTCAGTTTTTACTTGGCTCAGCAGGTGGGGTTATGGAGACCTCCAAGAGGAGTCAGAAATTCAAAGCTTCCAGATTCACTGGAAGTCTAGAGAGAAAAGAGTAAAGTGGCAGGAGTGTAGAGTGAGGCTGAGGCAAAGAAATTACATTGGATAAAAGAGAACACAAATCAGCATTCAATGAGAATGAGATGCACATAGGAAAATGCCCTGTTTTCACGTATGAAAGTGCTGTCCAAAACCCTGTGTAGTTTCTAGCAGTAGGCTAAGGCTATTGTTATGCTCCAAATACTGTTATTTTCTGGGTGCTTATCTTCCTTGCAAAAAGAATGATTTCAATGTAACAAAACCAGACCATGGATTGTGGGGGAGAATGGGATTAACAACACTTAAGAAATTTCAGCAGTTGGGGTAAGACCTTCCTGATCTCTACTTTCCGAGGTAGGTACCACAAGGTACTTGTGTTGTTTACTGTAATGCTGCTTTCTGAAATCTCCCTGGGGGCTAATGCCTGGGGCTGCTTATCTCTGTTTTCTTATGTGCTGTAAAAATTCAGACATAGATTCTCTAACCTGGGACCAGGATCTCATGAGGAATTAAGTGTGTGTGTAAACAGCAGCCTCGCTTGAGCTGCTGAATCTGTGAGCTAATCTAGGCTGCTTCCTAGTACACAATTTTTCTGCACTCAAGTTTACTGCAGATAAACAAATGTTTCTAACACTTGCACATATTAATTATAAGAGAAGAAATATCCTAAGTAAGGATGGTGCCAGCTGTGTATTTTCCTAAGGTCTTGAGGGTCAGCTTCATTGCCACAGTTTTGGGAAAAGAAAATGTATTTTCTTCACTAGATGATCTAATGGCTAAATTCTAGCTTTAAAATCACCTCTGATCAAGTCTGATGAAAGTGCTGTCCAATGTCATGGGTATGTCATCTGCATGGGTATGTCAAGACAACAATTGCAGGGTTATAACAGATGTCGTAGTGAAAGGACTGTTTAAGTACCTGTGGCAACTGAAATGGATGGGAAGCAAAAACACTTTCAGCTGAGAGGTATTAGAAAAAGAGAAGATCTGGTCCTTAGCAGCACTCTTGCCTGTTACACAGCCTATGATCGTGATGGTACAGACTGGGAAGAAGAGCTTGCCTCAGGTGTCGGAGCAGCCCGCGAGTTCCGGCGGCGCGGAGGAGGCAGCGCGGGTCCCCGCGGGGTCCCGGCGAGCCCCGGCCGCTCCCGGCCGGGCCCTGCGGGCTGCGTTCAGCAGAGGGCACTCTGCTCCCAGCCATGCAGGAGGCGCCTTCCCGTGCTGCTGAGAAACCCAAACAGATTGGAAAAGTTTCCAGTGCAACATATTTGAACAAACTCTTCATCGGTTATGTTTAGTTCACTGGAGCATATTTTTAACTTCAGTGGCAGGGATCAGAGCCCTTTCTCTACGCGCTGCTCTTAGCGGACTCGACGAAAGCTTGGAACATCAGTGGAAGCCGTGGTGCAAAGGTAGAGGATTTTGGCGTTCCCGTTCAGCAGCTCGAAGCTCAGAGGGAGAACGAGAGCAAAGCTGTCGTACGAGACATACTCGCCAGATTTACAGTAGGAAACCTAAAAATATTGCAGAGAGCAGCATGATTAAAGACCTACTCGGTGTGCGAGCAGATTTGCAGCTGTACTGTGAGAGTTACTCGCGGCAGATGAGACACAGGATGGTTGCGGTTTTGGAAGCTGCTTTGCATCAGATTCGGGGGCTGACTTCACGGTAGCTTCTGCCCCTCGGGGGAAGACGAACCACTTGGTCCCGGGCTGCCGAGGTCTCGGCCCCCGACACGGGAGCGTCGCCAGTGCCTCCGCAGCCGGGGGGGGACGGGTCCGCTTGGCCGCCCGCCCGCTGCTGCCGGCCGGGGAGGGGGAGCGGAGCGGGAGC
>VZRO01008011.1:26046-95549 GCA_013397915.1 Daphoenositta chrysoptera | reverse complement strand
CGGGCCCGCGGCACCAGGTGGGTGAGCTCGGCCGCCGCCCGGGACGGGGCAGGGCAGCCCCCGGCGCGCTGCCCCTGAGGGCTCTCTCCGAGAGGGCGGGGGGCGGCAGCGGGGCCGGCCGGGGTCGCTCCAGGGCGGTGTCCGGCCGGGCAGCCCTCAGGGAGCCCGGGAGCCGCACCTGGGACATACCCGAGCCTGGCGTGTTCGGCCACCCGGGGATCTCGGCAGCGCCTGGACAACGGGGAAAAAATAACAAGTCTTCTTTTATTGTATAGTTGATACTTTTGAATGGCGAAAGCATCCAGGAGTGCTAAAGATTTTGTGAGGGAGGGGGACTTTAGGGTGTTTTTGGAGGGAGAGAATAAAGCGCTTCTTTCTGTAAGGAATCTTAATTATGTTCAGCTGACAGGTGCAAGAACTGTTTGGGTAGATGGTTTTCCTTTGGGATGCCTGATTTTTTAGAAAGGAGTGCTTTATTTGAAGGAGAAGTTTGCAGGCGCTGTGGGGCTTGGCTAACTCGTGGGGTGGTGGCTGAGGGGAGGGCGGGCTGTGTGTGTGTGTGTATTGGGGGTGCGTGAAACTTGCACTGGTTTGAGATCACTCTGGTAATGTGTAGTCTAATAAGGTGCGTTGACACAAGGAATTAACAGAATTACTAGTGTTATTACATGATGATTTCTTTGGGCAATTTAAAATTGACAAATCCACCTTGGCTTTGTAATTTTGATGATCACTAAATTGATTTTTCTTTTTTTTTCCCTAAACTCTGATTAAGCCCTGATTGTTTAGCCTCTGAGCTGTTATGATCAGAGTTTTCAAAGGCAGTGCAAATGACTGCTGAAATCCCAGGGCTGAGCTCTCATCTTTGAGTGGGTGAAAGTGCTGGAAAGTACATCAGAAATTCTACGCTGCTTGGATTTTACATTCTAGAGATCAAGATGGGAGGGATTTCCAATTTGATAAATTCTCCTACATCCAGGAGATAACCAAGCTTGTCCACTATTGCCAGCTTCCCCAGAGGTCTCGTTCTGGTGGTTTTCTGCTCCCTAATGGGAGCTGCCTCACCCTGCAGGCTGTGCTCACGGCATGTGCTGCTGCTCTGGCCAGCACCGCGCTCCGCTGTTTGCATTGCGCTGCTTCCAGCGGCCCGCACAGTTTGCTTTACTCATTGAAATTCTGGCGGAGCCCGCTTGATTTTGTTTGTAACTTGAAACAATTTCTCTCAGCAGAGCCCCAAGGCGTGAGGATGGCCAGCCCTAAAGCCACCGGGCTCTCCTGGGAGATCACTTGGCTTGCTTTTGCTCTCTACGCTCACCTACAGGTAGGTAATGAACTTGTTGCTGTTGTCACTCCTGGTCCTACCAGGTGATCTTGCTGCACTCTTTGCACTGCTGCTTTTAAACAGAAAACTGCTGAAGGAGCTGCATTGTAATTAAAAGACTCCCAATGAGAAGGTTTTCCTTTCACCAAACTTTCAAAGACATCCAAGTGGGAAGTGAACATCCTCTCTCTTGCTCAGTATATTGTACCTGACTTTACCAAAGGGTGACCAAAGGGAGATCTGGCCAGATGTGTAATGCCATGGGTCTTGCTAGGCAGCACAGCTGTTCCTTGCCCCTGGGAGTTTAAACACCTGATAAATGTTAAGGTGCTGTAAGTGACAAGGGTTATAGAAATACCCGGGTAGAAACATCTAAAGCATTTGGAAGTGGGAAGGGCAGGGAGGGTGGCCCAAAAAGGTCTTTGCTCCAAGTGTTCAACGAGTACAGGAACCATGGAGGAAAAACCATAGCTGCCATCTGATCTATTGCCTGACACATGAGCCTCATCAGTTCCAAGAAGTGAGTATTTCAAGAAATATGGTGTGCTGGTGTGCCGCAGAGATGTTGTTACAGTATGTCATTCTCTATACTGATAGTTCCCACTGCACAAAATGTTTCAAGGATTCTTCAGTCTTAAATACACAGAAATCCAGAAATCCATAGAAAAGGATGGCTAAAAACCCTGAGATTTATTTTTTAAAATAAATAGGAACCTTTTTTTTTTAAGCACTGTAGTAGTTTTAAACAAAAAAGTAAAATCCTTAAATAAAATCAGTGTTGTTGGGTACTGTTTGTGTTATTGCAATGCTGAAAAATGGAACCTGATGTGCTGGGCAGTATATAAACATACATCCTGAAGAATCTGGAATTGAAGAACAATACAGCAGGCAAAAGTAAAATCAAAAGGAGTATGAAGAACTGAGGAAGTGCTCTAGACAGCTGAGTAAGATATGATCAGTTCAGGGTGGAGTTTGAGGTTCAAGGTGGTGGAATGGGGCTCCAAGGCATCCTCAGCAGCATGGCTGAGTGCTCTGTGTGCTGTGAGTGATTTGGCAGCTGATGAACTCCTCCTCTCCGTGGATTATGGTTCCTGCTAACCAGTGAAATGCTTACTTGAGTAAAGAACTTGCCATTAAAGTAAAAATTTACATCTGTATTAATTGTGCAGCAAAACCCAGTGCATTCAACTCGTGTCTGAGCAGATAGGGCCACAGTGGGATCTGCTTTTTGCCTGCATGTTTCTTATACAAGGACAAAAATGTCACAGATTTGCTGTGCCTGTTCAGCTGGTATTTTTGTGTGCAAGCAGTTGAGTGATTTTGTAATAACCAGGCCTATAAAACACTCAGAAAATAGTTTATGAAGTTCCCTTAACTGTTCTGTTCAAGATGAGAAAAGAATCTCGGAGAAGGGAAATGTCAATTTCGTTTTTGGGCCTGCTGGATATGTAGGGACCATTTTTTGCTTTTACAGTATTTTTCTTGTATTTTTTCTTTCATATTTTTCTTATTGCAGAGCTGGAACCAGTAGTGGCATAGTTTCCTCTTCTCCACGAATGGTTTGGCATAGCTTCACTTGTCTCTTTATAATAAAAACAACTCAAACACATTGTAGTAATCAATTGGCTATTGTGAGTAGCTTTATGAACATTTCAATCCAGGTCAAGCTTTATGGTCTTGATTGTCCTTTAAATCACTGTAATCTGTTTGGCATATTTGAGTCATTAGCACTTAACCCCAATCTTGTAGGAGGCCTTTTTGCTCCTAAGTTTTAGGTGTTTTATCACAATTTCAGGCACATTAAAGATATTTTATATTATTTAACATAACATTTTTGGTATCCAATAACCATTAATTCTTTAATTGGTTGCTTGGGGCCATACTATATGGACCACACACAGCCATTTTACCCTAATATTGTACCATAACTTCCACTTCTGTTGTTTTTGGCTATTAAAGTGCTTATGTCTGGAGCTAATCAATTAGAAACAATTGGATGCTGGGCAGGGTCACAAGTCTATGTCATATCACTTATATGTGCAATTGATTAATTTCATCCTGCTTGAGGCAGGTACAGAATAAAATAATGACCATTTAAAAAGAATGTGGTGGGAATGTGGTATGAATGTAATGCAAAGAAAACTTTAACATGAGAAGTTGTGAAAAAGAGGTAGCTGTTCCTGAGAAGAAGTGGAACTTAACTTTGGTTATTGGGGTCCCTTCTGATTCTTGGCAGCCTGGTGACCAGCAGTGTGGTGTTCAGCTGGGCTCCAAAATGATCTCTGCCCCTGCAGGTGTGCTGTATCTCAAATTTGACAAAATTATTTTGTCAGTGGCAAATTAGTTGTAATACTAGTAGTGGCAAATAAAACCAGTAAATTAGGTTTCCTAGGATAACCCAGGGAATAGTTTGCCCCTGAGAGTTGCTGAGCTGCCTGATGGTTAAATCTGCTCTGTGACTAAGAGCAGAGACATAAATCACTCAGGAAGAGATCACTTATGGGTTACCCTTCCCACGTTGTTTTGCAGCTATAGAGCTGACCTTTTCTCCTATATGCCAATGTAAATGAAATTAATGGAACTGCATTAGTCTAGAGCCAGTGGTAATACAAACAAATTACATATGTATGTTTTTCTTGAAAACAAACAAGATACTCCTCTATCAAATGGTAGCAGCAACATAGAATAATTAATGGTTTCTAAAGATTTTAATTACTCTCTCCAAAGAAGTTACTGTATTCTATGGATTACATGTATTTGGGAATGTTAACTATATCCCTAGCTTTGAATTTATTGCTAAATATTGTGTAAAAGGCTCCTCATTTTTCCTCACATTCTAGCAGGAGAGCTATTAATTCCACAGATTTCAGGAGATGGTTAAGCTAACAAAGCAGAAGCGTCCAAGTCCAGTTCTGGTGTTTTGAAGTGATCTCTTGAGTACATATTGCTTCATATTGGTAATTGAAAAGGCAGGATGTTCAGCCTGGTAACCAACTCTTTCTTAACCTTGTGATGATATTTTATTACACCATTCAGCTTGATGCTGTTAAATTTGTTATGGTATGTATGTAGGACTGTATATCTTTATGATCTTACTAATGGATTACTGGCAGGAAGAAATGATGGCTGGCAGATTTGTACGGGCAAATATATATCATCAAGAATTTTACACATGGATTCATTTTAGATTTATTCTCTGGTATGTTGTTTTCAAATCAGGAATATGCTGATATTTTTGTAGGTTCCTACAGTCCAAATTAAACCCTCTACAAGTCAGTACATTCTGCCTCCAAAGACCATGGGGTTGGTAATGTGTGCAGAGGGAATAGCAGCAAAGACACCATGTCTGGATGTTTAAGAAGCTTTAGCTCTTGGTTTCTAGGGAAGGGAAAGTTTCATAGGTCTTATATTCATTCAATAAACTGTTGGTTGCTTCCATGATTTATGTTCCTGCAATCCCTGCCTGCATTATGGTCTTTTCTAACTATCTGTGATATTTTGGAAATGAAGGATATACATGCTGAAAACATTATTGTCTTCAAAATGATTCTGCCATAACCAATCTGCCAAAAACTACCAACATAGTAAATGTCTTTAAGGCTGAGCTTTGCAAGGCCAAAAATCTGATGTCCATTATATGACATAGTGGACTTGAAGACCATCTTTGTGGAAAACCTTTGGATTATTGTTTTACAGTCACTGAATGTGTTGCACACTGATGTGCAGAAAACAGATTATGAACTACATGCCATACAACATTCTTAAGTCTCCAGTAACCTTGATCAGAAATATCAGGGTGAGACTGGCAAGTCCTGAGTTAAATCTGAAGCAGTTTTCTGTTTCTGTGGGCAGGTGGCAATTCTGCACCCATCTGGAGTTTTGCCACCAGCCCCAAAGGGCCTGTGGATTTATTCTTAGTGTGAAGATCGAGTTGCTGCTTCCAAAGACAAATAACACATCTGAGACTCTGTGCAAGTATTCTGAATTACAATATTCATTGCTATTGACAAGGCTGCAACTCAGTGACTGCATTACCAGAAAACTTATGTTTAAGTTTCTGAATGTGCTTTAAATTTATGACTGATAACGATTGCTCAGCCAGTGCACATAGAATCTGAACTGTTGTTGCCCCCGATTTACAATCCAAGAGTGGAATTGTCTGAAAAATTGATGCATGTGTCTTGTGACTTGAGACACAAACTATGTATGAATACTTACTTTTTAAAACGTAGTCATAAAAAATTACACTCAGCCATGGGAGATGACCAGGAGTACAGATGTCATCAGTGAAGGCACCCCTTTACTATCTAATTTATTTGTTATTGTGATAATTTATCATGAAGTTACACTGAAAGTTGGACAGAAATTCTCAGATCAGTTGTGTGTAGAGCTGCAAATTGTTGTTTCCAAAACCAGATATCCAAGAGTCTGGCACATTTTGAGAAGCCTCAAGAACAGGAATAATCTCTAACAACTGCCAGTGGCTTCTAATTTCTCTGGAAAGACTAGTCAAGAAATGAAAGAATGGCTCCAGGATGATCTTTGGTTTTAGAAGATACTTGAATGCTTAATCACTGATAATTACTCATTCAGGTCTGCTTGGTGCAGCTGGATCCTTCATGTTCCTTACCAAACTGGGGCATGAACAGCACTGAGATGGCAGTTCTGCACAGTGCACCCAATTCCACTCCTGCCACAGAAAATGTGTGTGATTTATTGTACTGCTATTAAAGCTCTTACTCTACATCCAGAATTCAAGATTTAACCATCCAAAATCATGCATTTTGCTTCAAAAGAGTATGCATTTTAAAATCTGAGTCCTTTTTATTTGCTATTACTTCTAGAGCCTGTAGGGTTCACATATTTGTCTTCGGTTTTTGGACTTGAAGCTTTTCTTTAAACATTTCTGCATGTTCACCTGAACGCCCAGGAGCTCTAATGTGGCTTGCAATGAAGTAGTAAAGTATATTAATTTCAGTGATAGTAGGAGCAGATTCATAAATGTGCCTCTGTAGTTGTTTGTATTGTGAGTCTATGCAAGAAATCTCAGGTACATAACATTGTGCAAATGTTGTACTTTAGTCAAGTCTGTGTGTTATTACAGTTTCATACAGCTGATAATACTGATGATAATTTTGTGGCTGTTGACAATACAACACAGCCACACTTGAACAATTCCAGTGTAATTCTTATTGGGCAAAATCTCTGCAAAACAGGGACAGTTTGTGCACAGTGAAAGAATGGGTTTGTTCTTGAAGTCCAGTTTGATAGTGAGCACAACATTCCAGAAAGGACATTGGATATTCCAACCCTGGAGAGACTGCCAAGACCCACAGAGGAACAGCCCTGCAGTTCTGAAATGCTCTATGTACTCCCTTTATTGCCAGTGGTAGACAATAACTCCTTTAGGTTTTGAAATCATGCACATAACTTTCTTCCCCATAAGGGGAGAACTTGATACCAGCTGGAGACTGTAGGCTGTCAAGTGCTCTTGCATTTAAGGGTCAGGTTTTCAAAATGTCCTCACTCCAAATTGTAGGAGGAAGGACAGTTCTGTGAACTCCCTCTTGGATGAGGACAGCTACACAGGAGTGCTAAATTAATGCAGGTAGAGCAGTATTTTCAGAAGGGTTTGTGGAGTCTTTGTTTTGATAGCTTTCAGTAAGACTTGAGATGTTAAACACAAACACTCTTAAGTACTCAATTGCATTGGTAAGTGCCTAGCTGGATTTTTCAATACAAGGTAAATTTCAATTAATCTAATGGGAGCCAGGCATGAGGTGCCTTAGGCACTTCAGAAAACTCTGGCTAAATATTTTTCATCATATTTAGCTGATTAGACCAGAACTTTCACCCTTAAAATTATTTTGAAATAATAGGTTTCTGATGTGTAGAATCTAGTACTTGAGTGCATATTTGTTAATATTTGAGAAGTGCAAGTACAAGTGTCACATGTTTAGAAAGGGAGGGCAGTTTTTGAGAATTTAGCCTAATAAATCCCTTCCAGACAGCACATTACATAAAGTGTTTAGCAACAATGTTATTTCTGTTTCTAATTTTGTATTTATTAGATTTAACATCATTATGGAGGGAAAATGGAAACAGTATTTTCAGTCTGTTTTGAGAAATGTGGTTTCCAAGAATTGTCAGTTTGTCATGCTTCTGGATGCACTAGAAACACAGTGAATGCAAGTCAGCTCAACAAAATTGTGAAACAATATTAAAACTGCATTTATGATTGCAGTTACTAGATTGTTGTTGTATGCTAACTGTTGTCATTGGTGTCCTGGTGGGAGGTCCCAGCTGGTTAATGAGGCTGATTGGTAGCATTAAATAAGTGGAAAATTTGTTTATATGTAGAATCATGTATTTCTGTGTTTATGTAATGGTGGTTTTTTTTCTGTCATCAGGTGCTTTGCCAAAAATCGAAGCTGCTTAAAATTTATAGGATGCAGTCTCCTGTTAGTGCATGCAAGCAGGACAGGGCAACATTTACAGTGTGTATATGTGAAAGGACCTGGAGGGGCTCACTGCATGGGAAATCAAGGTGTAAAGAGGAGAATTTTAGCTGCCTGATCTCCTGGCGGGATTTAGAACCATAGAAAAAGATGGACACGGACACACCTGCACTGCTACAGAGGGTGAAGAGTGAGGGGTTGTGTTTTGTCAGTCTCTGGCAATAAGTGTTTCCTGGCCTGCACCTTGCTGGAGCTGAGGAGATTGCAGGAACTGGCTTTATTCCCAGCTGGCTGATTCAGCAAGGAATTAACTCCAACCCCCCTGCTTTTGTTGCAATTTCCCTGCTTGTATATGTGGCTGTTCCAGGCCATCTACTGGGATGGAGAAATGGGAAAGGATGGGTACTGGTTCTGATAAATTCAGATTTGCCTCTTCTGATGGACATTTTCTTTGCTCTCCCAGCTACTGCAGCCTCTTGTGGTCTAGTAGAAGCAGAAGGCTGAACAAGCTCAGTGCTCTCTGTAGATGTATAACCAATGAAATATGCTAATATATGATTTGGCTTCCTCTCCTGAGAGTCTTCTCTTATTAGATGTTTTCAAGGTCTCATTGCTCATTTGGTGTTTTGTTTTCTGGAGTCTTCAAATACTTTTAAACTGTTCCCTGGCTGAGTAACATGGATGTTGGCTGCAAAACCCAATAGAACAGTAGTGTCTTGAGTATTGTCTGCTTGCTAGGTGATGTCCTAGGTGTAAACTGACAGGTACATGAGACAAATTGCAGATTCTTTCAGCTGATCTATCAATGCTTCTGTTGAAAGCAGGGCAGAGAATACATCCAAGCTGAGGGAGATGGGCTGTGTGTGCTGTGTGCTCTGTAGGGGATTTTGCTGAAGCCCCACTAACTGATAAGACTGCTTGAACAGGCTCTGTTTTCGTCCCCTGATTTTATAACTTTATGTAATAATAAGGTGCTTTATGTGACTAACAAATTACACGTTTGCTCTAGACTGGTGATTCTCAGGTAAGTCTGCTACAGCAGCAGTTAACAATGTTAACTGAGCGTCAGGAAATGATATGAAAGGAAGGTGTAAGGCAAAGCACAGAGCATCATCCTTTCCCTGTGTGAACGCCTGGTTTGCCTGTGCTGGTGCTCTGTGTGCAGTTCAGATCCCTTTGTGAACAGGGAAAGGTTAGGCAGGAATCAGCTGGTAACTTCTTTGTTTTGGTGTGAGAACTGAGTGCCTTTAAGTATCACTGTTAGAGGGAGATTGAAAACAATTAAAGGTGGCTCTCTTGCATGCAATGATATTTGGCACTCCTTCCTAGAGTGTTTGAACAGAAGGTTACATGGATTTCAGGGGAGACAGGATGAGCACTGGGAAGATCTCTGCTCACCACTGCACAGATGAACCCCAGCAGGCTGGGAAGAGTGAGGCCAGGAAAGCACTGAGCATTCTTGCTCTGGACGTGCTTTTTGGGTGCCCAGTTATTGGCAGCTGTTTTTAGGTCATTTTGGTGTTCCTTGGGGCTGCACTTGAGGGTCATTGAACTAGAACCTATTCTAGCTGTACTGTCAGTCATCATTTAAAACTTAACAAAGAAATACATTCTCCAAACTCCAGGAGTATCTGGAGGATTGTCCTGGACGTGAGAACTTGCACTAAACCTAAATGGGTGCCTACATTCGGAGTTTCTTTGTGTCTGCCTAGAATATTTTTTTATTTTTATATTGTTAATAATTTTTTTCATGCAAACATTTTTAGGATGTTTCTGGTATATCTTCAAATGCTAGAATTTTAAAATGACTTTTAAATTGTGCAAAGAAATTTGGGCTCAGTTGCTGGAATAGCTTCTTGTTTTTAAACAAACACTAGTATTTCCTTGAGGAAGATAAACAGAGAAACAGCTTCTGATATTTTACTAAATATGGCTTGGCTTACGTTCCACTTTCATTATATGATCAGTCCTTCTGTCAAACACAAATATTCCAGACGTTTTCCCTGCATGAGAGAGCACTTGCCTTCCCCTCAGTGTGAAGCTGCACACCCAAATGCTTTTCCCGTTTCCTTTTCCTCTCTCTTTCAGTTAAATTTGGAACACAATAGGTTGGTTAAAACTATAAGGAAAACCTCCAGAATGCTATCTTAACGTATGGGGCTTTACCATGCACTGTTTATCATCTGCTGGGAGGGAACTAGAAATGTATTTTTAATGCCAGGAGCTGGGCTTAAAATGCCATTAGTTATCTGGTGGGAATAGATTGGAAAATTAGTAAGCCATTAGATCAGTGGGCAAATACATTTTACTTAATGTTGTCTCATGGGCCTTTCCAATATCCTGTTAGCATCACCTGTTCTTAACACTCAACCTTTTAAAGCTTTTCCCTTATGCAGGGTGACAATCAAAGGCAAAATTTTGCTTAACTCATAAATAAAAATTAAAAATATAATTTTAATTTAAAAAACCCCAACTTGCATGGTTTCTCCAAGGGAAACAGAGATGTTCTCGGAACACTAAGCTTTTCTTGGAGAAAATTTCTTCCTGTAGATAACCATCTTGAGAAGGGCCTTAGTTGGAATAACAAAACATGTGGGTTTTGTTCTGATCTTTTGAACTTGCTTGAATTATGTCCTCAGCAGACATCAATGATGTATTTGTTTGTAATTGCTTATTTTTCTTGCTGAATTTAGACCTCTGTGAGCCATCTGCAATGTGTCGCATAGATGCCACTGTTCAGAAATCGGGGAAATGTAGGAATTATAAACTTTCTTTTTTACTATTTCAAATGTTAAGGGCAGCCCTTGAGAACACTGAAGAAAAGCCCTGCTCCTGTTCAGCTGTACTGTTCAGTGTCCCATCATGCCAAAAGCTCACTTTAAATCAGTGGTAGTAGGAGGGCTCTTGTACTCCAGAGGCACAGGGTCCTTCATGAGGTTGCTGTGCCACAAGTGAGACCTTATTTTGTAAAATTCAGACTTTCTACATCAGCAGTGCAACATTCTGCACTTGAGTAACAAGTGAGGTCTGCAGGCACTTTGCCTGAGACATCAGTGGGAGTTTTTCTGGAGTAAGACCTGCCTGTAGGAAGCAAACTGAGGCTGAATTTTATTAGTGCTAACTAGTTGGCTATCACATTTCCTGTGGTGTGGTGTGAATCAATCCATCTCTTCATCCTATAACTGCTAAGGACAGATGGCATTTAAAGTGTTGCCTGCAGCTGTTTTCTTGAAAAATGGCTGTATTTGTCTCTCTGGGAAAAAAAAAAAAAAAAACAGAGATAATAAAGATAATTTTCCTGTTGCTTATAAACCTTGCAAAAGTTGAAGTGATTTCCATTTTTTGCATGTTGATTTTTTATTTTGTGTCACTGAAGACCATTTTATCTGGAGTTAAGGTCCATCCCTGTTGCAGGAATTCCTCTGAACTGCTGTAGAGGGAAACATCAAAACTGGTCCTCAGAGCATGTGCATTGTTTTTCAGGAGAACTGAAGCAGAACTTGGAAACTCACTTCTTAAAAATTGATGCGTTTTTTGCCAGAATTATTACATTCAGAAAATATCTCTGAACCTTTTGAGGGGTTTCACTCTCCACTGCATGGTGCAGTTCTGAGAGTGAGGAGACACGAGCTCACCACCAGTGAGGAAGACAGAGCTGATTTCTACATGTAGCAGCATTTTGTCTGTGTGTATGAAAATTGACATCATGGTGCAGGAATGTTGACCGTGTTTTGCATTTTGCTAGCTGCACTTACTGGAAAGCATGTGTTTCAAAGGGAGTTTTCAATTTTTATAAGTCTTTTCTTCCATAACAGCCCAGTCTTATTTTGAATGTAGACTTGAGCTATGAATAAAATTTAACTCATGGAGTAAGATTCCTCTGGCACAACATGTGAGTGAATTATGCAAACATTAACCAGTAATGAGCATGTCTGGGTCAGAAATAGTCAAAGCCAACCTTTAGGTTCCACTGTTACCACTCAACATTGTCTTATTCAGTTTGAGAATACCTTACTCTGAGAGTAAGGATGTTGAGTTTGGATGATCTTCTCTCAAGAAAAGCTGCTCAATGCGTGTGGAGAAAGCTCAGCTGGCTGCACAAAACCATCCCTTTGGTTGTGGGAAATTTCCACTACTGTGATTTCTTAGTTCCCAATGGGTCTGTGAAAGAAGGGAGCTGAGAAGTGAAGAAAAAAGACTAGCAGCAATGAAAAAGTGGCACTAGCTCTTCATCTGGAGAGTAATCATTCAGATAAAATTGGCAAAATTCAATCAGATTATATTTCAATAATGCGTTGGCCTCTCTCTTCGACCTTCATAATCCAATTAATTTTCCCAGAGTTATATACTATCTAGAAAGTTGGCAACCCCAGTTTCCCATGTCATCAACTCTATCCAGTCTCCTGAGAAAGTTTTCTGAGTGCAACATCCTTGCACCTGCTAGCTCTTCCCCAGCTCTTCCCAAAATCAGATTGCTCTGAACACCTTCATGAATTTATTCCATGTTACTGAAGCAATTTACTGACTTTAATAATGGGATTTCCCAGCTGATAGGACACAGGTCCATTTCCATTAACCTGTTCTTTGATGAAGGACCCAATTCTTTTTTCAGTGCCTGGGATAGATGGATTTGAAAGAGTTAGACATCTGTATTCTAAAAAATTACATCTGTGTCTTTAAGTGAAATCCAAAGTACCATTAAAGAGTCTATGCCTTTGCCTGCAGAGAAAAGTTAGCACGTTTTCTCACAACCCTAGAAAAGTATAACTCCCTTCTTCAGTGGTGGTGTGCAGTATCTCACAATGTTCACTGCTGACATTTAGATATTTGATTGTTTGTGTGTGCTGTATGGAAATACCTGTATGTGTAACACGTGTGATTGCACTAACAAAGTCTCAGTTAAACTGAGATTGTCTTCAGTTGAGTTTTAGTTTAAATTAAGTGATAGATAGCTACAGGTTCCTGATGGACTCTTCCCTACATAAGTTAAAGGGCTGCTGCGTGAAACAATGATTTACCCCAGCATTGATTTTGGTTGAGAAATTAGACACAATCAGAGCTTTTTGCACAGCTAAATAAGGATATAGGTTGAGAAAAATGAGGAATGGTGCTCCATGTTGAAGGGTGATGCATTTTGCTAGGCTGAATACCTGCTCTGGGGCTTGCAGTGGCATGATTGGTTTTGTAAAATAGGAGCCTGCTTGCAGGATCTCTTCTTTTGTGGTGGAATTGACTCTTTTAATAAGGTAGCTTAGAAAAGAATCCTGTTCAGAGCAGCATAATTAGTATCAGTTAGGTCAGAAATAATATATGGAGCACCTGAGTAGAAATAAAATTTAGATTTCTTGGGACATCTTTGATTCTAATGGATCTTGTTTTCAGAAATGTATTACTCTATGCAGGTATTTGTGTTGAAACTTGTCAGGTTCTGTTCCTTGACACTTGTTCTGTTCAGCTTTTAAAATGCTGCTGTGGCTGATGTGTTTATTTGCTCTATTTTTTATTTGCCAACTGCAAAGGATTTAATGATTATTCTTAATATTTCCTCAGAACATTTCCACATAACCAGCTGTATTTCAAATATACCTCAAATGTTCAATTATTAATTGTCATGATACCTACCTGTGACTTTTATTGTTTATTTCTAGAATCTGATTTCAAGTGTGGCAAGAACTGTACAAGCTTTATTGTTAGGGGTGAAATTTAAACTTTATTGGAATTAAGTGTTTAATAGTATAATTTGCTGCATATGTTGCAAATACAAGCTGCTATGAATAGACCCTCTGTAAAAAAAAAAGTATTTGATATGTTATGTATGGACTTAAATCCAATATGTTGTTATCTTTAACTAAAGGAAATTATAAGAAGAGATTTACAGAGAAGGGTTTATTCTATTAACTTTAATGTCTTCAAAACTTTTCTCAACTGAAGTTGAATTTGGTTTCTGTATTTTGACTTTGTTTAAAATGTGCTGTACATAACTTCCTCTGTTCCTTGAATATTATTCTGAAAATAGTACAAATTGGCTGTTTTTCATCTACATGAGAAGAGAAAAATATAATTAGTAGCAGTAGGTGGATTATTTATTTAAGTGGGGTGCCCTGATTTTCTATTTGTCCACTCACAGCAAGTAGACTTGAGGACTTAAGCACAAGGTTTCCTGTTACATTACTAGATTTTTTAAAATGTAATTTCTATACCTTGTAAAGAACTGGGAGGGGGTCTCTCACTTTTAAGTGTCCTTGACCCCCAGCCTCCCAGGAAGTATTAGTACAGAACACACTGATTTAGAATAGTTATTGGTTTGGATTCTAATGGCTTTTAGGTAATTTGGAACATTTCTGTTTGTAAATGGCAGAAATGAAGATTTTTGGTCTATTTTGAGATTTAGAGACCATATTAAATCTTCTTGGCATAGAACTTTTGACTTGGAAATTTAATTATTGTCCCATACTTCCTTTTAAAGTGTATAGCTGCTTCTTTGAGGGTTTTATATAAGTAGGTAATCAGGCTTTTTTTTTGAGAAATTGGTTGTATCTTTTTATAGGACAATTTGCAGTCAGTACCTTCGTTATTAAAGCTGGAGTAACTCAAAATGAGGGAAATTGCTGCATGCATTATCTTAACTCCAGGAAAGAAAAATCATACAGGGAAGGGATAAGTCTCACTGAGTCATTTCTGAATGGTTTTCTGCAAGAGGACAAAAAAATTTAGACCTTGTGCAATGTGTAGGATTTCCTTCAGCCTTTCCACCAGGAACTATAAAAAGGTTGTATAAAGACACAGAATAATTACAGCCTGAGTCAGGCCAGCAAGTTGGCTTTTTTCACTATAATCACGATAAAAGAACATCTTTCTTGGCCAAAAGGACTGGGCTATGAAATAGAGATGTTCTGGACTGATAATTCCGAGTACAGCCAATCTTGCAGGTTAAGATTTATATTTGGATCTTGTTATTTAAAATGGATGCTGTTTAGGCTTCTTATAATAGCATTTTACTCTGTGTAGGGTGCAGAGGAAACCAGGCCTGTAAAAAGTGCAAATGAAAACAGGAATACTGCCACAGATAACTCCAGCATGGCTGAACAGTGAGACTCTCATTGTTTGCAGTTTGCAAGGCAGTGGAGAATGTGAAGAGATGTACAATTATGCAGGATAAGAATAGATCAACTGAATCAGTAAGATCACAGTATCTCACACCACTGCAAGTTCACCAGATTGTGAAGGTTCCAGCTTCAGCAGTTTCTGGTGTCGTGGCTGTCTTTAGTCTGAGAATTCATGCACAGGGCAAAAGGAATCTTCTGCAATTAAGTAAAAGGGCAGATGAATTTATTTCCCTCCCTTTGCACAGTCCATTGTTCTTGGATTCTGTCTGTATTTTGAAAAGTCTTAGAATGCTAAAGACAAACATATGAGAATCTGGAACCATGCTAAAGCTTTAGATACTGAGCTGTTAGGGTTGGCCTCCGAGCTCACATTAGCTTGTACTGGCAAACTAAGAGCTGACTGCGGATAAGAAAATTCAGGGGAGGTTATTGCCACAGATCCTTCCAAAAGTGCTCAGGAATCGCTGAAATATATTCTGTAGGAATAGTGCCCCTCTGTAAATCTTTGAAATTAAACCGTGCTGTCAAGAATTCTGTTTAACCTTAAGTGCAAATGGTAGTGGTAAAAGAGCAGCTGCTAGATAGACAAGAGTAGATGATCTTGCACTGTTGGTTTGAAATCAGGCATGTATTCAGGGCTCCACATTTCCCCTTCCCCTTGCTGGTTTTAAAAGTAGTGAGCAGAGTATCCCGTGTCCTACAAGACAGTTTTTCAAAAGACAAGGTCGAGGGGAAAAACCAAGATTGTGTAGTCTTTTAGAATTCAGTATGTAAAAGCTGCTTTAGAAAAGCTTTTCCTTAGTAGTCGTCCTACTTCTGAGAAAAATAGTGGTGTTTTCCACTTGGCTGGGGCAGGGGAGACCGAAGGATTTGTCTTCTAAAGGATGTCCATGGCACTTAGAGCTGATGGCTCATCCTGCATGCAAGGCAAGTGCGTTGAGAGATTTGATTGTACCTGCAGCAACAGCAAGAGCCAGTCCCTCCACAGCCCCACCTGTACTGGTCAAAGCAGGGGGGTTTTTCAGCAGCCTAACTACAGCCTCTGCTTCGTGTTCAGTTGTGGATCTCTAAGTTTCAGCTGCTGGTAGATTGACTGAAATGCCAATAACTTGGTACTTGCTGAAAAGTTATCACCTCCTCCAGTTAGCTGCTTCAAACTGCTGTAAAGAGAAGGAAACAAGGCCATTTATCCTACTATCCATCTGCTATGCCATTGTAAACTCCAGTGTGATATTCTGGAGTAAAATTACTCCGTTAAATTTCCTGTAGGAAGATAATCACACTGGAAAGCGGTGCATGACTTATGACATGTCTGAGTCCATCTGTCCTGGGAACCATCCCTAGCTCGTACACATCTGCTTCTGCACACCCACACAGGATGGGAGGATATTCCTCCACAGGAAGGCCTTCCTTTCCCTCAGAATGCAGGTGGAATGTATTGGCAAATCACAGGCTGTGGGTGTGGGGGCCAAGTTCCCAGAGCAGAGCACACGGAGTGGAGCAATTCACTCCGCTGCTCGAATGAGAAAACAGGATGAGTGAGAGGGAACACAATCACTCAGCCCATCTTTCTGTGTTCCTTCTGTGATAGCTGTTTCTCTCACTTATATTTGCTACTTGTTGCAATTGAAATGTTGACCACGAGAAAACTAAAAATGCTGTGTGATGAGATCAGTCACAAGGAAGACACCTGGTGCTTAAAATATTTAAACAAAATGCAGAGCATTTAATAGGGCAGCGTACCTTTTTAAATTCCGAAACTCTAGATAATGTTGTGCCTTTGAATTACAGATGTTCCTATGTGCTGTCCATTTTTTATCCTTTTTGTGTTCATTGAATGCCTTTCTGTGGATCATTTTGAAATTGCTTGCTGAAATTTCTTTGCTGGACATGGAAGATGGGTGATAAAGTTGTAGTGTTGAAACTATCCTGATTAGAGCAGGCACCCTGTTCTGAATTAGCAGTTTCCATTTTCATTTTATGTCTGACTGGCTCAGCTGTGTCTTTTAACATTTCAGCAATTCTGGTTCATTCAGAGGATTTATTTCATTCTTTCCAGCAACAGGGCCTGTGTTTATCTTTTCTCACCTCAGTAAGAGCCCTTTCCCCTTCACCATATCAGTCCTTCAGCATTACTGTACACATTGTAGAGAAGAACAAAAATGAGTCATTAGACTAATGACCATTAGTCTTAAGAGTAGTCAGTGAACAGATGCCTGCAGTGCTGTCATGTGAGCTTTTAATTGCTCTGGGGTTTGCTGCTAAAGCAGAGTAATCTAAGTAGTGGCTTATTACTGAGGGTACATGTGAAATGCTGTCAGTTAATGCTGGCAAATGAGTTGTGACCAGGAAGGGAACAATCTTCAGATTAATGGTATGTCCCCTTACATCGCTGCATTATTTGCTTTTTGTTCAGTTATTGAACCTTGTTCTAGTTAGCATTTAATTTTTAATGCTGGGTGGTGTGTCTGGCTCAGTACAACACACAGTTAAAACTTTACCCTGCTTGAGATGCTTTCACTGGCAAGAGAGAAAGAAGAAATACACTTGAACAACCACCCTTTCTCCCCTGCAAAAAGTGAGAGGAAACTGAAAAGTGGATGGATCATAAATATCAAGACTGGCATCACCGGACTGAGGGAATAGTTAGGCTGAGATTTAAATGTACCTGAATTGGAGTGCTTGGAGAAGTGAGTTGCAGTGTTTGAACACTGGACCTCAGTCTGGGAAACCATTTCAGCAGTAGCACATCAGGTGGGAATGATGATACTGGAAGTCAGTGTCAATAATCTCAAAGTGGCAGACAAATGATAAGACAAAAGTAATTTCTTAGGGAAAAGTGGTTTACTATGAAGTAGCATGCTTTGCCTCGTGGTTGGGGTATCAGAATTTCTGACACCAGTAAAGCACAAAAAGCTTAAAACCTCTAGAGTATTTGCAGAAATGCATTTGAGACTTAGAGACTGCATGCTATGAACAGCTTCTTTTGGGAATTTCTTTTTAAAATTGTGCTGAAACAGGTGTGCACACGTGGAGGGCGCTTGGCTGAAAGGCATTCACCTCATGTGCCTTATTAATAGCCTTAAACCAACATTCCTACAGCAGAACTGTGACCATTTAACTGCTTCCTTATTGTGAAAATGTGCCTGACCAACTCAATGTGCAAGGCTGCTCAGTCCATAAACCCTGCAAAGGGACTTATTGCAATGGAGAAAGAAGAGTAGACAAAGAACTGGGTTAATATCACTCAAATTATCAGAAGTAGTGGAAAACTAACAGTGGAAAAATCACGTTTTCCTCACATGTGTTAAATGCATTTGTGTGCTGAGCTGTTGGAAATCCTGAGTGAGCCTGGGAGTGAACATCTGGCTGGGGCATTTTGCTACAGTCTGGTTTCTTCCAGGTGAGAGAGGATTTGTCAGCTAGAGGTAACAGGGAGGAGAGAACCATTTTGATTATTTACACTCTTACTCAGGGTGGTCGGTCTTTGTAAGTGGAATTTTGGGATACAGCCCCCTCCCCAGCCCCTCTAAAGAGAAATGTTGACAAGATGGTAGCAGGAACTCTCGGTGCTCTGCTGGGAAAGGTGGGTGAAGAGCAGTGTTAGCCCCACTCTGCTGTGGTATTTACAGGACTGTTCAGTCTCTGAGAAGCTTTGTGGTGGCAGACAGGGGTTATCAGAGGCTTTTTATCTTCCTCATCTGTCAAAGTTGCTTGGTTGCATGCCCTTTGGGTTCTCCTGCTTGAGTTTTGGGCTATTTTATCTTCAAAAGTTGTGACAAAGATGTATTTTCCTGCTGGAGAAATTATTCCAGTTCTTGGTGGATGAGACTTTGCCTGTTTCCAGGTCAATTTTATTATGAGAATTTGTAGTCATTTGCAGTAGCAGAGCAATTCCATCAATTTCTTCTACCTGTTTAGTTCATGATAAACACCCCAGTGTTGCTGATGACAGTATTGTATAAACAGTATGCAATGAAGAACAATTACCAGGGCTAGGGCAGCCTTCTTGGGGGCTGAATATTTGCCAGTTTTTCCCTGCCACCTGAATCAGAAGCAGATGTACAGAGACTGAGGGCAGGGAGAAAACTCCCTGTCATTAGCAATGAAAGGCATCCAGTGCCCTGCAATATGTGATAGAATCACTGTTCAAGTTTCCTCACATGACAAAATCTCTGGTTTTAATTGCACTCATCAACAACTTTAATGTCAAAATCTTCAGCATTTAGCTCTGAAGTGTACAGTGGTTTAGGATTCTTTTTTTTTTCCCCTAAGTGCCGTGGTTTTAATACCATTCCATCACCCCACACATTTCCCTTCTTTGTGTTTTCATTATGCAACAGGAATTCTCTTAAAAATCTGGATCCGCCACTAGTTCTAGCAGGTGTTTGGCTTCTGAGTGCCAGAGTTTTTTTCTTCACGCAGCTTATGGATGAGAATTTCACTGCCCTTAGGCACAATTTCAACTGAAGTATATGAAAAGCATGTTACTGTGTCAGTTCAAATTATATCACTATTAAAGAAAAAACTCAAAAGGAAATTAAATATAAATAATCATACTAACATAACATAACATTAATAACATTAAGGTTATAATTTAAATTAAAAAGAATTGGGAAAATCTGAGTCAGAAGTCCCAGACTCTCCTGAGAGCAGCCATTGTAAATGAGGATATTGACAACTTTGAGTCACACAATATGTCTTGATGAATAGAACTGTAACACTGGAGAATATAAGAACTAAGTGTGTGTTTTAATTCTGTATAATATACTGTATGGGAACTAAGTATTGTGTGAAGTCTTGCATCCTACTTTCCCTCATCCTTATCCTGTTTATCTGATGGTGGCCAACTCTCTTTTGCTGTACTCCACAGTGTCCTAGGTCCCATTTTGCTCAATATAAATATACAAATTGCTACCACCTGTATTGCCTTCCGTGGGGTGTTTAGACCTGCATGTAGAGAAGTTGGTCATATGGAATGGAGGGTGTTTTTCCTTAAATCCTGGGTCCTGCTTTCCCACCAGCATGGGCATGTCACTGTGGCCAGATGAGAGCAAAGAG
The DNA here is from genome assembly GCA_013397915.1 of Daphoenositta chrysoptera. Taxonomy (NCBI): domain Eukaryota; kingdom Metazoa; phylum Chordata; class Aves; order Passeriformes; genus Daphoenositta; species Daphoenositta chrysoptera. The sequence goes on along the minus strand of VZRO01008011.1, from coordinate 75,603 downwards.
GCATTTTACAAGAACTGTGCAGAATTGTTAGCAACATGGTGCTGTGAAATTTCAGCTACGCAGAATTTTTGCTTCATGCTAGTTTTTAGGAGGATTTTTGTTTAGGAACTTTTGGTTACGTGGGAGCACTCACACCTTTCTTGTAACCTTTCTTCAGCATTATTTAGAGTAGTTATCCAGTCTGGATACTGAGGAAGGGGATGAGAAGGAAGGAATTTATTAGAAAAGGGTGATGTTGGTCTTGCAAACCAATTCGGTGCTGTTTATCTCACTAGGAAAGGATTAGGCTGCTACAGCCTCTTGTTCATCTCCTGAGGCCTCTATTCATCAATTTTTTGTGGTTTTTTGGGTAATCCAAAGGTCTATGTTAATGCATGGCCTGCAAGAGCTCCTAGGGTGTCTTGGCCCTTCATGGTGGAGGCTTCTTTCACTCATTAAAGGAATGACCCTCTATCCTTTCTCCTTTAATTTTGTTCTTTCCTTTGCTCCTTAAGCAATGTGAATCTTCATTCAGCACCTGTGCTGATTTGTTGGGCTTTGTAATCCAGCTGCCTCTGGCAGTGATCCTACCTAGCCTTAAACTCTGCTTCTTTCTTGCCTTTTGTAAAGAAATCTACAGTTCCTCAGTGATTGTGCTTCCAGTCTGCTCCAATATTTAACTGGACCTGCAATCGTGGTCATAGACAGGCAGGATTGTCTGTTTCCTGCAAAGGGGTGCAGCTTGTCACTTAAACAACAACAAAAATAATCCTTCACCACATGGTGGCCATGATACAGGACACTAACAAAGTGTCCTGGATTTGGTTGTATGGAGTTAATTTTCCACCTGGTAGCTGGTACAGTGCAGTATTGTGGATTTAGAACGTGAATAATGGTGTTTTGGTTGTTGCTGGGCAGTGCTTTCCCTACGTAGAGGACTTTCCATCTTCCTACACTGTCCTGCCAGCCAGGAGGCTGGGGGTGCACAAGAATTTGGGAGGGGGCACAGCTGGGACAGGTGACTCCACGGGGCCAGTGGGAGGGATGTCCCAGACTGGAAGGGATCCCACTGAACAATAAAACTGGGCAAAGTTGGCCAGGGGTGGGTGGCTGATGCTCAGGGACTGCCTGGGTGTCAGTCAGCAAGCACAGAGCGTTTGCACCGGGCAACTTGTTTTGTACATTCTTTTAGCATCATCATCGTTTCTCTTATTTTCTTTTCCTTTTTTTGTCCTATTAAACTGTCCTTGTCTCAGGCCAAGAGTTTTACCTTTTCCCTGATTCTTTCCCCCATCCCGCTGTGGGGGGTGAGTGAGGGAATGTCTGTGTGGTGTTTAGCTGCCTGCCAGGTTAAACTGCAACACAAAACTTTAAGAAAATGTTACAGTTTATCCGGGTTTCTTTGCTAAGGATGCTCATAGTACCTCTGTAACATAGTTTCTTTCTGTGGAGATCATGAGAACACTTAGAAATTGTCAATGAATAAAAGACTTCCATGAGAATATGCTGTAATAATATTAAAAGGACTTGATTTATGACAGGAATTTCACCAATTATTAGATTATTAAACAAAGAATAAAAAGAAGGTTTTGTCTGGAACAGTGGAACATATGGTGAAAGAGGTGATAAAAAAATCTTTTCAGACTTCAGTCACCTATGTCTCAAAAGATTTAAAAAAGATTTTTTAGTAAAATAGTATTTTCTGTCTCATTTCCAGATATTCCTTCCTTTCACTGTTTCATCACAGAGGAGAGTTGATAAAGGGGATTCAATCTTAAAAAGAGAGAAAACATCCCCCAACCATTCCCATGGCCCCAAAGCGAAAGCTTTGGAGAATGTGCAGGTAGAGTCTTCCCTCACCAGAATAGGTTGTTTTATCTACATGATATGTAGATAAATATGTTTCCTGTTGGATCTACACATGGCTGTGCCCCTTCCCCAGTCCCCAAGGCTAAGCTAAAGACTTGGGGAAGTAATTGGGTATTGCATATTTTGAAAGCAGGATCTGATCCGCAGTCAGTGACTTTCTGACAATAATTGGAAGTGAACTGCTCTGGGGTTCTCTTGTCCGGGTGCTGAATTTTTCCCATTATCTCTTATTTATACAAACCCAGAGAGAATTGAGTAAGCAGAGTTACTCACTGGCCCAGTAGTAGGTACAAGGGGTGTTGTCCTGCTGCAGCTGGGTTTGGGCCCTGGTTCTGTAAGGATGTCACTGGGAACTTTGCCACTGGTGTCACTGGGAGCAGCTTCAGTCTGCTAGTCCCACTTGCTTTAGAGCAGATTTTAGGCACATCCAAACAATTCTTTAGAAAGAAGGTCGAGTCTGCCTAACACAGAGTTTAGAAGCTTTGCTGGAAGAAGGAAAACTTCAGGGTTCATATTTCTTTTAGAAATATGAAGCGGAGTCGATATTTAAGCTGGGTTTTGAAAGTAAATGAAAGTTTGGCTAAATACTGCTGGAGCCTTTCAGTGCAATGTTTAATCTTTTAGCCAGACAATAGCAAGAGAAAACATAAGTAATTGTTGATAAATATCCAAAAGCTTAATCACTAGTATAAATTTTAGAAGGTGCAGAAAAAGATTTCAAAACGTGTTGATCTCAGTCTGCAGCCCAAGCTATGCCAAAGAAAATGTATTTACATTTAATCAAGAAAAATGATGGTAGAAATATCCTTTTGAAAAGACTGAAAGATAGGATCTTAATTTAAAAACTAAATTATCTCCATTATTTTTCCCGTTTCATTGTTGGCTTAAAGTTGTACAAACAGACAGCCTGAAGGAAGGTTTAGGCTGAGCACTTCAGTTCTGGTGACGTGATTTTAAACACGTTCCAGTCACTGGAACCACTCCGAGGGCTTGCATGGGTGCAGGATGCTTTCAGCAGCAGAGATGGTGTAGGCAGTTCCTTTCTTGCAGCTGTGAATTTGATTATAGTTACAGCTTAGATTCAGTGTTCAGTGATAGACACTTGAAGCAATAGCTGAACTATCAGTCTCTAAGTTGTTTGCTGGCAGCATTTTACTCTGTTGGAAAAAGGTGGCTTATCCAAAATACTTAAGAATTGTCTTTTGCTTATCTTTGTATGTATCTTCAACTTAGAGGCACATTTTTCCAAGCTTGTTTTGTTTCTTCATGTTCAAACAGGCCTAGAATGAGAGATGAGAAGAAAAATAATTAGGTTTGGGCTTAAATCAGATGTGTTTTAAGTCTGCTTTTAACTAATATAGAACATGCAACATGGAATAGCAACCCTTGGGTCTCCCACTCTGGTTCTGTCCCCGGCAGAGCTTTTGACTCAATCTTTCAGATTGTGACTTTCCTGATGAAATCTGACAGCCAAGTTCTTTTTCAGAGTTCTTCTATGAAGAAGTGCTTGACTTCAGTACAGCCAAGTCCTCTTTCACTTTTCTAGGAGAAATGACATTTATATTTTAATTCTGATTTGAAATGCTGGCCTCTTAGTTTAATATTAATAATTAAATAATTGGCCTGGTCTGCAGAAATGCTAAGCTGCTGGCAGCTTCTGTGGAAACTCGGTTCACTTGCAGGGTCTTTAAATGTTTTGGAGTGTCTAGGATTAGGAAGCTGTTTCTGTAGATCTTGGCCACGACAAAAGCTAATCTGACTCTTACTAGATATTTATTCGTCACGACTGCTTGCTCTGGAGATACCTGAAGTTCTGAACGGCTGATGTGACATTGTTTATCTGCAAATACACTTTTTCATGTTGTGATGGAGCTGGAGTGCTGTGCTCTATCTTACATTTTTGTATTGGAGTCCTTGAAAATCCATTAAACTAATCTGCTACTTAGCTGGTGTATTACTTCCCTGGGGCGTAAATCAAATGCTGCGGCAGCTTAGGAGACAGATATTTAATGTGAATTAAATGGGAATACACACATTTTGGTATATGATTGGACTTGCTGTGCATATTAATCTGACAAACATGTATTTACAAGTCATTAAGAATGAAGATAGTTTTTCTCATTTTGCTCTTCCCGTCTTTTTTTCCCCTAAAATAACGATTTTGGAAATGAATGCTGCCCATTTTCTGCTTCCAACAAGAACTAATAAAAGAGCCACAAAACTATGGAAAGCAAACTGCCTTCACTGTATTTGTCTTTTCTTTATAGAATTTACTTTGGGCAGGGTGCTGCAGTCGTGCATAACTGTAAAGCTTTAGTTGATGGGATCTTTTATCTTTTGTCTGTGCTTCTTTGTAAAAGTGAGATACTGAGGCAGCTTCAGGAAGAACATGGTATTTGCCATTTTCAGCATTTGAAACAGATAGTTTTGAAGATTTCATCTGCATTACTCCAGTTTGCTCTTATTATGCTCATTTCTTTGAGATGTTACATCTCTGCTTTCTCATCTTCTTGACCTTCAGAGCTCACATTTAGTAGAAATCTCTCTTTCTAAAGCTGCTGCTGTCTATATATAAATATGGAACAATTACTTTCAAGTCTCCTGGTGGCTATGATTAAGTAGAGTGGTAGCATGCTGGTATGAGGTTTGGTTGAGCTTTGTCTTGGCCTTAGTATCAAATTATCTCCAGGAACTGTAGACTAAATGAGATTTTAAAATTTATCTGAAATTACAATAGCAGTTTAAATCCTTGGATGAAGATGTTACTCTCTAACTTGGAAGGAATGACCAGTGATGAATATTTATCATTTTTAGTAATAGGAAAACTCCACAGTTTAGTGATTGTCCTGATTTGATAATTGTGAGTGAGCTGGATGGCAATAATTAACATAAATCCTGGGTATCAAGGAAAGGAAAGAGCAGTGTAAGTACTTTGCATTGTGGGGTGGTTTCAGAATGTGCCACTGGGGCTCCTTTTGGGTCAAAGGGACCCAGAAGTTGTGCCCCAGCAGCACCAGCTGTGCTCAGCCATGGGAGATGCTCAGCTGTGTGTGGGAATTCAGTCCTCCTCAGCCATGCTACTTAATAATGGTAATAGTGCCTGGGAAGCACTCACTGGCCCTTCCTCTTACTCTCAATAATAAAATAAAATCCTCAAACCCAGCAACTTGGGCAGATGCTTCTCGTCAGTGTTCTACAGAGTAATGCAAGTGGGCAGCAGGAAAAACAACGTGTAGCTCCTGGTGGAAGGAGAGCTGAAAAGCAGAGGCTTGGACACAGGCAGGGCTTTGTGTCCTCTGCAGCCCAAAGTGGAGGAGAAATTCGGTCTTTCAGCGCTCGGGTGGGGAGTGGTGAGAGAGGGAGCAACCCCAGCCTGAGATCAGAGCTGTGCTCCAGCACCAGGCTTGAACAAACCCAGTGCCAATTCACACTTCCCTGCATACATTATCTGCTGACCAAGACAGTTCTTCATCACACAGGCAGAAAGATGTAGCACAGAAGACTTTATATTTTCAGTTTCTGGCTAATAAGTTACATGTTCCAATCAACTAGAAAGGTTTTCAAACACTGATCTGTTTCCAATTTTTATATTTTCTTTTTTGTCAGTAGGTAATATATACTTTCTTGGTACAGGATATATTAATTTCAATGAGTTTTATGTAGTGATTGGTATTATATCTGCTTTGTCTACATTATCACCTTCTACTGTCTTCATATGCTTAAGATCATAAAAGCTGGTTTAAAATGCCTGTTCTAAATCTTAAGTGTACTTGTAACTTGACACATTTAATTTAAAGCTATTGAGATTAAACTGGCTATTAAACAGACCTAAAACACTGGCATGAAATGTAATTGTTTTCTGAAACTTGCACTTACAGTCTTTACTTTAAAACATGAATTTATATCAGATTAGCTAAGTCATTCGGAGATGATCTCAAATATACTATAAACCCACAGACTGTTGAAATTTGAATTATGTTTAAGCCAAAGTGCCCATAGAAATATAAAAAGCCTCATAAGGAGCATTGGTGGATTCCTCAGTGGGAAATAAAATGGGCTAAGTAGAAACACTGTATTTTGTGTTCAGCAGAATGTATGAATGAAAGTGCACTGGGAACATGCAGCTTATTTGAAGGTACCTGTATCTAGAGGGCAAAAATATTTTTCTACTACTTTGGTGAGTGAAAACAAAAGAGTTCTTTGAACATTTGAAGATTTAATTTTTTTAAACATTCTCAGCTTGGGTTGTTTATCAGATGTAGTTCCTTGGTTTCAACATCAGTTTGCCATGACAGCTCATAGTGTGTTCTTAGTGGGTTTTTTTTTATTTTTAATTAGTTGCTTTGCTGCATTCTTCCTTACTTTGAATTACACTAGACAGGTAGCAGTACCTATTGCTGCAGCTGACAGATGAGTTTCCATTGTAACCTCCTGTGTAACCTTATAAAATATCTGCCTTTTACACTGAATTTTTCCATGCTTGGAAGCCAGAAGCATTCCTCTGCTTCTCAGGTGCCTAGCTGTGCTCATTAGCTTTTAACAAGAAAATGGAATGTGTGTTAGAAGCCCCTAGTTTTTCTTGTTATGTTTATCAAATTGCTATTTCAGCTTCAAATATTGGCATGTTTTATATTCAAAGCATAATACTGATTAATGTCCAAAGACTTTATATTTTAAATTTTTAACTTATGAAGATGAGAAATAAAAGCAAGTTTATTGCTACATATCCTACTGAAACATTTGTTTATGAGAAATTAGGCAACAGTGTGATATATACAATTAGCTACGGAGTATGGTGGGGTAATTCTGATTCTCTTCTGCCTGTAAATTAGGCAGCTCTTCCAAAAAATATTGTTATAAATCACTAGCACTTGACAGTATTCTTTTCCAAAATATTCTGCAAATATAAACTTAACAATACATCATTAACATGGGTCAGCAGGTGTTGCAATTGTTTTACACCTGCTGAAACTGAGGTGGAAATGATGAATCCTTTAACCCAGGCCACTTGAGATTAAGAAGGTGTATCAATTATCCATTAGTCCTGTGCTGAAATCATAGGATTACCTCACTGGCACCCTCCTCACTCAGGATCCATCGATGGCCCCTTGGAAGCAGCAGGGAAAGGGGCCAGGTGATGTCAGCCCCTTCCCTGGCTGGGTCGGGCTGCTCGTGTCAAGGCTCCCGTCAGCTGCAGCCAGCTCGGCTCCAGCAGGAAGCACAACTGTGAACCTCTTTGGGTGCCCTTATGGGGAAAATATTGTTATCAGATGCAGATTTGTTCTCTGTGTTTTGTTACTTAGTTATGCATAAATAGAGTCAGTTGGCTAAAGTGTAAAAGTGAGAGCTCTGCTGCAATAAGCCTCAGAAATGTCGTGAAGATTTAATGTGAATGCGAATTGCTCTTCTGTAGGCCTGACGAAAAAATCCTCTTTACAATCCTGTTCAGTCTTGCATGCTGAAATATGACCTTTACCCTAGTCTAGACATGTCCTTTGCAAGCTATTTCCAGTTTATATGACGACTGCTTGATTTAAACCAAGTATGTTAATCTGCTGCTGTCATGACTGATGGGGTTTGCAGGCTGAGAAGCTGACAGCTCACCACAGAGTGAGCAAAAGCACCTTCAGCTTCTCCAGACCATCCTGAAAATGTCGTGCCATCTGCTTTTTATGAGATAACTTGTGAGCTTCAGAAGGTGAACTTGCTGCAAGAGACAAAGTGCAGCAGGTCTTACCTTCCTTTTCCACCACAAACTGGTTGAATTATGTCAGTTACTTTTGAAAACTCGAGTCAGCTGGCACCTATATGTGGTGCAGTTCTAGCCAAGAGTCGAGAAACTGGGCCATGGCAACTGCCAGCTTTCATGTAAAATCGCTGTGTAAATGTCAAAATATACAGTTTAATTACACCCCTATTTATTAAGTTTATTCATTGGTAAATGTCCAGCAGCAATGTGTACATTTCAGGCCTTTTTTTCTTCCCTGAAAGGTTTCATTACCTTTTGGAAGGTAATGTTCATCTCCTTGCCCTGTCCTCACTACCACAGCTGGACTCAGTATTCCGCATTCAGAAGATGATTGCTAATTTTCTCTAGTATGCAAACCAGCTGGCTTCTCAGGGCAGTGTGAAATGCAGGAGGAATGAGGGCAGAAGAGTCTGTGCAGAACATTTTCTGCCTCTCTGGGTTGCTTGAGAGCTGCAGTGCAGTGGGAAGGTGCTGGCCCAGCGTGTTGAGCACCCTTCAGGTGTGTTGTGGTTGCTGGCCAGGCACAGATCCTCTGAGCAAAAGCTGTTTTTGTAATCAGCACCCAGGTGTCAGACAGCCCAGCTGGAGGTACCAGCTATGATTCTCACAGAATCTGTTCCTCTGTGCTTGAAATGAGCCTTTTTTTTCTTTCCCAGCGTGCTCTCCAATGCTCCTCCCCAGCTGTGAATTGCATCCTGAACTAACATGGGGCACTGCCTGTGTTCAGTCATTCCCACCCCCTTCCTATTTCTTCTTTGCAGCAATATCTTCCTGCAGGACAGGAAAGTAATTCATGGTGTTGTGGCTTCATAGGTAACCCTGTTGGACTACATGAGCCCTCAAGGTATCTTCTGAGTTATTCTGTGATTCTCTTTGTTTCTTCCTGTAATCATAAATATATTATGTTTACCCAAAAGCCTGTTACCTGCAGTAGCCACTTTTCCAGGGAAGTCTAATGTTGCTTTTTGAATGCCTTTGAGCAGTGATGGTTGATAAGCCAGAGATGGTATCCTTTGGTTTAGCAGTTTATTCTGCTATTGGGGCATCTTCTTTTGGTTTGGACCTCTGTAGGTATGTAACGTGTCTCCATCACAGCAAAATATCCACCCAGAAGTACCATGCCTTAAAACAAAACACCTTTTTTTTTTTTTTCCAGAAGTTCATGTCTAGATTTTGTAATTTTATGTGTAGTTTCTTTAAAAAAATTTGTGTTTGTAAGGGGTGTAACGTGACCTTTCTGAATTTCTTGCAGACAAGAGCAGAGCAATCCCAAGGTGCATACTTCTTGCCCGAGTTTGCACTTTCTCCTCAGGGGAGTTTTCTTGAGGACACCACGGGGGAGCAGTTCCTCACGTACCGTTACGATGACCAGGTCAGTGTGCCACGTGTGAAAATCACAGAATTGTCACATTCCTGTAGCCCCGAGACACAGATTGCTGTGAAACAGATTAATATACAGAGGGTGTGTTATCTTTTGAAGGCACATCAAATTTATAGCAAGTTGAATGGTAACACACTACACAAAATCAAAATAAGGGCACTTAGTTGCAGAAATAATAATTAAAACCACCTTTGGAAAATATTAATAGGATGCAATGGAGACAAAAGCAGCAATATTTTAGTGATGTGTTAATAGATGTTTATAGTTACATCTGCAAAATGTGTGGAGTTAGGGGTGATTGTCCTTTCTGTGAATTGTTTGACTTACCCTAATTTGTTTTATTTAATGGAAAAATCAGTGTTATGTAGATCTTGCGTTTTCCAGCTTGTGAAAAGTCAGAATATTGTATTAGTTCATGAAGTTTTTGTAAGGGGAGGTTGGGTGAATTATAAAGAAACAAGTGGGAAGTGTAATAACGGATGGCACAGTGTTTAGAAAGAAACAAATTATTTTTTTTTTAAAGTTAAAAACCTTTAATGCTTTCTCCAGACCCATAGGAACATTATGTTAAACATGGAATATAGATATAAATGTAAAGAAAGCAACATGAAAGAAATGCTGTTAATCTTGGCAAGAGATCTGAAGTAAACCTAGGAAATGTGTGGCGTGCTGTGGAAATTTACTCATAACACAATGTGTTCCAGGAGCCAGTTGAATTTCACATCAAAACTGCCTGAATTACATTCATAGACACTTACAGTACGTTTCTTAATGTAAGAGGGAATTTGTTAGGAAACACTCCCTGCAGAAGTGAGAGAAGAGCCAAACTTTCCCTGCATCACAAGGTATGGTTCTGTCAGTGATGGGAAGTTTAATTTTGAGAGATGATCTCCCTGCAGGGGCTACTTGAAGAAAATAGTTTGATCATCAGTGCCCTAAAAGAGAGAACTGAGGTGAGGTTATTTAAGCTTTAAACTGACAATCTTTTTAGACAGACAAAAGGAAGCAGAAAAGATACAATGGAAAGCCTGCTGAGCCACTGTGAACTATTTGAATTTAGTTTAAATATTTACAATAATTCATACTTTTGCTTCCCTAGAGGGTCTTGATTATCAACAGAAAAGGTACTTGGATAAGACCTTCCTTGGACCAAACACCTGGGAAAGCAATAACTTACAGGACAGTAAAATGCAGCTGCAACTCAGCCTGCATTTAATGACAGTAGTTGAAAAACACTGTAAAGGTTATACACTTTGATCAAAATAGTTTCCATTTAATGGAGCACATTTTGGAGACGATGATAAATCAAATATTACAGAGGCTTAGTCTGAGTCTTTGACTAGACTGTTTGGACTATGTGAATAATAAAGCTGATTGAAAAACAAACAGAATGAATCCCCCTGAAAAACCCTCAAATACCAGCATAGCTCCATACAGAAGCTGGTTCCAAGCTCAATTCCATTTGATGGAAAGAATTCCATTTGATGGAAAGTTTTCCATTAATTCCATTGAGATCTGAATTGGATCTAGGATATGGCCAGCTTCTGTTCTTTCATAAATGTGATTTAGTTTTGAAGCCTGCTCTTCCCAGGCACTTAGCAGTATGAAATTAAGTTTGAATTCCTGGAACTGAAAGTGGTGCTGAAACATCAAAATGTTGAAAGTAAAAGCAACTGTATTAGCAGTAGTTTCTTTTGAAAGAAAATTCAGTTCCTAAGCATTATTTATTAAAAATTATACTTACATTGAATGCAGATGGGAACTGATCTATATCTTTAGCTTTACCTTCCTGCAAGTAAACCAGGATTTCTTCAGTGAATAGAAAAATTTTCCTTGATTTTCTAGGGAATTAATCATAGGTTTGTAATAATATACAGTTATAATTACACTTTTGCTGAAATGTTAATACAAAACTCAATTGTATTGTGGTCAAACTGGGTGAGAAAACTAGATATTTTTGTTTTCTGTGTCTCATTCAATGCTTTCTTTTGACGTTTACTGGTATGAATGGATGAAAATCTTAAATACCAGGGGTGTGAAAATCCTTAATCAGATAATCTCCTTAATTTTTATAAGCTAGGATGGATAGGTTTGATACATGATGAATGTGATAAGGATGCACAGGTGAATAAGAAGAGAGGAATGTATGTCCATTGAAAGTCCATTTTAACACAGAAATGGAATCAGTACTGGAAGGTTACCACATAAATAAAGAATGCAGCAGCCTCTTCTCACACACCTTCATTCCTTAATTGAGTTTTAGCAATTCATTTTCTATCTTCTCCTACTGTGATGGGCTGCTGGCCTGTGGGAGTCCATTCCTTCCCTTTCCCTGATCTCAGAACTGTCCTGGGAGCAATCCTGCAGAGTCCTGGTGTTCCTGTACATCCCAAGTTACATCTCCAGGTTACACTGGAGAACTGGAAAGGTGAAACACCCTTGTTCACTTGACTCCAATAAAAGAAGAGATCAGTCTGCTCTGGAGATCGTTCCTCCTTCTGTGTCCACGGAAGGGAACAAAATAAATGAGAGGGGTGAGAGCTCCCGAGGCTGTGGTTTGGAGCTGGAGAAGAGGGTGGCTCACAACCTCCATTCCTTTGGCCAACCAGTGTTGAGACACTTGCAGGAAAACCACCTATCCCTGTCTTCCCAAGCGTGCCCTTTCCCCTGCACTGTTCCTTCTATCCAGGCTAGTAAAATTTCCAGGGATAGATGGATAATATTTTTATATAGCAGCATCATCATTGTCATGATCCAAGATTAGTTTCCTTACATCCTCCAAACACAGGAATGTTTCAAAGGGGTTTTCTTTGGCTGTTGTGGGTGATATTTTTCAAGCAAGGAGCCAGTTTAATCAGAATCATTCATTCCTTTGTTAGTAAGTAATCTCAGTAAAATAGAACTAGCTGTTACTTAAATATTCAAAAGTATTTGCTATCTGAAATGACAAGCTTACAGTTTGAAATGAAAGATGAGTAAATATTAATAGGAACACACTGTACTCTGCTCTAGCCCAGCAGAATTACATATGGACTCATGTTGTACATGCAAGATAGTACATTTTGTTCTGGTTGAATCTGGCAGGACTGTGCTCTCATTTTTGTACAGGACTGCACTAACCTCTTTGCATATTTTGTTGCTGTGTGTGTATTTAAGAATTACATGCAGATGAAATTCTTTGGCTAGATATTTTGAAAATTCAGTGGATATATTTTTTTACCTCTTCTATGACTATAAAAGAAAATATCTTTTAAGGTCTGATTCAATACTGCCAGCCTGATTCACTGGAGTGACATCTGCATAGAGTGGGACATGATAGTTTTGACACATTTATTGCTGTATCTACAGGGAAAAACAGTGATTCAAAGCAAATACTTTTGAGGGATCCCAAAGGACAGAAATGTAGCAATGTTTAAATGGAACAATTCCTAAAGGCTCCTGTATTGTTCACCAAGTGATGTCTTGTATCAGTGCATTGCATCCTGCATTTCTGAAATTCTACTGAGTCAATGCAATTTTAAACTAATTTGCTACCAAACAGATTTTGATGCATAGCCAAAGACTTCAACTGCTGTTGGAAATTTGAGATTGAAAAAAATATATGCCCCTCTCCTACCATTCATGAAAATAATTAAATAACTGAATAAATACATGAAAATAAAGGAAATTATGGAATAAATATACAAGTAATAGCCCTTTCTCCAACTTTGAGATACATGTTGAACCTTGCCATAAGGAATAGTTTCCTAGTTTTCTTTCTGATTTCTTTTGGCTTTTCACCTTTTAATCTACTACAAGGAATTTTTTTCTTTTCCAAAATACTAGTAGTACTGGAAAGCTTTCTTGCAGAAATAAAATGTTCTTGTTTTCTGACACTTAAGGCATTGCTTCCAAGTATTAAAACCATTCCATATGACGGACCACCAAGAAGGACAGCAGTGAAAACTTGGTTGAGCTGAATGTGTTTGAAGTACATATCCACTTTGATTGGCTGGCTGAAAGAGAGTCCTCTTGGGGGTGTGGGTAAAGAAAAGGAAAGTAAAAAGAAAATAAGTTTATCTTTCAAGTGAGAAAATGTTTGCTTGACCAGTTAGCTTTCTAGTTGACCTTGCTGCTTCTAAATTTTATGGTGTTTACCAGTTTAAACTCACAACAAGGATAGCCTGATTCTGGAATTAGATATATGGCTCTAAGTAGTCCAGTCTTGGCAAAGAAATCTGTTTCTAAACAAATATTAATGAAAATATGCACTATCAGACTTGTGTTTGGCTATGTGAGGTAAGGCAGAAACCAGTGAGTCTGTTTTCAAGGAGATGTGCAGGTTGTAATACACAGGCTGCAGCTGCTGCAGTTCATTCAATAACTGGTCTTTCTCTGGGTTTGCTAGAAAAGTGCCTTGCTATAAAGTGAATGCCAAAATCGAGAAAATAAATATTCTCATTTAAGCCTTGTGTTCCACGAATAGAAATAGTCTGTTCTGCTTTTTCAGGGGGAAAAAGGAGCATGGCATTTAAAGTATGAATTTTTTTAAAAAGGCAGTGGAACCCAGGATCTGAATTACTCCAAAAATTAACATTGAAATATTAATTTGAAATTGAAATACCAATTTAATATTGAAATATTGAAAAACTGATGGAACCTATTTTCCACCTTTTTATTTGTAGTCTGGCAGCAATAACTGTTTGTGTTTGTTCTAAAAGTTTTTCATCTCACACCGAGGAAACTCTTGTGTGGACAGAAGTTGTCTTATGGCTGGCAGACATTTTTCCACCATTTCCTTCATCTCTTTCTCCATTCCACCTGCTGCTGGTTGCCACCTCCGTGCTCTGCCTCTGGAGGTGCCTGAGCCTGGCTCTGAGTGGCAGCTGCTTGCTCCCAGCCCCAGCCTTTTTATCCCACTGCCAGCTGTGTGCACCTGAATCTCCAGGGAAAGGGAGCCTCTCGTGTTCAGGCTTGGAGAGGAGTCATGGAAGGGACATTTCTGCAAATTAACACATCAGGGAAGGCAACTCTAATCCCGAGAAGGGAGGAAGATTTGTAGTTTGTGCCTCACGTGCTACCCAAGAACATAAACCTCCAGTACTCTTGATTTGAGGACCCTGAAATTTGTGTTATTCTCTGATGAGCCGTTTTTGTTGGTACCCTGAAAAAGCACTCAGAACTGTTAAAAAGACTTAACGTCTTGAATCTTGATGTCTAGCTCTTCACTTAGAAATTCTCTTTTTTTAAATAAGCAAACTGTTTTCAAGTGGCCACAAACTATTTCAGGCATTCTTCTATAATGAAAACATTCCACTGTGGAACACTTGGTGGTTTCATTTGTGTATTCGGAGGATGAACCGATAAACTTAAATTTATCCGAGCACCAGAGCTGCAACTGCTAATTCGTGGCTGTGGGAATTTCAGCACTGTGATAAAATATTGCTCTTCTGCTGTGTAGAGGACTGACCTTGCTGATGTTAGAGCAACACTGATTTCACTGACTTGGATCCTACCAGTCATTCCATCCTCTTAGCTGGCTCATCTGGTGTAAGTAACAAATTACTGGGTCAGGTTTCTGGTACTCCATACTAATCCTACAGATGTTCATAATGAGTTTTAAATCATATTTAAGGAGTTTACAGCCATGTGTTTGTAAGGCTGAAGATAAAAACATCGTAATTTGGTGTTTCTCTGAAAATTTAACTGAAGGTCATGTTAGGTGTTCCTCAATATTTTTAATTCTATTCTTTTTTTTTTTATTTATACCTTTATGTTTTGTTCACAGGTTTGATTTTGGCCTCTTTATTTTTCAGGGTATGTTTTTTGATTTTTTTTTTTTTTGGGTAAGGAAATTAGCTCCATAATCAAGCAAAATGTGTTTCTGATTTTGAATGGAAGGGAGGAAAAGGAGGCAAGGATTAAGAGAAAATGAAAACCACTTACAATTTCAGGCAAAACTACTCTTACAGAGACTGGTACTGCATAAGTCAGGCATGATCCTATTCAAACAATACTTTTGTTTAGGCTAATTGCTGGCTGGAAGTGTGTGAGAAGCATATGCACGAGTAATTATATCATTACTTGTGTGTGATAGGCTGCTTAGTGAAATGAAAACCAGTTTTTAAATACTTTTGTTTATTGGCAAACTGAATGGGGAACTGGCACTTTTTAAACACCAACTACCATTTTAAGCTCAGGGTTTTGTTGTTCAGAGAAAACAGTGGAACTGCTGCATGCAGTCCGTGTTTCTTTGTGCACTGAGAATTACAGATTTTCTTGTTTTCTATTACAGCCTTAGCCCCAGGCCTGCCAAAGGTCTCTGTGTGTAAATCACACTTACAGAAACCAGTAGGTCCTCACCTTGTGCAGTGTAACAGCCTTCACAGGGAATCTGTAATACTACAGTTTCTGCAGAAAACACATTTTACATCATTTCAATTTGGATCAAATACGTTCAGTGAGGCTGTAATCCTACTCCACCAGATTCCGTGGTGAAACTCCGTGGCCTGGCTCCGTAGTCCTTGTGTGGCTGGGATGATACTGACCTCAGCAGCTGGCAGAGGATTCCCGGGTAACAGAAGTGACCCCTCATTTGCAAGGTCATCCCCCAGAATGATTTCTAAAGGGAGAAAGGAGAATGAACCTAAACTTTTAGTTGTTTCTCTTATTCTTGCTGCCCTGGGTGCTGGACAGGTATTGAGGCTGCTCCAGTGGATGATAAAAGGCTATGCAGGCGATACTGATTTTCTTCATTTTTTTTTTCCTTTTTCTTTTCTTATATATTTGGGGCCACAAATTCATGTTTATTGAGTTTGAAGTTGATCCATATATAAAAAAAAACCCCCACAGCTTTAATACAAAGAGCCTTGCTTTTCTAATGTCTTCATCATGCACTTTTTTCATTAAAGGCTGAATTTTTAAAAATTATTTTCTGTGTTTCATGTTCTGATGTTTACAAGTCCAAGTTTTCCCTAATACATTTTTTCTTTTTCTAGCAATAGATTTAAAGTTTTTGGTTTTGTTTTTTTTTTACCTTTCGTTCTCCAAGGGGCAGACAGAAGGATGTGCACTTGGGCAGATATTCTACTGTAAAGTCTTTAACTCAATTCTGCTACACTGGATTAGTTACAAGACACCTGATGAAATGAATTAACATTATACAGACTAGGTGCTCGTTTGACATTCTTCAGAGGAGACCAATGATTAAATCCTGAGAGATTGATACAATGCAATGTGAATTTCCCACTGACCTCCTCATGCCCCCAGTGAACCTCCAGAAGCTGGCACATGTTCTTATCCAAGAATTTTGACATTGATAAAGGCTGAGGTTCAGCCTTCTAAATTAAGACTGAAAGGTCTGGAGGTAACAGAAATAATCCTGTGTTTGTACAGCTCTGACGTAGTGCTGCTATCATCTATCAATAAGAGTTCACTGAGATACAGTAGAGAAGTGCTTCTAAATCAAAAAGATAAAATTCAAGTACTGTGGGAAATGCAGTGCTTGGAACTGGAAAGTCATTCTTCAGATATACAGGGATGAGAGGATGTTTTAGACTGATAAAGCCTAATGGTGCATTAATCACTTCTTTTACATGGCACAAACATTTTGAAACTATGTCTTTGCACTGGCCTTAGTCAAGGAAAGAGGAGATTGTGTTTAGTTTTTTGATAACTCAGCTAAATTGATTGAACTTTTTAAGCTGTTAAGGCTCCTTTTGAATTTTGCACAAATGAGAAGATAAAATTTTATTGCTGAATTTTTCATGAAGGATGAATGTGATCAGTTTGGATTTTTTTTTTTCTTTGTGTCATTTCTGCCTCAGATAACATTTAAAGACCTATGAGAGCTTGTATCAGCTTCTCCCTTTTAACATGGAAAGCCTTAGTGAAAAAATGAAAGAAGTTTCAGTTTATACTGTCCCTAGAATAATGATTAGCAAAACTGATTGCTTGATAAAATAATTCATCCTGTGTAAGGTGTTTCTGATAGAATTGCATTGTTTTGCAAGGCAGTGGGTAATTTAAATGGGATTTATATTGTTGAGCATGGGGATAATATCTCTCACATCCTTAAGTCATCCTTTCAGGCCTGTCCAGCATGGAAAAATTATTTATGGGAGGGACTGGGTGTCACAATGACCCTTTTAGTAGACATGTACTTGAAACTAAATCTCTTCCAATTTGTATGCCACTAATGTGGAAGATGAAGTGAAAAATCTTTTAAAAATCTGCATATTTTGGCTTTGTTTCTAGGAATAGTTAAAATGGTTCTTGATGTCATTAACACTTGCATAATGAACCAGCCTTGGGACATCTAAAGAACAATCTCTTTACCACTTCCAACAGTTATTTCACTCTGTACAAAATAATTGTCAGCATTGCCAGTTAAACCTAATTTATTCCTACTATTAGACTTCAAAAGCTATTTGCTTGCAAGAAGGAAAATTACAAACATTAATTATCAATTTGGGCAATAACAGCAAAAATGGCAAATGTAGGTTCATTGAGAGGATCACTGCTGAAAAACGCATTTTTCATTTTCAGAGCTTAGAATGTGTTAGGGGTTGTGGTACTGTAGGACCCGAGGTGTTTTAATTCTAAATGTGCAACACCCTGGTGCTGTGTGTGTCAGGTGCAGCTGGAGCTCCCCACCAGCACTGATGCTGAGCCTTGCCTTGGAGGCTTAGGGGTACAGGGAGTGCCCACAATATTCAGAAACAGAACTGGGAGACTCCATAGTAAAAAAAAAAAATAGTATATGGAATTTGTTACCAATTTTTTCATGTTATGGAAGCTCTGATTTTTTTTTTTCCCTTCTTCTTCTGTTTTATATAAAGCAGTTACTTGTTTTTGTGTTTGGACCATAACCTATTGCTGTTTTCTAATCCCTTTAAACCATTACCCCCAAGAAAACACTGGAACTTTGGGTGCAATTTCCAGCATGCAGGATGTCCTGTGAATATCCATAGATTTTTTGCTTGTCTGAAACTGTTTACAGAAATAAATGCTTGCATGTGATTTGAGGCAATAGATGAAGGTGCCCAGTGCTTGGCTGAGTGTTTAGCATGGCTTTTGGTACAGAGAAATGCTGTATTTGAACATCAGCCCTAAGTACTTTAATGTGCCTGACACAAATTGTAGGTTCCACGTTTTGTGGGATGATTGGCAAATCTAAAACTCCTTTTCATTCTGGTTTTTTTTCCCCACTTTCCTATAGACAGGCAACTGTTACACTGGTTCTTGGCCTGGAAGGAAAGGCAGTCAGAACTCTGAGAACTGGAAACAATCTGGTCTTTTTTTAATACTCTTAAGACTATAAAACCTGACCTCTTTCCACTTGAGCCTATGTAATCAAGCTTTATAAAATTATCTCATTGGTAGTAAATTTTTTTGTTTGTTTGTGTTATCATGCTATAAGATATTTTTGTGCTTTGATGGCATAAGCCTTTATTCATTTAACATTTTTATGCTGCATAAGAGAAAAAGGACTTTTAAAATGGCACCAAACCTTTAACTGATTTACAGGTTCATGAAGCAGACTAGAGTATTTGCACATGGGCGAGAAAAATTAGTACTAATAGGCTGCTGTATGATGTGGGATGTTTTTGTAGTTTTTAAAATAGCCCTTGGGAGACGGTTGCAATTGTAAATACAAGATATGTTCTCCTTTACCTGATTATTTAGGCTTCGGTCCAAAAATCATAGTAATTTCAATAGACTTTGGATCAGCCCTTCATTTGTTTAATGCAAGAGGAGATTTGCCATTGATTTCAGAGAGATTGCATCCAGGTACCCCAAAATAAATACCATAGAGTGTTTGATCAGGGAACTGCTGGAAAATGGGGTAGATGCTAAAGCACCAGCATCACTGCAGCCTCAGTATTCTGCAAACAGGCAAGTCCAGTGGGGTTTGTTTCTTTCAAATCTGGTGTCCAAATGATGTGTGAAGACCTGTTGTGTAGTGAACTTTAATTTGGTTCAGCTTCTGGATTTGGTGAGGATCACAGAATTTTCTGTGATTTATACAAGCAAACCTATGAATGCTGCACTGAGTCCTGTGTTCCAAGTATTTGATCTGTTTCAGTCAGATCACCTAAAAAAAAGCTGACAAAATCCAGTTTACGTCTCCATTCTCATGCACAAGCTTTGCTAAAAATACACATATTTGCTGATGTGTGTAGCCTATAGGTCAGTGGTCTTCCTTTGTCTAAGTGATATCGTTGTATAAAGTATAAATCTGGAGAAACAAGCTCACGTAATGTCTCATAACATCAACACAATGTGGGGCAAAATAACTTTTTTTTACTGTTTGTGAAAAAAAGACTTGGAATGCATCAGTTTTGCTTAAAAGAAATATAGTGCATTGGCTTGAATGTTTGAATATTATTAATAGATTATATAAAATATGTTCAAATATCAGGCTAAAAACCACGAAGGTTTACCACCTTTGAGTGCTGGCTCCAGTGGTAACTATTCAGGGCAATATTGAAGTCTAATGTATGAATCAGAATTCTATCCTAAGTCTCTTATTAAAGTGCTAGGGCTAAGTTTTAAACTTGTCCTGCCCTTTTTATTCCTTTTGAAAAAGATTTTGTTATTTTTTATTTTTTTTTTGCAGGTATTTTTATATTTCACAGTGAACTTGCCAGTTAATGTTCATTCTTCTCCTGCTTCTTCAATATTGAGGCTATAGGACAGTCTGTTTTTCTCATACTTTCAGCTCTGCATTCTAATGAATGTCAGGCAAAGAAAAGGAGGGTGAAAATATTTCTTAGAAATAGTCCTTTTTCAAAGCGGTTAAATGACTTCCTTTAAATGAAGGCTATTGCCCCAAATTTGATTTTAAAAAGGATGTCTTGAGTTCCCAAAGAGATGATCATCCTTGTAAAATGTGATTACAGTGGAGATGGTCTCCTGTGCTTGGCTGGACCCGGGACCAAGGTCCTGCCTGCTGAAGGGAGGCTCTGCAGAGAATTGGTTCTGCAGGTGTCTGTCCGTGTTCTGCTGTGTGGGGACAGATTTGGAGCCCTGTCTAGAGCAGATAAAAGAGGTGACCTCTTGCACAGACCTTGGATCTACAGCCCGAGCACTCGTGCACTCACGTGATTCTTGTGAGGACTCCCATGTCTGTCAGAACTGCCCTGCCAGGAAAGATGCAGGTGTTCCAAAGTGTCAGCAGGATCAGGACCTCCTTTCAGCCCTCATCTTTGAAATTCCATGCTTTAACTCCTGTAAGGACCCAAAAGAGAGACAGCACCTCTTGGGAAGATCTGAACATCTCCTGCTCATATTGCAGTGAGCAGAAGTTGAAATAATTTGACAATATTTGATAATATGACGGGGCCTACAGTTCTTCTCTTTCATAGCTCAGATGTGCACTGATTTAATAACTCCCATTACTCCAACCTTGTTATGAAGCTTACCATGAATTGCAATCAATCTAGTTTGCATTTTAACCATTATTTTTCTTAAATGAGGGACTCAAAACCATTTTTGCAGATTGACGACATCAGAAGATTTTCCAGCTTAATGAAAAAATCCAAATGACCACATAATATTTTCAAAGAACAGACTGATGGAGGCTGGCCTGTTGTCAGAAAAATAGTCTAAGAATTAACTCTGCTACCTTGTGATTTAATTTTAAATTAACTTACGCTTTGTTGACAACATTTGTATTTCACAGAATAGGTGTAGGGTGCGAGTTTTCTGTATTGGCTACCATGGAGAAAAAAAAAAAAAAAGAAAAAACATTAACTCTGACATCTGTTTTTAGCACTTTCCTTCATATTTTTGGATGAATGCCTGGCAAAAGCTGGAAAGTGACTAAGAGATCAACCAAAGATGGCCTAAGGGCCTGTTCCCAGCTGGTACGACATCTGGAATGTTATATAGAGTGGATAAATTCAGAGTTGTAGTTTAATAAGATTGGTATTCAAGCATTCGGCCTACAGCAAAGGAAAGGACAGTGAAGCTGACAGCATGCATGGTGCATAATATGTCAAGGTGTCTGAAATATAATTTGCTGGGTTTTCACTTTCATTTTGGCAGATCCCTTATGCTTACATATAAACTTTCATCCAGTATTGTTTCGAACCCTTAAAAAATAAAAGGTGAAGTCATATTGGTATTATATCCAGAATCTTATCTTTTCACCAAGCTTAGCGTATGTCTGGGTTTCTGTCTTTCTTCTTAGGAAAAAAGTGCTAAAGACAGATTTTTATGAGCTGACTAGAAATAACTTAAGCTGCTACCTTTGCAGATTTCAAGTATATGCAGTCTTTTACAGTGAAGATTTTACAGAATAATAAACTATTCAGGAATCTGGACTTGTGCTCTATGGAACCATATTTGTAAAATTTATGTCTCAGAAGGCCTGGGGTTTTTTTCTGTTTAGTGTTTAGTTAATCTTTGGACTGCCTAATCTCCAAACTGTAATTGGACGTGTTGCTAGACAGGCCCAAAAAAGTTGCAGGCAGGGATGAGGACAGAGCCACCTGCTTTGAGCAGCCCTGAGCATTGCAGAAAGGTCTGAAAACGAGCTGGAGGCTCTGTTGAAGAACAGAACGAGCTCTGTTTGCAGCCCTGTAAGTGCACCGGGCTCTCAGAGTGCTGCAGCCCCTCCACTCGGGGGCTGCCTTTGTGTGTCCCACCCGAGGTCAAACCTTGCCCCTCTGACCAGAGGAGGATGGAGCTGAGTGCCACGTCCTGCCCTGGGCAGACCAGCTCGGGGGGCTGGGACAGGGCATGTGGGGGCTGCTGAAGCATCTCTGCGAGGGGCTGGGCTGTTCTGCACGTGTTCCCTTTCTGTTCTGTGGCTCTCTGGGCTCCCCTCTCTGATCTGCTGCTTCCCTGAGGGATGCTGGAGCAGGGGAGTCTGTGGATCTGCACTTCTGATCTGGGGGTGTCAGGATGGGCAAGGGAGCGTGCAGTGGAGGGGATGCAGGGTGGGAATTGTGACAGGGCTGTAATTGATGGAGAGGGATGTAATCTAAGCTCTTATTCCCCCATAATTTTTTTGAAAAGGACTTGGTACTTGCTCAGCACGTTGTGGTCATTTCTATATTATTTATTGCTATGTGAGATCTTGTAGGTGAAGACAAGCAACTTGAATATGACTTGGCAGGAGACCAACAGAAGGAGGAGATGGACCTCGAGAGGGAGGAGAGATGGCTTTTGCAGCTGCACTTTGGTAGCAGTTTGGATTTGGAGGTGGAAAGGCCAGATCTGAAATGACTGCAGCTGACAAGCAGAAAGCTGATTTATCTGCAGGGCAGTGCCACTAATTGTTGTTTAGCTGGTGGGAATGACAACAAAATCTTATTATAAAGTTGTGTGTGTGGTGCAGGTGTCTGTGAATGTGGTGCAGCTGAAGCTTAAGAGGCTGCTCTTAAAGTGTATAAGGCTTTAGAATGCTTTTGGAGGAAGAAATAATTAATAACAGAAAGGTAAATGAAAGGGAACAGATTTAACTGGAAGATCAGACCTACCCTAACTAATTTTATGCCTTTGATCAGGTTTGGTTTTTTTGTTTTTCCTTTTCTTTTTTCTTTGTTTTGTTTTGGGTTTGTTTTTGTTTTTGTTTTCTTTGACTGAGGGGAATAAAGGCCTCATTTATCTAGACTTTGGTAAAGCTATTTGACATAATGCTGTAGTGAAAATTACCTTAGAGGAGATGTAGTATTGTGTATGAAGTGGGATGTGAATAAGGAATGGGAGAGGAAGATGATAACTGACGGTGCCAAAAGAGGAATAATAGCCTAGAAAAAGGTTACCCACAGAGTTCCCTGGGACTAGAGTTTCATTAATGTGTGAGTCAAAAAAAAATTACTGTTGGGCTCATTACACTTCATATAAATGAAGATAAGATAAAGCTGGGAGGAACTGTCAACAGAGATGAGGACAATGCAATAATAACTGGATGACCTGGAAGATGGGAGTAGTAAGATGAAGTGCATGGTCATGCACATAGGGGCCACCAGAACATTTTTCTTTTTGGAGCTAATAATTAGAAACAAGATAACGTAGAACTCAATTTTAGCTTACATGTACTGTTGAGGTCTGGCACAGAAAACAACATTTAGAAAATAACAGAGAAAGTTTCTCGGCCTGATTGGGGAATGAAGTTTCCTTTTTAACAGGCTCGTTTTTTACAGTGGCTGAGGAGAGGTGCTGATGGCACGACTGCTGCCTGCCCCTGTCTGAGGCTGGGGAAGGAGGAGCAGTGGCATTTCGAGGCACTGTGGGCACCCCAGTGCTGTACTGGCCTTCAGTTGGTGTGGAAATTAGAGAGAGGGGTTCTAGCCATGGTTTGAGTAAAGTTCTGGAGTCGCTGCCCAACAGCAGAGGGGTAAAAAACTTTAAAACTTTTCCTTTGTGAATCAAAACTGTATTATGGCACACAATCATTCACAGAAATGTGATGCTGTCACAAGTCTGTACTGGGAGCCTCAGGAGCTCCATTCCTGAACTGCATTTTTTGGGGTACCAGTTGTGGGGAACACATACCATGCTGCTCATGCACATGTGTTTGAGTTGTTGAATACATTGGCAGCCAGAAATGGTGTCTCCAATGTTTAACTAGTTTGTGCATTTTAATTTGTGCGCTTTAATAAATATTTAGCAACTAATTTACAAAACTACAGTAGATTCAGGAACATCCCTAACCTGTATTGCTTGCTGAAGTACTTGTGCATGGCTCAATTGGGTTTTTTCCCTTGTTACAATAATTTTTCTTAGCAATCCTTACAGTTATTAACCTCTTTGTTTGAAATAAAATTCCTTCCATTAACCCAGAATTTCATGGATGACATGCATAGATGAAGAAAATTTCCAGTCGTATTTCACCAGTGAGCTGGAATGCAAATGCATCCATACACTGTTCAAGTTGGTTTGGCAATAGCTCTGTAACTTTAGAGGTTTATATGCTTACACTAGGATGGTTCCTGCTGTTTTAAGTATTGTCCAGAGGATATAATTTCTTAAATGAAAATTGCTTGAAGCCATTCATTTTTTTGTGTGACAAGTGAAGGTATCAATTACTTTCTCTTATTCCCTGTATGGAATAGGAAATGTTAATAAAATTCAACTTCTGAACCTCCTGATTGGTAAATTTTTGACCACCATGTTGAAAGATCGTTGTTGTGGATCAAGAAAATGCTTATTTTACTCTTTAAAGGTCACACACAGGACACAAAAATGGGTGAACAATAAAAAGGAGAAGGTACTGAGAATACATATAATTTATTAAAATTTAATTCCAGTTTTCTTAAAGCACGGTATTATGCAGATCTACCCACTCCCTCCTTTTGTCCATCTCTGCTCCTTTGTCTGGCCTTGTGCTTTCTGTCTAAGGATTTGATCCCAAACTATTGAAAGCAAGAGCATTGGGATGTCACTGTGGAAATTCTTCTGCTGAATTCAATGAGTCTCATTTTAAAGAATTTTAAACAGTTTCCTCTCTCTTTACATAAAGGTGTGGCATTTTATAGCTCACAATTTGAAGGCTGTGGCACTGAAACTTTGATATGTGCAGTGATTGCAGGACTGTGCCCTTGGAGGTCTGGAAAAGCAGAGGGCTGAGAGTAGCTCCATTTGGACCCAGTTCTGCCTCTGACACTGACGAGTGGGGCACTGCTGATTTCCAGTGCAATTAGATCTGTTTTACACTTTACACTTTTTGAAGGATCTGCTTGGTATCGTGGAAGGTTTATATCAGGTATGACCCGCATGCATTAAATCTTCTGCCCCCATGTACTGTGTGTTTCAATTTCACATTTCCCAGGCCTAGAGTTTTTATCCAGAGGTTCTCCAGGCTTGTTTTTGTCTTTCTGAGGTCCAGTTAAGCACCAGGTTTCAGACAGGAGGCTGACATCTCATAGCCATGGGAAATTAAAGCTTAGCTGAGTGTCAGCTGAATCTGACTTTTGTGAAGAGTGATTAAAACTGTTCCAATCTTTTTGCTGAGTTGAACTTGCTGGAGCATGGGCAATAGCTTTTTCTCCTAGAAAAAGCCTTTTTGTTCTTACTTGGGAGACAAATTTTGAACAGATTTTCTGAGGTGGAAGAGGTCCTTGATAACACTGCAGGGAGACAGCATTAGACATTCATTCAGAATTACCAGACAGGTATGTCCTGTGCCTGAGGACATTAAAGTTGTTACCTCTACTTTACCTGGCAGTATTTTGGCCTAAAGTCATAACTAAGATAAAAGGTAGCACAAGCATGGGAGCAAAAGTCTTTTGTTCATCTTAGATGTATTGCCAGTGAGTTGCTCTCATATAATTCTGACTAGTTAAGGGAGTGATTTTGGTACTCCACATTTCTGCCAAGCTGAGAATAATATAAAAATAAACAATTTTTACTTTTCTTAATGCTTTAATGTAACTTTATAATTGTTCACATTTGTAATTTTTTTTTTTTACTGGAAATACTTATATTTTTGTATCATTTATTAACTGACTCAAGCTTACTGGTATGTGCAACATTCACCTTCAGAAGAAAAAGGGATGATCCACTTGGCACAAGTAGCAGAGCTCCCCTGCTTAGAAATCTTCCCTTTGTAGATAAGGTCATTTGAGGATATTCTGTGCTTGCTCACATTTGAGCAGAAATCACTATTAAGGCTGAATTGAGATAAGAGTTTGCCAGCCATGAAATGGATGGCTTAAAAATTGGCCAGCTATTATGGCTACTTGTTATCAGTGGCCTGAACAAGGAGTGTGTCTGAGCCACCCTCTGTGTGTTTTCAGATAAATGCCCAGCACTCTGAGGTGGTGGCTCTGAATGGACAGAGAAAATTCGCTGTGTACACCTTTGTTTGGGTCTGGGTGGCTTCTCTGGCTGTCAGAGTCTCAGTGCCTGACCCTTTTTGGGTCTGGTCTCTTACCAACACTGGAGTTCCCCTCCTGCATTCAGCAGGACCCATCCCATGCATTGGTGCAGAACTGTGAGGGTTGGATCCTGTGTTATGTGATAAATGCTCAGCTTTCCAAATTTAGACCCAGACAACTGCAAACCCTACTCTGCGTGCTTTACCCTGCAGGACTTGAGGGCAGGGGAGGATTTGTTAATCCCTATCTCCTCTGTGTGATCAGATAGGGCTTTTGTAAAGTGCTGGGAGATGCTGGGCTGGGTGGTGCTTCACAGAGTTCATAGATCTCTCACATTATTACAGAATACTTAAACCACTCTCTGAACACTGCCCTTTGAAGACTTCTAGAGGTCTATGCCCCATTAAATAAAAGTAAAGACAATGGAACTGGTTTCTGTATATTTGTTATTTTGGCATTATTTTAAGATTTTTAGTGGGCTATATCATGAGAGTAAAAACATCAGTGTATTTTGCTTATTATAAATCTGGAAGTGCTGTGGTTTCTAAATGGCAGGGTAATTGACTTGGGAGGTCTTTAACTTTTCTGAAACTGATATTTTAAAAGCTTTGTATGTATTTGGTTGGAATTTTTAATGAAATAGATCAGATTGGTACTAGATGTCAGCTAGAAACAGATGTGGCATTTAACACACCTCCCCCTGCCAAGGTATGGTCTGATAACCAAAGAGTGCAGGTAAAATGGAAGGGAATTGGTGTTGATCTCCTTGGATGCTCAGTTCATTCCAGGCTCGTGGTGGGAGTCCTTGCTGGGAGACCAGAGGCAGTGTGTGTGTGCTGTGTGTTTTTAGGGGTTTCAGCAGTTTCAGTGACAAATGTTTTTGTACTGCTCTTTGAAAAGACCTTTTTTTAAGGCACATCTCGAAATGTAACCCATTGACTGATCTGTAGGTAGCTCTTAAGAGCTACCTTCCTTTCTTGCCTGGTTATCACTTCATGGCAAAATTAAATGGGTCTATCTTTTGTTGCTACTGTGTTTTCATTGTAGCAGGCATTTATTGCATAGTGGGATTGGTGGGTAAACTTTTGGGCTTTTTTTAATGCAGTGTTACGAAGAGGAGAGCACATAATTGTTCATGATTTCTGTTTAAATAACATATTTCTCTTATCTCTGTAATTTACTTTTAAATCTATCACTTAGAGATTGTCTGGTTTCACTGGAAAATAGGAATTGACTTCAAGGCAATAGTTGTTCATATATTTGTTCAAAACCACTCACTAATGGGCCTCAGTTTGATTTATAAACCAGCTCTCTCTTATCGTACAAACTTTAATAGTTAGCTTTTGTTCATGGAGAACTGAGTGAGTGAAGTCAGTTTTCCCTGAGACAACACTACTGAAATAACAAAATGAACAAGCTATGACTGAAAAGTGCCTTAAATATAAATGTTGTGATTGTGACAGGGCTAATGTTTGAATTTATAAAAGAATTTAGATAAGCAATATGATGTAATGCTTTCAGAATTTAAAAGAAAATAATTTTCTTTTTAGACCACAGGATTCTGAGTAATTGGTTTGAATATGTGAATAAGAACATACAAAGTTTATGTGTGAAAGAGCTATGGAACCCAATGTGGCAGTTTTAAATGGATGGGGAAATACTCAGTATGTATAGGCTCAGGAATTCCATAGTGAAGGAGTTTTGCAGTCTTTGGGGCTTTTATGATCACTGTGCATTTCTGGATGTTATTTTTGTGCTCGCTTTTCCCTTGCCAGTGGGACTGCAATGATTTTCAGGTGTACACATCCCCGTGCATGGACACAGAGTGTGTGGAAGGTTCCAGGCTGACATTTTGCTTCCTGGAGTTTGGGTTCTCAAGTCCAGGTTCACAGGTTTGCAGGGGGAGGTTGAGCAGGCACCAGCTCTGATCCAGCAGCTGAGATCAGTTGCAAGGCTGCTCTGGGTTGTACTGAGTTTTGTATCTTAAAGACCTGAGGGTTTCAGTGGAGAGTTCTCAATTGCTCGTTTGCTTTGAAAAGTGGCTTGAAGCTTAGGGATAATTCTCTTGTTAACTGTCTAGAGTAGGTTTCACTGGGTGATCCCATCAGCTTGAGTAGATGCACAGAAATTGCATGTGTACATGGCATGTATAGGTATCAAACCCCCAAAAATAACAGCCAAGGTAGCTGCTACTTTTCTGCCTTTGTAAGGAATGACTGAACACTGAAGTCCTTGGTAGTAACCTTTGGAAAGTCACTTTTGGTCCATTGTGAAAGTACTTTAAACTTGTACTTTAAAGTACAAATTTACTACATTGACACTCTAATAGTAAATGTTGTCATGGTCATGAAATTGGTCCTGGTATGTCCAGAGACAGCAAGATATTTCTGCAAATTTCTAATTCAGGCATAATTCCTCTGTATAGAACAGGATTTTACCAAAGACTTTGAAGTGAAAGGAAGGAGGCATGGATCATTGCGTCCTGGGGACTCTGTTTTTGGAATAATTAAAATTGTATTCAGTTGCCCCCACTTGAAGAGGTTGGGTTCTTGCTCCCTGCAAACACAATACTTTTATCTACATTTCTGCTTAAGTAGGTGCTGAAATAAAGATTAATACAAGCAGGATGGAAATGTACTGTATGTGGCACCTCTTCCTGTGGAACTGGATCAGTGCTCCAGCAGTGGGACTAAGGACTGACACTGGGGTTCTCAGCCTGAAGGCTGGGTGTTGCTGCTCCTGGGAGAACAAAAATAGCCATGAAATTAGTGGGACCTCATATTAAAGATAGAACAAAAATAGCCATGAAATTAGTGGGCACTCATGTTAAAGATTGTAGGATCCAGATCTATATTTTTTTGATTCAGAAGGGTGATAGGGTTTCCTGCAATACAATATGAGAAGAAAGACAAAACTGATTCTCTTCCAAAGTCTGTTGATCATGGAGCTTGGAGAACTGTGGTGCTGGTACACCTGTAAAAACTGCAGGGAAATGAATCAAGATGTAATGTTTAAAAAATGAGTGGGTTTTGTGGTACCTTTCAAAGGGACAGCGGAACACACTGACGGAAAAAATCCAAACCATGTATTGCACCTAACTGCTGAAAAATGTGGGATGGGATGACTCATAGTGATAGCGATTAGAGTCTTTTATTCCAGAATTATTGGTTCAAAGGGAGTAGAGATACTGTACTTCCCTGAAAGAATTGGAGGAGAATGAGATAGTGATTTCTATCCCCTTAGATGCTAAAAAGAAGAAAAAATACTAAATGTTTAATGTCATCTTAGAGTTTGTAGACTTCTAAGTTAAAAGAAATATACGTAAAAAAGCATTCTGTTTGAAACTTGAATTTGCCAAGATTCTTTGGGACCCTTTGCTCTTTTTATGTTTTCCTTGTTTATGGTGAAGGGTGAGGTAACAAAATTGACTTCAGTTTATGGCATCAAAATTTTCTCATCTTATCTTTCCCTTTGGAGAAGAGTTTACAGTTTGTGTCAGACTCACAGACATATAAAAATGTAGTAGCCTTTGTGGTTCACTTCACAGAGCACACACACTAATGGGCACACCCTTACTCCAAGAGATTTCTGTAACACATTCCCACTCTGGCTGCTGATTCCCCTGGGCACAGGGATAACAGACCAGGGCACCCACGAGGAGTACAGGCACCTACAGAACAGAAGGAAGGCAGAAGAGCTCCTCACACCAGGTGATTCTGTGCAGAGTGTGGAGAATTCTTGAGTATTTTTACTGCATGGAGAAAGGGTCCTTGACTGCTATTCTGTCCTGGCTTACTGGAGTATCTCTGTTAGGAGGCCTGGCACTAGGCAGGGCTGGATGCCTTCTCCAAATTCAGAGATGAAATGTGCTCATGTTTCACTCCTGCTTTATTTTTATATATGACGTTATGTGGCTTCATAGGAGGAAACAAAGCAGGAACCATCCCTGAAAACCTTTTTTTTTTTTTTTTAAATAAGCTTCATCCATGATGTCATAATTCACTTCTTGGGGCAGGGGGGGAAATTTAAAAATAAGACTACCCTCAAAATGCCTTTTCTCATGTGTGAGCAGTGATGTAATGAGAGCATAGGGTTTTTAAACTAATTTATCATGTACTAATTGTCATCATTCCCATGCTGCATTTTTCTCTATAAGATTAGGAAGCAATGGCATTCTTTATGCTTAATGGCACAAACAATTATAGTACTGACTTGGCACTGTTTGCTGCTTTGGCTGGCTCTGATGCTGCTGGTTTTTAAATTGGCTGCAAAGCAGCCTGTGGGACCCATGTACGATCAGTCGTCTGTTGGCACGTGGTTCTGGATAGCATTTTTCCTTTGACTCATCTCTGATTGCAGGGAATTTGCTATTGGCTGCAGCGTTTTGGAGAGCATGGCTGTGTGCAAGTTCCTTATGAGCTATATGCAAAGTCCCTTTTATGGTAAAAGCAAATAGTTTCACACAGAACAGGAAAATATGCACCATCCCAATTTACTGTTTCATTGCTCCTTGGGCTTTCTTTCTGAATTTAATATTATAAACTCTTTCTGATGTTCCAAGTTCAAAATCTGTGTGGCTGGCTTTTGCCAAATAGTGCTTGTACTGTGCTTAGAAATTGTGCTGCAGAAGTGGAGGCTGAACCAAACTGAGCATCCTTGTAGCATTCTTGTGTGGCTGAAATGACTTCAACCTCTCTAAGTGTTTCTTGGGGAATGTAGTTGGAGCCCAAACAAGGAAATAGGAGGAGACAGGCCAGGTCATTAATATTGTAGTGCCTTCCTTTGTAGTATATTTATGGTTCCCCCTAGGCAGAGACCTTTGGGATTTGGAGAGTCCATCAGTTTTGGCGGTCACGTTGACTTGAAAATGGAGATAGTTGCTGAAGGAGCTATAGAGAAGCTCAGTGTTCCTATTTGACCATCTCAGAATGTGAGTGCTGCTCCCTGAAGTGGGCAGGGCTTTGAAAACTTCTGCTAGACCAACATTTCTACCCTTGAACTGTCTGTGGGTGATTACAAGCCACACCATGGTTTATCACATCTGTGCAAAGCATAGTACAAAAAATTATGTGTAGTAATACTTAAAGCATAGTGAAAAATGCTATTTATTTATGTGCTGGAGGTATGGAAGGCTTACTTGTAAGATGTAGGGCTGAAATCTGGGAATACTGCATCCTGGCTTGGAGAGCAGCATTCACATTGTGTATTTTATGGGGGAAAACTCAAAAAATTTTGCGCAGAATTGGAAAAAAAATGAAGGAAAGATGCTAGTAGAGGCACAAATCTACCTGTACAATCAAAATTCATAATATCTCTTCACTTGTAGTTTTGTTATGGTGCACTTTGACCCCTCTGCCTTGGTCTCTCCTGCTCGAACACGTGCTGAACTCTCTGACTTCATCTGAGAAGCAAAGGCAGCGCACACCTACTGATGTACCAGGAAAAAACTCCTCCTTTTCTGCTTCTGTGATCATCAACTTCAGTCAAGTTTTTAAAGCCTTTAAAGATCTGTTAATATGGTGGGAAAGATGGCCTTTTAGTTGTACTCACTAACTTATCAGCTTCTCCAAATACATACCCACTTTTCCCTTTCTGAATTTTTGTTTGTCCTGATATCAGTGCTCTACATCGAAGCTGGGATTACCAACGAGGCTGGTTGCATTTTTTCCTCTTGCTGTCTGACTTCTGCTGTATTTAAAAATACCTTTTCACCAGTTTTAGGTGTTGATTTCTGTCAGTTTAATCTTAATGAGTCTTGTGTCAATATATTGTGTCATTTTTTGAAACTTGTACAGGTTTTTGTAGTGACTGCTCACTGCAGATACAATTAAACCCAAGCAAGCAAAAACCTTTCAAATTTGAAGGATTGTATACTACTAATTATTTTCCAAGTTAATAACACTATATATTACTTTATGTTTGGAATAGCCTGACTGGTATTAAAGAACGAAAGTGGTTGAATTAATGATATATTTCAGTGTGTTTAGGCAACCACACAATGGCTGAGGGGGATCTGTGGGGCCTGCTGCATCCAGAACTGTTTAGGCTCTTTGAACAGGAGTGGCTATAATGAGCCATAATGATTCCAAAGCTGCAATTACTGCAAAATGAAAACAGAGCCCTTTAAAGTTATTTGGGTAGATACTTCTGGTGGATGCTCTGTGGGCTGAGCTGTTACTACAGCCTGGAAGTTGTAACATGCACCAGGGTTCAAACCGTGCTGTACATTAACCAGCTTATTGTATCCATTTCTCCCAAGTGCAAGAGCAGCCAAGAAAACTTTCATTAAAGAAACGATCCTGCTAATTTAAGGTGGAATGAGCTAGTGTGAAGTAATAATTTGGCTTCGGTTTGCTTTACAGTAGTCCCTCCTGGAAGGTCCTGCTGTCAGGTCGTGCAGGAGCTGCAGC
Organism: Daphoenositta chrysoptera; assembly: GCA_013397915.1. Lineage (NCBI taxonomy): Eukaryota > Metazoa > Chordata > Aves > Passeriformes > Daphoenositta > Daphoenositta chrysoptera. The sequence goes on along the minus strand of VZRO01008011.1, from coordinate 43,404 downwards.
TACCGGGGGACATGTGAGAATTGCTTTATTCTAACTGAGTGGCAGTGACAGAACAATCAGCCTTGCTCATGCATGCTCATTTATTTTAACTCTCTGAGTGCCAGGGACTGTTCTGGTGCTGTCACGCTGCCCATTAGAGAACAGCTCTTTAATGGTCTGAGCCGAAATCCTTCTGCCAGCTTGGTCCTGCTCAAAGCTGCTGTCCTCATCACTCTCCGAGGTGGTGGAACAATACTTCATCCCAGCCAGGAGTGTTTAGGATTTGAATAAGGTCAGGAAATTCTTGAAAGCGAAATGCAGGAAACTTTAATTTTTGCTTTTGAGACCAGAGATCAGATTTCAGGTTTCTCTTCTAAAACGAATGAGCCTGAAGCATGTTGTTGTAGTGGCTTTCATGTTAGTCAATGATGGTGTTTTCAGAAGACCACAAAATACTGAGGGTACTGGAGTTCTCATAAGATTTATTCCCAGTGAAGTGCCTCTTCCTGCTAGCAGCTCCTAGCCCTGTCCCCAGGCTGGGGCACAAACTGCATGTGAGGGAGTAGCTGTGCTCCACATCTTTCCTGCAGACACCTCCCTAACCCTCTGGAAGCTGCTGAAAGAGCTGGAGTAAAAACTGCATCACTGCTGTGCTCAGGAAGCCCTTGTTCCTTCTGGTGACCCCCACATTGCTCTTATTGTGGAATTGAGCCTGTATTTCTGTTTTTCCTTTCATCTGCACTGTTTTCATCTTCTATTGATGAAATGGGCTATAGCTAAAACTGTATTTCTGTCTGGAATGCTGTTTAATTAGAATAAATGATCCACTGTGTACATAAGGTTATTTTTCTTTAATAAATCTTTTCTCCATGTGTATATTCAATGACAAAACTAATTAGGAATGACAAACATGTAATTCAATAGGTTAGAGGGAAAGATTTGTAATGCCTCTTGTACTGCTTTTCAAGCCAAATTGTGGACACTGTGGGTTCTTTGTTTGCTCTGTCACCTTGAAGTTCAGCTTACCAAATTTAGCTCGGCATTCTTGTGTTTTTGTAATTTGTGCTGTTGGCCATCTCAGGGTTCTTATTTCAATTACATTTTTATCTCATCGGTTCTTTTTTATTAAGTTACCCTCCCAATAAAAGTTAATTTTAATTAACTCAAGTAATAAAGAAGTTATGGAAGCTGTAACTGAGATATGGCAACATAAATTTTCACTAAAATGTACATTTAAAAGAAGAATGGAAAGTTTATTTCTTTTGCTATTTAATTAAAAGTTAAGAATCAGATATGCAAGCTGAGGGGAAAAAAATATAACATGCTTAATAGAGTTGAAATGAAATATTCTGTACTCTCTTCACAAATATTTTTGGTTGGCATGTTGTTGGTTTGGGTTTTTTTTTGCAAGTTATATAACTTTCCCCATCAGGTTTTTCATTCTTGACTGTCTGAAGTGATGCATCACACCTGCTTCTGAAGTCCAGGGACAGCTGTTTCTCATTTTTTTTCCTTTTAAGAAACAAATGTTGTTGTCATTGGAGTCAGTTGTGAAACTTGTAGGGACTTTCTGGTATAGGTTTAGGCTTTTGGGTTCTTAACCCACCATCATTGTCCTGGGCCCTTCATTGTCCCTGCAAGCTGTGGCACTCCCTGCCTTGCTGTGACACTCTGACCCACACACTCTGTGCAGAGTTTAGAGCTGCTCTTGTTTACTATTTTAATCATCTGTCTTCTTTTCCATCTTCTCACCACTCACAATGGAGGATAGTTCACCTTTTTGTATAACACCCCTGACTTCCTTCTCCGTTCCACATCTCAGGCACAGTTAGTGGTGGAGTGACCCTGCAGTTGTCACTGCCGGCCCGTTTCCAGCAGCCCGTGTCCTGGTGAAGGAGCAGCAGGAGCCCAGGGCTGTAAAAGATGCTCTTCCTGCTCTGGAAGCAGCACTGGGCCAGAAGAGTTGCTTTGTCCTTGTGCCAGGACTGATGGTCTTCCCTCTCCTGGAGTTTCTTCATCCCTTTCTTCCCTCTGCCAAGAGCACCTTTGTCCATTCCTCTGCAAGCACAGCTCTTACCATGAGACCAGGGCACTTTTCATGTTTGTGTCTGAGTTGGACCTACCTTAAAATCTCCTGCAGGTAGTAAATCAGTTCAGCTACCCCAGTAAATTTCTCTGGAGAGAAGCCAAGGGAAGGAATCAACATGGTTTATAAACTTTCAAAATACATAGTAAGTACTTTTTCCCTTAACTTGGTGATTTACTTCTATTCATTGTTAATAAGTTAATATGGAGAAACATTGGGTTTGGTGCCAGAAATCATCAGGAACATAACCCAGAGCGATTTTTAAGGGCACAGCTTTTAAACAAGCTTCTGGAAGAAGCATTATTTGACAGCACACAAGTGAAATAACCCAGTTTGTTATTTTAATCTCATATCTCCACTTCTGGTGTTCTGTCTTGTGGATGATTTGCATTCAGCTGAGGCTTTGGCTGATGGGTTACCATAAATGGCTCAAAACCAGATTGTTCCACTTATATACAGTAATTTTTGTGTGTAATTAGAATAAAGCCAGGCAACTTTCTGAAATACCTCTTCTCACCTGATTAAACTTGGAGTCATTGTTCCTGAAATAAAACAGTTGGCTTTTTAGAAGTCCATGGAAGATAGGAGTCACTGTTCCTTGAAAAAGGCATTTCTTGAATAAGAATACTTTTTAAAAATTTAGATAAATTCTTATATGTGGGAATTTGAAATTAACTGGTTTTGTATATATGTTTTAAAAACGTTCAATCCCAAAATATGCTTTGAAGAGCAGTGATGGTCTTTGTAAAACGGAAAAAAAAGATTAGATTTTGCTCTTGCTTACTTTGACCAGGGAGAGACTTTGCAGGCAATTGTGCAACTGATATTTCATTGAAAACTGAATACCATACTTGTACATTTTATCCTCTGAATGAAGAAAGATTAGTAGCAACTTGGTAATTGACTCACAAGTTCAGCTGAGGTTTGGGAAGACTGAGATAATATATTCTGGGTGCATGCAGAGTAAGAGAGCTAATAGCTTTTTGGGGTAGTTTCCCCTTGTCAAATGAGAGGAATATGCAGGAAATTAACTCAACAACGTCGTCCCTGAAGTGTGGCTCCCAGCACAGGCACAGGGAGGATTTTTGGAGGTTTCCTCCCCGAGCCTTTCCCAGGCAAAGCGTCACTGGGGGATTACAGCCCCTACCTCACACGTGGAGAAAACACTTGTTGTTTTCACCATCTTGCAAGACAGCCGTGCTGCTTTAATCTTCACCAGTTTGCCCCAAAATGTGCTGCTTGCTGAAGGCCTCCAGAGGGGTTGAGCACCGTGGTCTAAGAGGCTGCAAATCTCTCTCACCTCATTATTATTGCAGAGGAAGATGTGGATGATGGAGAGCAGGCACAGCTATCCTTTGAGCGTGCTGTTTGAGAAATCTCCTTTTTTGGGCTAGGACAGGGTCTTCTCCTGACCCAGCAGCATGAGTTAGTTCAGACTGAAAAGCAGAACAGACAGGACTTGTAAAAGGGTTTCTACTGTCTGCTTGTTTTCCTACCATTCTGGTGAGGTTTCACAGCAAAGTTAGTGACAACTGCTCGTGTGCCAACCCTCATTTATGGGTGAACTGGTTTTGTATCGCTGTAAAACCCTGTGGAGAGTCTCCACAGCCCAGCAGCTCTGCTCGGGGGCTGGGTGAGCTCGCTCGTGGTGGCCGCAGGGTAGCAGTCCATGATTGGAGTGCTGAAAAACGCATGTCAGAGTAATTCATTTTCAGAAAATGCAAATTAATCCAAAGTAAATCAAGTTCATGGAACAGAAATCTAGGTAGCAGATAACTGATAGAAATTTCCTGTGGGGTTCCCGTCTCTGTGGGAGGTTGCTGTACATTATAGAAATAGAAATGCTTATTTTTTTTTTTTTCCCACAAAAACACATAAAAAAGAAGGTTGAAAACAGTTTAAAGAAAATAAGAAACATCTGTCTTCCTCCTCACCCTTTTTTGTGTAGGTTATTAGCCACTTCCCTGCTAAAACAGATTGTCATATTTTACTCTTTTTTTTGTGTGTGTAGGTTTAATGTGGAAAAGCATTGGCCAACCGTAAGCTGTTCTTGCATTTTGATTTTTGTGTGTGATAGCAGCAGTTGGAGAGAAAAAGTGAAGACAAGAAGCTTATTCTTTAAAGTTTATAACCAAACTTAGAATCTCCAACTAGGTTACTTATGACAGCTTTCTTCAGATTTCTTCTCCAGCCATATTCTTATTGACCACTTCAGCTGCAGTTAAATATTTCCCTTTAGCTGGTGGTCATCTTGCAACAGGCAGAGGATGTTGCTGGAACATGTCTGAAGGCAAAAGAGAAGAGCAATGAGGCCATTCCACCCTGGGCAACTCTCCAAAGGAAGTATTACACACTTGGCTTTCATGCCCTGATATGTGAGACCTTGTGCTTTGACTGCTTGAAGTGGTAAAACTCCAAGTATAATTTGAAGTACAGTTGGTTTTGCATTGTGCAGTATGGACTGTCTGTGTTAGCTGTAAAGGGTTTATTGTAGTGATATTATTTAGTGTTTAATTAGCATTTTCTCTCAAAGTTACTCACTGGACTATCTCCAGCTCTCTCTTTACCCAGGTGAATTTACATCCTGATTACCCTTCGAAACACAAGCCTGCCTCGTGTGGGGTCAGCATTAGCTGCACATAATCTCACTCGTTGTTTGGGAAACTGAGACAGGAAGTTATTTATCCAAACTCTTGTAGCTGCTCCTCATCAGGCACCAAAGCAGGTGCCAGGTCTTTGTCCCAAACCCTTGTCCATGCTGCACTGGTGTTGTCACCTACGGGCATCTTCCCTTCACCGGGATATTTGAGCTTTGCTGTGCTCCGGTGCCCTCTGCTGCTCCGTTAAAATACTGCTGTCTCCTTGATTTCCGAGGAACACGGATCATTTTGTTCTACTTCTCTTCTTCCATAAGTTAATTGGCCCGGTAGTTCCCTTGGTGAGAGGTTGCTGATAGCAGTGATTAGAGTAAGGGACATAGACTGTACTGAATATGATTTTCTTTGGAGACATTTTTTTCACTTCTGAAATTCTGACACGGTTCAGACAGAGATTGTGGGGTTTTCTTGTTTTATGGCAAAGGTAGATTTTTATATATATATACACAAGTGGTTTTTATTTCTTAATTTTCTACCTACACAACATATAGGATCTGATATTCAAAAGTAGAGAGCCATTTCAGATTCCTGAAATCAGGCGCTATAAATTTTCATTTGGGAGCTTGAAGTCACCTATGAATTACATTGTAGACTCATTGGTTTCCTGTGGTTTTGTTGGTTTTGGTTTTGATTTTTTTGATGTGCCCCTCCTTTCCTCTCAAGGGTTTTGCTTTACACCAGTTGGTTTGGTAGATCCATCCTCTGATTACTCCTGTTCTCTAGAAAGAAGCCTCAAGTCTGTAAGCACTGACTGACAGATTTTGCTGTACTGGGGGCCTGTTGTTGCTGTATGGTTCCAGCTGCAGTGATCTTTGTGTTAAAAATCTGTGGATTAAGGTTCCTTCCTGCAGTTTCAGTTTCTGCAGTGGTTCTTTCTGGCTCTCAGGAACACCCACAGTAAAATGTTACATTAGATTCAGTTTTCCATATTGTTAAGATATTCACAGAAGTTGAAAGGAAAAGTACTATTACGTGATGTTTGTGACCTTATGTATATTCAATTAATCCAGTTTACCTTTGTCTCAAGCCAAGCAGTTCTTGGTGCTTTGTGTGAGAATTGCATACCCAGAGTCTCATTTGAATTTGTCCAGTTTCACCTTCCAATGGCTGGTTTGTTATACCCTCCTGCAATTCATAGATACAAATAAATGTGCAGTAACTGTGGTTTGTTAATGGGAAGATACTTTCAGTGCCTTAATCCTGTGTTCTCTCTGTTCATGAAGGTCCATAGGTAAGACATTGTCTCAGCCCTTAGGCCATTTTTGTTATTACTTTTTGGACCTCCAGCTTTTCAACAATTTATAAAAATGTAACAACCAAAATTGTGGAGGGCGTTTCAAAATCAGTTTCACCATTTGTAAGTGCAGTTGTAATTATTTTCTTATTCTTACTGACCATTGAGTGCTCACCTTAGCTGTTTTTATTTATTAATTAGTAATTGTACCAACTTACTAATTCCCTTTGTTGATTCCTTAATGAGATTTACTTGAAATCTGCCACTCATTTACATTCATTTCTCATATGAATTATTGGTTCTGTAAATCTGGATTTGAAAGTTACACCTGACAGATAAAATGCTCTGCAAAAGTGAAACAGTTTTATAACTACCATTGACTCTCCCAGCCACACCTGGTATCAGAATTTGGCATCAGGTTTGTTTGACAGCCCTGCCTCTCTGTTGGTGTGCACAGCAAAGGTTTCTTGGTTCTCTGCTCATGCTCTTCTGTTTGTGAGAAACACATGATTTCCCTTATCTGTATGGAGCCATTACCTTGGCACAGAAAGTGAAGGCAATTTATAATTCTGTTTTTAAGATAGGCTGTCAGCAAATCCTGTCCTGACCACTCTTGAGAGTATCTTATACAAAAAAATAATTGTTCCTAGATTGGTGATTGATGTAGCAGAACTGATAAAAGTTACATTGTTTGAAAGTGTTTATAAATCACCCTGTCCATACGTTCATTTCCTGTAATCTGTCATTATGGTTTCAAACATAATTGTGAGAGACACAAAACTGGCTCCGTAGCACTCTGGAATGAGGTTTGCTTCCATTTGGTCTACGTTGAAAGGTGGCTCAAAGCAAAAATTATAATCCTGGAATACCATGTATGTTACAACAGGATATCTTTGCTCCGTGGTTTTGAATTACTGAAGGGCGTAGTCGGTCTTTGGAGTTTTCCCCTAGCATTGCTGGGATTTATGCAAAGTAACTGGGCCAGTTAAAGGGATTGCTTGGCAGAGAGAACCACGTTTTTTTTTAAATGCAATTCTTTTTCTCACTGGGGAGGTTAACGTTATGACAAGCTGGGTTTGCAGTCAGTGTTGAGCGGGGATTTTGGCTCTGTCCACCACAGATGGGCTACCAGAGCCCTGGGTGGTGTGGTCACAGCTCAGAGCTCTCTGCTCTGCTCCTGAAGATGCTTCCCAGTGCCTCAGCCAGGCCCAGAAGCTGAATGAGGGAGCAGTTACTGCAGCAAGACTGAAATCTGAAAAAACTCTCCATGCACAGGTTTTGCATTGCAAGGGATGGAAAAGTAGTTTTGGAGAAGCAGTCTAACTTTTACTATCTTTTAGTTCTCTGTCAAACTCAGCCAGGAGGATGAGGAAGGTTTGCAAAGTGTCCCTTCTCCAGGGTCTTGCTAAAACAGGAGAATAAGTAGGACACAAGCATTTTCTAAACTCTGTTTGTCCCTTGGGTACCCAACCATGACCAGTGGTGAGGTTACCGCCTTCAAACTGTGCCCCGTTTTCTTCCAGTTGAAGATTATTCCTTTAAAGAGGCAAAATAATGCACACAATATTGTCCTCTAGAGCTGCCACACATTCTTCCAGAAGTATTATTAACTGTCTACACATCCCATCCAATTTTCCTTAGTCACGAGTCCTGTTAAGGAATCTGTCCTTTCCCCAGCTCGATCCAACTCTGTGAGCCTCCTCTTCTGCATAGTGGACAAGGACAACGTTAGAATTAAGTATGGTAAAAACAGAAAAAATAGGTTTGTTTTTTTCTTTCTGCCTTTTTTGGATTAGTACTTCTCTGTTTTGGTAAACTTTCAGCTCCCTCACTTTTATAAAGGGTTTGTACTGACAGAATGAGATCTTTTACTGACATCTGTGTCAGTTAAGTAAAACACTTCTTTATTGCCAGCTTGTTTGTAAGGAGCAGATTTGAATGAGTTCATAACTGTAAATGCAAAAAATGTGGCATTTAAGAGACACAAGCAAATTATCTGTGCTGGGAGATTTGATTTTAGTCAAGAACTATGGAATAGCTCAGATTCTGAATTAGGATTTGGGGATATAATAAAAATTGTTAGCTATGCAATTGAAAAGTATCCCTTAAGTCCAACTCAGGATGTGCTTCTTTCTCTACATCTGAAAAACTGGAAAGAAATAACATATTTGAGTTGTGTTGCTCAGCAAAGCAGGAAGAGTAAATTCTATTGCTGGTGCTATAGGAGGTCAGAGTACATGGTCAGCCCATCTTTCTTCCCAACTCACCAAATCAATGCTTTATCCCTGTTTTCCAACAGGGAATATTAGCTGCTTCAGGTGTTATATTCATGCATTTTATCAAAATATGGTTGGTGTGATGGTACATTTCAGTGCTCTTTTATTTATCAATCCCTTTATTAGCATTTTATAGTTAAAGTTTTAGAAGAGATTTTTTTAAAAAACATGATCAGTTTTACTGGTAACTGAGGAACTTTCTCTTACTTGGGAAGATTGTTGGTAGTGTCTAAAAAGTTATATGCCAGCAAAATTGGATGTTTGTATTTTCCCTCAATGCATCTCTTAGATTTGTTTTCACTTTATATGTGTGCAGACACACTTGAGATCTGCTTTTAATTACTGGATAGGATTTACAAATCAGAAATGCAAACACAAGCACACAGCTTTTTAATCATGTGTAAGTCACCTTTCAAAAACTGTCAAGGAATCATATTTTTAGAAGCCCATTATTTGTATAGACACAAGTAATGCAATAGCTCAGTCTTCGAGATTATGAACACGCTTATGATGAGAATATTCTTGGCATAAGTCAGGAGTATTATATAATAAGGAAACAATGTCTTTTTATACTTTTCTTCCAAAACATTCCCTAGTGAGAACTAGGCGAAAAAAACCCCATAGGATTGCCTATGAATAGATCTCCTTGCAACATGATAACTTCAGCCAAATTACACAAAGTAGATTTAAAATCCTTCTCATGTTTTCATAGTTGTGTTTTTAAAACCCTCTGTTGGCATCTAGCACGAATTCTGATGGTGTAGCTGCAAGGCCCAGACCAACGATGTGTAGATGGCATTAAACTGTCCCTCTAGCAGTGTAGATACCCAAAAGGCAGGAGACCCCGTTGTCAAAAGCAATAAACTATTTGAGAGAGAGACAATAAAAGTAGTGGGACTAACCCAGATTTGCCTGGTGCCCCAGAATGTACAGAAAAGCAGTGCTGAGGCAAATGCCCTTGGCTCGGTGGTGCCACAGGTTTGTGACTGTGAACACCAAAAAAGTAAAGCCTGACTTAAGGTCAGATCCTCTGTAATGCAGCCTTCAGAAAGGCCAGAGACCTGCTGTAACAAGAGGGGTCAGGAGGGAAGGGGAGGGATTGGCCCCTACAAGAGTTCAGATATAAAAAATAGGTGAGTGGTAGGTGGTTACCCCTCTTCACTCCTTTTGCTTCCCCTGGGACATTTTAGCTCTGCAGTGTAACACAGAATACAGCCCAATACCTTCCACAGGTCAGTGCTGAGAGCTGAGGTGAGGCAAAGGGAAGATGAATGTGGATAGAGCAGCTGTTTGTGTTAATGATGCTTCCTAGTGTCTCATGAGTAGTTTCTAAAGAAAGCTGTTAATCCATGGTGGCCAAGGGAATGAGAAAATTTATCTGTACAATGGGTGGTATTTATAGTGCAAATGAGGATTTGGGAGTTAAGTTAATGATCTAAATTGGGCAGGAACAGTTCATCAGCAAGATTAAAAGCCCCAAAAGAGAAGTGGTTTTTGGGTGTGCAGTATATCTCTTTCCAGACAGGCCATCTGGGAATAGGTACATATAGCCAGCCTCCAGAAAACAACAGAATGGTCTCGATTCATCCAAGCTGCTTTTATTTCACACAAGAAACACAAAGTCAGTTTGTGATAAAAGAGCAGAGCAAAACAGTGGTTAGATGATTTGAAGGATGCTGCCTAAAGTGGGAAATATATTGTGAGGCAGCGTGTTCTGGAAGAGACCTCCCCTGGCAGGCGTAGAGCAGGACACACATCTTGGAAAGGACGGACAGCTGAGGGATGGGCCTGCTCTCCAAGCCAGGTGTGAGCTGCTGCAAGGTCTGTGGATTAAAACAGTGGCAGGCCTCTCCTTGCTTTTGTGTTCTGAATCCTGATTGCTTCTTCAGAGTAGCTGTACCCTGGCCCTTCTCCCCTTCCTCAGCGTCTGGCACAGACCAAAGGGAGAGTGGCTTGGAGGACACCCTGCTCTACACCTGGGCTCCAAGCAGGGTCAAATCCAAGTGAACCTTTCCTGGTGGATATTTGTCTAGCTTGTTTTTAAATCTATTTGTTGAACAGGATTGCAAAGCCTTCCAAACCCAGCATTTCCTTGTTGTTGTGCTTAGTTTCCCTTATTGTTGGTTATTCTTATCTGGCTGCTGCTGTGGCTTTGAACACATAAAGGGAAAAGGAGAATGAGATCCCAAGCCAAATTTATACTTTTGCCATTAGCTATTTGTCATCTCTACAAAGGCCGAGAAGCTTGTTCTTTATTTTTCAACCCATGAGTTGCTACTCAGATAATTTTTAATAGAGTTGAATGATGTGCATGGAAAAACCATGGAAGTTGTAGATCTAGTGCATCAGTGAGGAAAAAATATGGGTGCTGATCTCCCTTTGTGCTGAGCAAGATAAATACGAGAAACTAATTATGTTGTGGTCTTTGAGTTGACTGATAAATGGTGAGCAAGATCATTTCTTAAGGGAAAAAAAGCCTCTTTTGAGGATCCGTTTTAAGAAGAAAAATAAGTAATGCCATACAATGTGGAACATTCAAAAGTGTTTGAAATTTGACAGTGGATATACTCCTATAAAATCTGTTAACTGTGTGTTGTGGACTGCACAGCTCATTGATCTCCTAGCTCTTTGGAAAGCTTCACTTAATTAATTTAGGTTTATGTATTTCAGTGGAAAAAGATGTGTGCAACCAAGCAGGAAGTTGTTTCAGGCTTTCAAAATAAATTCGTATATGGAATATGGGAAAAGACATAAAAGATATCTCTCTTTCATGCCAAAAAAGGAACTTTGCTATGCTAAAGATGTTGAAGAAAACACCATTTAAAAACTGTGTGTGTGTGTGTAAAAATGTATTCTTAAGTGGATCTTTTTTGAGGGTACTTGAAGAAGCATAATTCTAGACTCTAAACAAATACTTTATAGCCAGGGGAGACTGGTAAAAGAAATGAAGTTGAGAAAAGTATGCAGGAGATTTTTCCCCTCTTTGATCTTTATCTGCCCATATGTGTAAGAAATCACTTCCACGTCTGTATTTGGGCTATACCTGACATGGAATTCAGGGGCTCTTGTAGGTCCTACACAAAATCCAACGAAGTGACTGAGATACTTTCCCTCAGTTCCAATGGCTTTTATTTCAAGCTTTATTCACGAAGTGCCTGACAGTGCTATTTTGGTTATCTTTCATTTACCAGAGTATATGGCAGAATTAAAAACAAAAAGGGACGTTATTGCTTGATTTATTTACACAAATTTTCCTTAGGTCTAAATGCTAATATCCCTTTTAATAATAAAACCCAGAACCCACAACCCCCCCAAAAAACTCCTCCCTTCTCCAAAACCTTCAAATACAAGCAACCAGGGAATTTTATAAATAGATATTCTTACCTTTACTACAAAAAATTCATGCGGAAGTCCTATCTTGGAATAAGCTATTCATTAGTTGGCTTGGCAGAAGGAACATAATCCAAATGAATGAGCTGCCAAGAGTATTTTTAGTGGTTTTATATGTTGCCCATTCGAATGTTGGAAAATTTCTTCAGAAAATTGGACAAACTGACCACTCATTTTTATGGGCTTTCACAAAATCTAAAAGTGAAAAACAACTATTGTATTTAGCATCTGTTAATGGAGGTTTCAGGCTACAGAACTTGAGAAGGTACTGCTGGGAAGCTCATACAATAACCATAAAATACTGGACTGATAATAGGAAACACTGGCACGGAACAGATATGGAAAGAGCCGTGCTGATATTCCACATCCAGGCCTGGTGAAACACACACAGTAGTAGAGATCTGGAACGAAATCAGAGCCCAGCTCAAGATAGATGAAATTGTCTTTTTCTCCCATGAATACTATTCGTTGGATAATGCTGTCTTTGGAGAATTAAAAGCCAGGAACTTGGACACAGAAGAGAAAGCAAGTTGTGCTAACATTTTTCCAAGTAGGGAAATATATGTCTTTACCCCACATATGTAATTAAGCCCTCATCTTCCTTTATTTGAAGTCAGTGGCTTTTTCTTTTTCTCTTGCTTCTTTGGGAATTGGATCTAGACCTGTGCTGCCATTGTAACTGTTCCCTAGGCAGGTTTTTTTCTCCCCAAGCTGGAAGCTAGAAAATCAATAAAAGGAAAACTATTCACCAGATATCAAATGAGTTTCAGTGGATTATATTTTATTTGACTCAAAGTGGAAAGGAATGACAAGAGAATATTACATTTTTAATCCCACATAAAATACATTTCTGGGAAACTGTTCTCTGCACGTGGACCTTTTTTACTTAGCAACAGTCTTTTTTTAACCTGTACATAAGTTGTATCCAAAATCTGCCCTCAGAACTTCTGCATATTGAGATCCTCTGCAAGGTGAGATATAGGTAGGGGAATTTAATGTTTGGGGGTTTTTCTGGTTGGTTGGTTTTGGGATTTTTTTTTTTTCTTATCAAAAAAAGTGCCAAAAAACCCAAAAAACAACAACAAGAAATAGAAATCAAAAAACCCAAAACCAAACAAACCCCACAAAAAACCGAAAGAAAAACCCAACCCAAAAGCCAACTTCCTGAAGAATTTAAGTGTGTTTTGATGCCTGTGAGGGAACATAGCTGGAGATGTCAGAACAACTACAAGCTTTAGACTGTAAATAACCAGAGATCAAACAAAAGTTCCACCTCTGACAGAACAGCAGCAGCTTGAGGACCCCTTTTAGCAGAGCAGGTGCCCACCAAGGAAGGTTCCCCACATCCTCAATCAGTCTGCCCTTCCAAACAATGAACGAAACTGTTCTTCAAGGGCAGGAAATCACCTGGAGCCAGTGGAGCAAACTTAAATATTAAATTTGTCTCTTAAGTTAAGCATGATTAATAAAAAGAAAGACTAAAATTATATTTTGATTTTGGGTCACTTGTGCCATTGCTTAATATCACCCAAAGATCAGCTCATGGTTAAAGGGGCAAGAAGTGTTTTCTCTAAGAAAACTCATCTGGCTAAATTTGATTTATGCCACAGTAAAGAGGCACCATGATCAGGCTGACAAGTTTTAGAGTTACTTTGGGCAGAATTTCAGTCAGACTGCTTTTCAGTTATAGGCTTAGTAAATCCTCTCTTTCAATATATTCATTTAAAATGGCTCTACAAAAAGTGATATCTACCTTAAAAAACAGGGGTAACAAATACAATTAAATAACAATAAATAATAAAACAGTTCCTTTGAAATCCAACATTTATAAACTTGTCCTCATTTATAGAAATAAAAATTAGGATTTGTATAATTGCTTTCATCTAACAATATGTATTTAATATTTTTCCTTTTGACATTCCCTCTGTTGCCAGTCTGTATCTGCTTATGGTCCATGATCTGCTTTGCATTACTTTTATGGAAATATTACCACTAACAGTGCTACATGTAGTATTAAATAGCAGGGTGAGGCAGGAGAAATGAGTAGAATCACTTGGTCACAAATGAGGAGCTTGGATGCCTCATCTCAGTGATAGGGTATAAATATCTATAATCAAATCATTGGTCTGGCACTATGGATAATCCTGGTATGAAATTGAGGCAGGCAGGAGTGCAATATCCAGGGTTATGGATATTGCAGATTATGGATAGACAAACTGCACAAGAAAGGCTTTCCTATACTGGCTGCTCTTGCTACAGTTTATTCTCCTGTCAGTGTTTCCCCTATAAACTCCTTTTATTCATAGGCTTGGCAGTTAGCCATAAAATTTTGCTTCTAGCAGGAACTTGGCAGACAGTGTCTCAAGTCAGGAAAATTATTTTAAACAAATTTTTAAATATATGGATTGGGGCTCTTTTAAAAGTTAGAGGTGTAGTAATTTTTTTCTGAGAAAAAGGATTGGTTTCAGTGGTTTTTTGGTTTTTTTTTCATTGTAAATTCTCTAAACATTTTCCTAAAAAAGTAAAAAAAATGTTGTAACCAAATAGTGAAAACATGACTTTTCTTTCAAAACCATGTGTATGAAGGTACTGTACATAAGTGTCAGTGACTTGTGTATTTTTAAGTGATGGTTTTTAGAGAATCGCTGTAAATCAAATACCTCATGTGTCACTGTGATGGGATAAACCTTGTTTATGATGTTATAAACTGTGAAGGAAATAGTATGCATCATAAGTAATTTTAAATGCCCACACTCCCTCTTTATTTACTTTTCCATAACCTGTCTGTAAGTTTTGTACACAAGAGCCTTGGAAATTCAGCCCTTCAACAAGTCCAGCACAATACAGTAATTAATGAGGTTGTGTGAGCAAGTGGTGCCATGGTGTCAGTCTGTTGTGTGGTGGGAGCTCGGAAAAATATTAAATACATGTTGTTAGAAGACAGCAATTATACAAATCCTAATTTTTATTTCTATAAATGAGGACAAGTTTATAAATTTTGGATTTCATAGTAACCATTTTATTATTTATTGTTCTTTAATTGTATTTGTTACCCCTGATTTTTAAGGTAGATATTTTTTGTGGAGCCATTTTAAATGAATATATTGAAAGAGAGGATTCACAGGAGCAGAACAGCCTTTCTCATGCTTGAGCCTTTGCAGAGGTAACGTGGGCAATGCCACCTGGACAAAATCAGCAGAAGTTTGATGGTGGTTGTGGTTCTGACAGCTCACCTGCAGGCTGAGAAACAACCCCCCCGTGCTCTCTGCTGTCACTTTCCTCCTGCAGTAAACTCTGAGTTTGCTGCCTTGTTGAATTTCATGTGGAGTTTCAGCAGTTGAAAGCATTCCTGCCATAGCTGCCCCTACCCTGGAATGATTTCCTCCGCTGCTGTCCAGTGGGTCTCCACCAAAGGAACACCTCCAGAAGGACATGAGGAGTCCTGAACCAGCACAGGTATTTTATCAGGAGGAGATGAGTCTGGGATAGGTACCCGACCATCAGGAGAAATGCACGGGATTTCTTTTTGTTTAAACTGTTCTTTTACGTGGAAAGCATTATTTAAAAGCATTGAAAAAGATGTGATCACTGAAGTAGGAGTGCCATTTCATATGGCATCAGAATATGGAAAAATAAGCCTGAACAGGAAAGATTTTGCTTATTTGACAGTGGCACCAATGTGCCCCTGTGTGATCTTTGAAAGCTGATGGTCCTCTCCTCTCACAGGCATAGCACCCATCCTTTCATTATTCTTGTTTTTCCACTGCATGTGCTGAACCAAGACCCGTTTTAAAAATTGCATGGTAAAGCATTTAAAATAACCTTCATTTGGATGTTTGCGAATACATTTAATAAGTTAATTCAAAAAAATAATGCCAGATATACTTCCCAGAAAGTGGAATCTCTTTTTCTATTATGCACCTGAGGCATTCTGCACGTTGGCCTCTGGCTGACCTGTCACACTGCTTGTGCTGGATGGGGAACATGTGCTGTGCCGTGTGGAGGTGGAAAAATCCAGTGTGTCCAGGGGCAAATTTTGGATATGCATTCAGTAAAGCTTTCGTGAATTACCACTATTTTATGGACTCCAGGAAATAGAAGGACTGGTGTTAATGCAAATTTATAAGTAGGCCCAGAGATAATTAACATATCAAAATGTCTTGGAGATTGTCTTCTCCTTCACACTTTGTACCCTCTGTAGATACCCATATTTAAAAGGCAATGTTTAGAGTTGCTAAACAGGAGGTGGAAGAGCTCCATAAAGTGCATGAAAATTTGCCTTTGGGCACTGAGATAAAATTCTCAGCTGTGCACTTCATCCCTCTTCCTGAGGTCAGTATGAATATAAGGCATAACCTTAAAAGCTGCAAAGAGAAAGTCTAAAGACTTCTTATTGTATTTGTATAGTGAAAATGCCCTCATTATGTCTGTGCCAAGTCTTCTTTGCACAACTGAATGCAAGGGCTGAGTATTTAAATACCATATTGTGGAGAACATTTTCTAGTGATTATAATTTATAAATTATTTTATTACATACTAGGATATAACTTTTAATTTCTTCATTGGGAATGTTAATATAATCAATGATATTTTCAAAAAGAATATCATGTTTCTAATAAACTTTTTAGAGTATCCCATTCCTTCTTTTATGCCTATTTTGAAATTCTGCCTTTATCTCTCTTCCAAGCCCTGGCAAGGGTTTGCTTCAGGCTGGCTACTGAGAGGGTGGGCAGAGTGTGCTACAATTTATATTGGTTTCTTGGTTATGCTTCCTTTCAGAACCTCTGTGTTTTTTCCAGGTTCTGTGGCTTTTGAGCTGTTTGCCAGCTACACGTGCAAACCCTCACGTTCTAATTCTCCAGACCACTTAGAAATGGAGGGGATTGGAATGATGCTGAACATTTCTCAGTGTAGTTTCCGTTTCAGACGGGGCAGATTCAGAGGAATGGATGTATATTGAGAGTTCAGATTTATATATTTCCATCTACGTAGTCACACGTACTTTTAAATCTTGGAAGACAACTAAATACTGGAAACTCAGGGACAAGTTTTTCATACTTTTGATCCTGGTCAGCTGTCCTGGATGGTTGGACCTAAAAGCTCCTAAAAGCTGGTTGGAGGCTTGGACTGCCTTCCCAACCTGAATATCACCCAAGTTAGTGCAGAGCCTTCCCTCCCAGTTCTCAGGACTGGACCTTCTCTGGGTTCTAACGCTGGGGAACGAGGGACAATGTTTGTCACTGCAGAACAGCAGATGCAGGGCTCGTATGGTCCTGGTTGGGCCAGCATGAATGTAAGCCTGGGCAACTAAATCTGGATTTTCAGGTGCATTGCCAGTGGTGTAAAAAACCAGTATTAGCATGATGTGCTTATCAGGTTTTTTTAAAAGGTTTCTGTCTTTGCTAGACGTTTGTCTGTCAAAATAGGAGTTTATGGAATATCACCCAAGAAAATAAAACAGTTTGCTGTTGTTCAGAGGAGAGGCCAGAAGTGTTTCTCTTGTCAAAGTCAGCAATGGAATAAAAAGGTACCCTGGGACTCTGGTGTAGGTCATCAAACCTGTGAGCTGTGAGTAAAATAGAATTTGTGTGGAGTTTTTGTAAACCCATCTGAACAATGAAATTAACTCAGACATTGAAAAATAGCTATTTAATTTTAATAATAAATTTATAATAATAAATACATTATAAATATTATAAATATTTAATATATTATATTTAATACAGTAATTAATAT